>JACEHZ010000682.1:0-473832 GCA_017893485.1 Hemerocallis citrina | reverse complement strand
ATAGCGCTATATAGCATTGTAGCGCTACAGTACTGAACTTAAATCCAAGAGAATTCCAAGCCAAACAAACCGGTTATGGATTTCGTTTCGGTGGATTTCGTTTCCTGAAGTTGTTTTCGGGGCAACCAAACATGCCCTTAATGGTTAAGATATAAAAAATCTTTAGAGGGCATTTGGTAAGCGAAATGGAGAACTCCCTGAAATATGCATTTCCATAAATGTAAGGGTATGAATCATGATACTTAGTAATATTGCAATATTACGTTTGGTACAAGACATTGCATTCCATGAAATATTTTATAACTGTGTTTGATATAGGTCAATTCATTCTCATCAATCCTTCGTTATAGTAGACATTACCGAAAATACCATTTTGGCTTTATTTAATAAAAAAAAAAAAATATAACGGTTACTTACTTTAGTAATCGATGCATATACGTGACACGTGCAAAACCAATATTGATATATCTATATAATAAAACACAAAGAAAGCTATCAAGTGGCTCTCTTTCAATCCCCCCAAAATCAAAGGCCCGGATCTAACCTCACAAAACACATTTTTCCCCAAAAGTTTTTCCCAAAAACTCAAATTCAAATCCCCCCCCCCCCCCCCCAAAAAAAAAACAACTCATTTATTTATTTAATTCTCTCTCTCTCTCTCTCTCTCTCTCTCTCTCTCTCTCTCTCTCTCTCTCTCTATATATATATATATATATATATATATATATATACATACTAGTAATTTACACGTGCGATGCACATTTTAATAATTTTAAAAATTAAAAATAAAAACTCTAACGTAGGGAGGATTTGAACCGGAAACCTCCTTTATATTAGTTATGTACGTGCGTTCCCCATGTTGGTAGAATGACAAAATGACAAATAACACTAAGGCCTTCTCTCATTATAATATTAGATATATATATATATGGAAACATGGACTTTTATACCCAATTTATAATTATTTTTCATTATATACTAATGGAAACATGGACTTTTATTTACAACTAATTATTGCCATACTATTCAAACTTCAGCTACATAATTGTTGATTTACTGTTTACAAGGCTTTTCATATGCTGTATCGTTCTAAAGACGTGCCATAGGCACGTGGCCGCAGGCAAATCTAGTATCTTATAAAATCTAAGTATAGTAACAAATAGATGACTCAAAAAGTTACATTATGATTCTAATATATTTCAACCAGGTAAATAAAAAACATAACAGATTCAAAAAATAAAATGCACGCAGTACAAATACATGATCTTAGGCATACATGGATTATAATTATCAATGAAATATATTATTTATGACTTAGTAGATAGAGAGTTTCCCCTTCAATTTTTTTATTAATAATAGTGGATACTATTGTTAAAATTGATACATTATACTAAAACATATATCATACATATTTAATTTTGTTTAACCTCTAATTGGATGTTCCTCTTTATATATAAACTAGATTTGCCCGTGGGTACGTGCCTACGGCACGTCTTTGGAACGATACAAAATACGAAAAGCCTGTAAACAGTAAAACAACAATTATGTAGCTCGGGTTTGAATAGTATGACAATAATTAGTTGTAAATAAAAGTCCATGTTTCCATTAGTATATGTTGAAAAATAATTATAAATAGGGGTATAAAATCTAACTTCTTAAAACTTTAAGTGTGGAGTCGAAGAGATATTTACTATTTTCAATATAACATGTGCAAAAAAAACATTAAAATTCTGAAAATTTAAATTTCTAAGTAAATATAGAAAGAATGGGAGAGAGAGAGAGAGAGAGAGAGAGAAATGTGAAAAAGTGAAGAGAGAAGAGAGAGATAGTAATAAAGTAATAAATTTTTTAGTTTTGGGGGGAAATTTTGGTTTTGGGATTTGAAATTTTGGAGGAAAAATATGTTTTGTGAGGTTTGATCTAGGCCTTTGATTTTAGGGGGAATTGATTGTGAGCCACTTGATAGCTTTCTTTGTAATTTATTATATAGATATGCACAAATTACACCCTGATAAGGCAGAGTAACAAATTTGTTGAAGGAACATATTGCGGCAATATGATAAGGCATAAAGATGATCAAAGTTTTGGAAGGTGATTTGGTCATCTGATAATCCCGATTAATTTTTTATGTGGATGAATCTACAAATCTCACCCTTCCAACAAAGGATTTTTAATTCCCATGGGAATTTAAAAATCATTCCAAAACTATACTCATATCTTACCAAACCAGGGAATCCAGATGAAAATCCTACATTTTCTTGTATATTACCGCGTACCAAATACCTCCTATCACATCGTCTAATAAATTAGCAAATTTTTATACTAGTATAAAGTTTTATCGAAGTTGCGTTGCGACCACAAGAAAAATGGCACTGTTTAAGGAGAAAGAAAGAGGGAAGAGGTGGATAATATAGGCATTCTAGTCCTATGAAATGTTAAGTAGTTGAAGTTTGTGAAAGTATTATTGAGACTTGAGAGTTACATTGTTGGTCATGCCGAAGTAGAAAGAATTTGTAAGTAAAAAGTCTGAGGAGGTTTCAAATCATTCCAGTGATTAGTGAGGGATTTGTTTTATTTTAAGAAAATGTGAAATATAGACACCATGTTTCATTAATCAGGAATTAACAAAACATATCCAGAATACTGGGTTGAACTACAGTGCATAAAATAAAACATGACTCCTCCATCATACATAGGAGGGTGGGACAAAATAAAAATAAAGTACAACATATGCAGTAACTGAAATGCAATCAAATAGTAAGTCCCCCTAACAATATCATGGGGGATGGGAATCTATCCGGTATTGCCTCCATTACTCCATAGTAGGGCTGAGCACCACCTCCTCATCATCATACTCCTCAATCGCAAAGGCTCTGGCAATCCGCCCTCTAGGTTTAACACCCCGAATTTCAAAACAGACTGAATTCGAAGTTTCACAGGATCTTTACGCTTCTCTTCGTACAATTTTATAAGGAATTAAAAAATTTTGTTATATCAGAGTTACATTTATATTTATATTTATACAGCAGAAGCAATTTTACAATATTTACATGAATATAAATATACATCATTTGAATCAATCTTTAAGCAGCATGCATACTTTAGTCTTGCCCATCTCCTTTATCCTGCATACAAACTATGGGCGCATCAGTTGCTTACAATCGATGAAATATTATACACGGCCATCCTCACTATGCCGAATAGTATAACAATTTTTCCATACTTAAACAAACCACAAACTTGTTCACAGACAAAGCCACAAAGGGACTATCCTATTGATATCGTGTTATGTTGTGCTCTTAGTCCTTAACGTAGTTGTTTACATTATATGACACTAATACGCACTTGTTCAGAGTCTATGCAGCCCATACTACATAGGTCCGAGGGCAAGCCCTTAATTGTTCTTCATCTTATCGGGTTCGATCCCTCGCCATGATTTAATCAACTACTGTAACTACGGTAAGTATCCTAGGCGTTCTATGAGTTACGAGCCCACGTCTAAGCGCCCTGGAGTGAACCCCACGTACTGACACATGACTCATCATGCAGGAATCATGTGGTCAATTCCCCTCCTACTATAGACATGGCACCACCCGTAGTCATTAGATCACCCCATAAGCGTCACCACCGGGACGGTACTCTGGAGTAGTATTCATGCCCTAATCATGATGCATCATGGGACATCCTGTGAATACTCTCACGCCGCCAATCCAATGGCCCTCATACTCATGTTTTTCTCTTACGTTCATCACGTCTTCACTATGTATCTAATCCTTATGTATAATTGAAGGTCAATATTCTAGAATCTAGCATTACTCCTACATCGGTCTTTTCAATCATCAATCATTATCAACAACCCAAACATGGTCAAAATATCAAAATCCTCTTTTCCATATTTTTCATTCTTGGCGACGTAGAGTTTAGCTAAAAATTCTAGTCTAAGTCCTCATTTCACCTTTATAGAAGAAAAACATAATTGTTCACAAAATTGTACATTTTATCAAGTTCTCTTTTTCTCATAATTTCATGCACAACTTGCATATTCGAAATTCTCATTTAATTCTACTTAACATTTATGAATGGAAATCTCAATTTTATCTCTTTGCAATTCTTTCTATAATAAAAAATTTCAATACTTCATTTTAGAATTTCAAAAGATCAAAACTAAGATGAACTCTTCACTCTTAATTTTTGTACTCTTATTTCTTTTTTTAAAGGTCCACAAGTAAAAAAATAATTTTTTATGAAGTCTACGTATTTTCAAGAATTTTCTAGTATTTTTCTTTGTATTTATTTTATTTTTAAAACTCAAAATAATCAAGTGTAAAAAAAAATAGATTTTCTCTGAAAAATATTTTGGCCTTGGCTAGTTTCGAACCCGCACACACACACAGCCAGGTGCACAGTCACCAAAGACCAAATCCCACGCGCTAGCCAAAAGGGACAAGTGTCCAACTATCATAAAGGGAGAGTGAATGGGGTTTGAGTCCAGTTCTCGTTATTTGGAAAAATAAAAAATTAAAAGTAAAAAGCCTCTGCCGAGACTCGAACCCACACACACAGGGTACTACACCGCTACAGTAACGCAACTAACGCCCCCCCTATAACCAGTATGACCATAGTGACTAACTGATATAGGATTAGTTTAAAATAGGTTTATGTCGATTCTCTGTTTATTAGAATTATTTCATTTTTTCCCAAAACTTACAACTTCGTTTCTTCTTCACATAAAGTCCTAAAATTTTCTAGAATGATGAGTTTACATTTATTTAGAAAATTAGTGTTTAAAAGAAATTTTTTTGACATTAAAACAAGTATTTTTCACTCTATTTGCTTTCTATGACTACAATTTGCAAAATTTCACTTTAACAAATCCTCTACCCAATTCTTTGCATTATGAATTTATTAAATAAGTATAATTTTCTGTTTTCCCCTCTTTTATCCATAATACTCATAAACAAAGTTCCATTCCTTGAACAAGTGTTACAATGGTTCAATAAGCACAAAAATTAATAATTTCATCTACTAACCATCATAAGCATTTTTCTACAATCACATGGTTCTAATTTCACAAATTTCATGGCAATAAGTCAATTTAACTACATTAGACATGAATTATAACTAATAGCATGCAATTCATCAAGCATTTGCTCAATCATCTACCAAGTCCTTTTTAGAGCCAACAAGTGATTATCTTATTAGTTCTTTTAGCATTCTTATATATCAAAAATTCCCTAGCATGATGTATAAGATTAGAAGTATAGAAAAACACCCACCTATTTGAAGAAAAATACTACAAAAGCTCCTAGAATCTCCTTGAACACACGAGCGGTCCTTCTCCTCCTAGTTTGAGCCACCACAAATGCCTCCTCCTCCTTGCACTAGTGAACCCGGGCCTCTCTCTTTCCTTGGTGAAATGGCCGGCCTCCAAGAATGGAACACACACAAAAACTAAGCACTCTCAATCTTTTTCTAACTCTCTCAATCTTTTTTTTACTCTCCTATGTATTTCTTTCTTTCTTTTCTTTACAAAATTTCTTAGTGTGTTGTATGCATACAAGGGATGGGTATTTATACTAGTTTTATGGTGAAATGGAGGGCTAGGATTGCATTAGATGGTTGTAGATAAATAGCTATGATACATTGGGAAGTTTTAGCAACCACCCATGAGCAAGTAACCACCCATCCACTAAGCCACCTCTCCACTCTCTCCTATGTATATCCGGCCAAGTAGAAGGGTGTGCAATGCACACTCTCGTGCATGCACGTGCCAAATGTAGCACCCCTAACTACTAGTTGTGCATGGTCATTTAATTAGTTGTCTAAAAAAATGATCTACACTACAAGTCATGTTATTTAAAAGAGAAAATAACTAGTGGGCTTTTAATTAGTGGGCTCAAACTTCATTGGGCTAATTAAAATAAATCAAATAATTAGGATGGGCTTTAAAATAAACAATTAAGCTTTCAAAAAAAAATAAAAGAGAGATAGGAAAATGTTTATTCATGCTACAAAATAAATAATTCTTATAGAAAATGACCCTGAATTAATACATGCAATGCACGTAAAATTCACAAACCTTCATTTAATTTAAAAATAAAGAATTATGGTATTACAACACTCCCTCCTTAGAATAGTTTCGTCCCGGAAACTACAATTACAGGATGAGGAAACAAAACACAATAAGAAGAGAGAAAAGAAAATATAAATTAAACAAAGAACTCAGGATGATCCTTCATCATCCTCTCCTCAAATTCCCAAGTAGCCTCTTCAACCAATTGGTTTCTCCATACTACTTTGACCATCAGTATCGACTTATTCCTCAAGACTTTCTCCCGACGATCCATAATTTCAACCGGGAGCTCAATGTAACTCAGATCCAATGGCAAACCCTCCGGTACTTCGGGCAATTGATGACTTGGATCTGGAATATATCCTCTCAGCATAGACACATGAAAGACATTGTGCACCTGAGATAATTCTTCCGGCAACTCCAACCGGTAAGCAATTTTTCCAATCCGCTTCATTATCTTGTACGGGCCTATAAATCTTGGGGCTAACTTCCCACCTCTGCTAACTCGGATCACACCTTTACTAGGTGACACCTTCAGAAAGACAAAGTCACCAACCTCGAACTCAAGGTCCCTTCTCCGGTTGTCTGCATAGCTCTTCTGCCTCCTCTGAGCATCCACCAACCTCTTCCTGATCAGATCAACCTTTTCAGAGGTCTGCTGCACAATCTCAGGCCCAAACATTTGTCGTTCCTCAACTTCGAACCAACAAACAGGCATTCTGCACTTCCTGCCATACAGAGCTTCGTACAATGCCATCCCGATACTAGTCTGAAAACTGTTGTTGTAAGTAAACTCTACCAGAGCTAAATGCCTTTCCCAACTGCCTCCAAAGTCTAGAACACAACACCGATGCATATCCTCAAGAATACGGTTAACTCTCTCGGTCTGTCCATCGGTCTGAGGATGAAAAGCAGTGCTGAAATCCATCTTGGTACCCAAAGCTATCTGAAGACTCCTCCAAAAATGCAAAGTAAACTGCGCATCTCGATCAGACACAATGGTTAACGGAACACCATGAAGCCTAACGATCTCACCAACGTACAGCTCAGCCAACTTGTCCATAGATGAAGTGAGTTTCATTGCCAAGAAGGGAGCGAACTTGGTTAGTCGATCGACTATGACCCAAATCGTATCATTGCCCTTGGAACTCTTGGGCAAACCCGTGATGAAATCCATACTGATGTTATCCCACTTCCATTCCGGAATAGGTAACGGTTGTAATAGACCTCCGGGTTTTTGATTCTCGGCTTTGACCTACTGACAGATCTCACACCTCGCCACAAACTCGGCCACATCCCGCTTCAGACCTGACCACCAGAAATATTGTTTAATGTCCTTATACATCTTGGTACTCCTAGGATGTACAGACAAAAGAGTAGGATGTGCCTCCTGAAGAATATTCTCCCGCAATTCTGCTTGATCCGGAACACACAGCCTCTCCCCAAGCCACAACACTTCATCCCTGATCTGAAACTCCGATAACTTGCCAGCACCAACCTGCTCCTTCATCTTCTGAATCTCTGCATCTTCCTTCTGACTTGTGATAATCCTTTCATTCAGCATTGGTTGAAGCCTTAACTGAGCTAAAGACGATCCCAAGCCTTGCAGAACGACTTCAATACCAGCTCGATCCAGCTTCTATGCAAGATGCCTCTGAGTTATAATCAAACTAGCCAGACTGCTTTTGCGGCTAAGTGCATCAGCAACAACATTAGCCTTCCCAGGATGGTACTTAATCTCAGGACGAATGTCCTCAAGTACTTACAGCCATCTCCTTTGCCTTAGATTTAGATCCTTCCACTGATAGATGTACTTCAAGCTCTTATGATCCGTGTACATATTCAGCTTCTCGCCATACACGTGATGTCTTCATTGCTTCAAGGCAAAGATAATCGCAGCCAACTTCAGATCATGAATCGGATAATTCTTCTCATGCGGTCTTAGTTGCCTAGACCCATAAGCGATCACTTTTCCTTCTTGCATTAAGACACAACCAAGCCCACGATGTGAAGCATCATTGTAGACATCATACTCAACACCTACTCTAGGCAAAGCTAAAATGAGAGCAGTATTCCGCCTCTCTTTCAACTCCTGAAAGCTTGCCTCGCACTGTTCAGTCCACTTGAAGTTCACATTCTTCTTGGTCAGACCAGTGAGTGGCACGGCTATCTGAGCATAGTCCTGAATGAACCTCCTGTAGTATCCAATTAACCCAAGAAAACTCCTGATTTCCTTCATTATAGTAGGCCATGCCCAATCCTTCACCGCCTCTATCTTCTACAGATCAGTTGTCACTCCCTCCTTAGAAAGGATGTGACCTAGGAATGCCACCTCAGATTTTCAGAAATCGCACTTGGATAACTTGGCATACAACCCATGCTCCTTAAGCTTCCTCAAAACTATTGCCAAATGCTCTGTGTGCTCCTCCTTCGACTTGGAGTACACAAGAATATCGTCGATAAACATCACGACGAAAGAATCAATAAACGGCCTTAGAACTCTGTTCATCATATCCATAAAAATTACAGGTGCATTCGTCACTCCGAACGGCATAACTAAGAATTCGTAATGCCCGTATCGAGTTCTGAACGCAGTCTTATGCACATCTTCAGCCTTCACTCAAACTTGATGGTAACCTGATCGAAGATCTATTTTGGAGAAAACAGCTGCTCCTTGTAGACGATCGAACAAGTCATCAATTCTTGGAATCGGATATTTATTCTGAACAGTGACCTTATTCAGTTCTCGGTAATCGATACACATTCTCATCGAACCATCCTTCTTCTTTACCAACAGCACTAGTGCTCCCCAAGGTGACGCACTCGGTTAAATAAAGCCTTTCTTCAACAGTTCCTCAATCTGCCGTTTGATCTCATCCTGCTCTATAGGCGCCATCATATATGGTGCCTTAGAAATAGGTGCACTCCCTGGCTGAATAGTGATACTAAACTCTACATCATGATACGGGGGTAACCCAGAAAAATCTTCCAAGAATACAGTCGGATAATTCCGAACCACTAGAATTTGCTGCACCTCTACAGGAATCCCTTCCTTCTCGCTGATAGCAGCCACCAAATCTGAACATCTCCTCTTCCCTTGAAAAGTGACTTCAGGTCCACCTGGTGCCTTCACTGTTACTTCCTTGGTCTTGCGCTCGATATTCATACTATACACCGACATCCAATCAATGCCAATGATAATATCGACTCCCAAGACATTCAGCTCGATCGGGTCAATCCCGAAAATTCTATCTCCAATCACGATCTCGCAGTCCGCATAGTACCGATCAGTGGTTAAAGTCCCCTGATAGAGTAGCCCCAGAACTTTAGCAAACTTAGGTTCAACTCCCAGAACTTTAGCAAACTTAGGTGACACAAAAGTATGAGAGGATCTAGTATCGAACAAAACAACAGCTTTCTTTCCATTCAAATAAAGTTCTCCTGTTACATAACACACTCGTTACATAACAGTTTACTAAATAAGCAGGAAAAGAGACAACAGAAAAATACTCCTAAACACCCTCACTCGTACCAGTGATGACGTGATCCACTTCATCAGCTTCAGCTTCAGTCAAGGCAAATAGTCACCCCTGCTGGTACGGCTTCTTCCTGGCCTGCTGAGTTGGTCCATTACGAACGACATCCTGCAACAAAACCATGGGGGGTGGGAATCTCTCCGGTATGCCTCTATCACTCCAGAGTAGGATCGAGCACCACCACCTCATCATCATACTCCTCAATCACAAAGGCTCCGGCAATCTGCCCTGTAGGTCCTGTTGTAGAAGCTGTGGCCCACAAAGAGATCAAATGCATAATATGAGTTAGATTACCATAAATACTATTACAAGTTCCACGAAAGTAAAAGTTATTCCTATCTAACTACAAAACCCATGTCATAGTGGTGACAAATATACCAGTCCTTTTTCATCTCACGTCTCTCCTTCAAAAACTTGGGACGTATCCAGAGGTCATCATAGGAACTAGGATAAATGTTTGTGCCTTGGGCCCTTAATACCTCCACCAAAACTAGTTCACTTCTATGACACTCAATAAACAGGTGGTATCTACTCTACATGGTCACATTGTAGAATCCACAAGTAGTCGCAATATTATGTTTCCTCTTGTTAAGGTTCTCCATTGTCAAGACCGCATCTTTCAGAACTAACCATAGAAATACCTTAACTTTAAGAAGAATGTCTGCCTTCTAGACAATGGTTGACCAATTCTGTATGAATCCCCTAAAATTAATACGGTTGTAAAGTGAACGGACCGAATAGGACTCGTCTTTTTCAAGCAGCTTTTCGATCTGGTCCATATGATCATTTCACTTTTTTCTGGGATGGATGTGTTTGAAGTTCCTCCAGTCTAAGTTGCAAACCCTGATTAAGACTATGCCTGAAAGTAGGTTTCCACAACCCCCTTTTTCCAGGCCTTGGCCACCAAGCAATGTGGTTGTGTGGCAAGTTCATATAAAACTAGGAACAATTCTTTAAGAGAATGAGCACTGCACCAATTGTCCAACCATAATTTAGTCAGAATGTTGTTGCCTATGAATGAAACTACACCACTATTGATCGGGTCATAGGCCTTAGAGACCTCTCTCCAAAACAAGGAAACTTTATTGGCCACTATAAATCCCAAGTTTTGTGTCCCTTTCCCTTGTAGGTAGGCTTGAATAAACTACTGTCACCCTTCTCCATTAGGGTGGAACACCTTCCACCACCATTTTTTCAGTAAGGCTAATTTCATGTCTCTAAGGTCAATGATGCCTAACCTCTCATGCTTTTTCTTCATGCAAACTTTTTCCCATTTGATAAGATGATACCCTCCTTCGTCCGTATCTGCACCTTTCCATAGGAACCGTTTTCGAACCCGATCGATTCTCTAGATGACCCATTTGGGCATTTCAAAGAAGGAGAGTTAATATGTTTAAAGGTTGGAACTAAATTAATCTGTGTAACTCGCCCACCAAGAGAAAGAGACTTGTCCTTCCACCCAGCCAATCTATTCTCTATATGGTCGATGATCGGGAACCAATCTATTTTCTTAAGTTTTTCGGATCTCACTGGTAGCCTAAGGTACTTGATAAGGAAGTTTTTAGTTTTACAATTAAGGATGAGCGCGTGCTCCAGCGCTTCCTCATTGGACATAGCTATTGGAGTGAGAGCACTTTTATGGAAGTTAAATCTGAGCCCAGACTAGGCTTCAAAATTGTAGAGAACTCCTTTGAACGTGATGGTTTCTCCTGGGTCACCATCACCAAAAAGTAAAGTATCTTCCGCATATTGAAAGATCGTGCATTCGGGGCAATTTCTACCACTGGCTACCAGTGTGATCCAACTCTCTTGCTTGCATTTGTCAAACATTGATTTGAGAACATCAGAGACGATGGTGAACAAGAGTGGGGATAGAGGGTCCTCTTGTCGTAAACCTCTTATGCAGAAGAAAGTTGGCCCGCACTACCATTAATATGATGGTCGTCCTACTGGTGGTAAGGCAGTGTCGGATCCACTAGATCCACCTGTCGCCGAACCCTCTACCCTTAAGAGCTTCTAATAGGCACTCTCAATTCATTGAATCGTAGGCTTTCTCAAAATACAATTTCATGAGGTAACTACTATTATTTAAGATGTGACACTGGTGGATAGTTTCTTCCGATGTAGGAACACAGTCTAAGATGCAGTGACCCTTTAATGAAACCGGTTTGCACATTACTGATTAGTCTGTCCATTACCCTCCCTAATCTATTAGCAAGTGTCTTTGTGATGATCTTGACCGAGCAGTTCAGAAAGCTGATGTGCTGAAAATCCCCCACCCAGGAGGATTCTTCTTTTTTAGGAATGAGAACCACCCTCATCGTGTTAAGTCTGCCCAGTTTGAGTCGGTGATCGTAAAATTCAATCAAAACTGACATACGGTCGTCTTTAATTACTTCCTCAGAAAGTATGGTAAAAAAGAATTGGGAACCCATCCGAACCAAGTGCCTTTTCTACCCATTTCAGAAATCACCTCCTTAGTTTCCTCTTCCATGAAAGGAACTTCAATGAAACGTTGCTCATGTAAGAGGTCATCAAGTTGGTTCTGCCAAAAATCTGGTCTAAGTGGTATTCTGAAGTCCGCTTTGCGCCCGAAAAGATTTTTGTAGTAGGATTGGAGCACTTGTTTGACTTCATCTTCTTCGTGAATCTCACCTTACTCAGTTTGGACTGATAGGATGAGGTTGGCCCTTCGACGTGCGTTGGCAGTGCGGTGAAAGAAGGCATTATTCGCGTCTCCCTCTTTGAGTCATGAAATTCTGGAATGTTGTTGCCATTTAATTTCCTCCAATCTATACAATTGTGCTATGTCTTTCCACGGTTTTAAAAGGAAATTCCATTCACATTGTGTTACGTCTTTAGATTCCTCCATTCTTTCCCATTCATTGATTCTTTCTGTAACGGATTCTTTAGCTCTCCAAATTGTCGCAAATCTGGTTCGGTTCCATTTTCTTAGTCTAGTTCAAAGTCTACAGATTTTTTTCACACCAAATTGTCATAGCCTCTGTTCTCCTCGTAAGGTGGGACCAATTCTCCCTGACTAAATGGTATAAACCTTGAATCTCAAGCCAGACCTTCTCAAATCTAAATTTATTATGCTTCCTATAATGCACCTCCAGAAGACAGAGTAATGGGGATGTGGTCGGATGTGGGCCATGGTAAAGATTTGGTAAAAGCAAGTGGAGACTTAGTCTCAAAAACCAAAGAGACCAGTATTCTATCAAGTTTTGCAAAAATAGGGGAAGCCTGCATATTGGACCAGGTGTAGAGTCTATATGATATAGGATTGTCAACAAGCTCTAGGTCCATGATAACCTGGTTGAACTCCTCCCTATCGACGTCGCTCAATCCCCTACCCTGGTGTTCGAAAGCGAACCTAGTGATATTAAAGTCCACACTAACCATCCAGGGGTTTCGCCATCGACCATGTATAGAGTGCAATTCTATCTAGATAGTTGTTCTGGTATATGCGACATTTGGACCGTAAACTGCAGTAATCGTTTTGAATCCAGTTATCTGTCCGATGTTGAAGCTGTGGAGATAACGAGAATTCACCAAGAAACTCATCTAGGAATGTGAAAGCATTAGGATTGAAACCTAAAGCAATGCCCCCCGACGCGCCGATGGAAAGGCAGACTTTTCATTCTGTAATCCTATTCCCCCTCAATCCTCTTTAAGTCTAGAGACGTGAGAGAGTTTGGTCTCAAGTAAGATAACAATGTCAACTTTAGAGAAATTGAATACATCCCTAACCATATCCTGTTTCCATCATCCTCTTATACCCCTAACATTCCAGATTAGAGCAATTATCAATGACAGGATTTGGGTTACGTGCCAGACTAGGTTCTGGTTGCATGCCTAGGAAAACTCTATTTAGTTCCCACCCTCTAATCTTATTCAGGAGGAGAGCATTATGCTCTCGATTTCCAACCACCAGACACAGGTTTTAGCAAGGAGAAACACATTTGAATCAGGCAGGAAATTGAAAATATATGCTAAAAAAATTGCACATACCTCCACCGTTGACACGAGCAGTTTTGGCTGCAGCTGCAATCTCCAAAAAAATCCCCTAAGGACTCCTCATGAGCCCTTAGTTACTTTCTGCACCTTAAAACACCTTGTCTTGCGATGCAGACTAGGACTGTGCTATGAAGTGGACTCTGGGATGGTAGAGGGGACCATCTCAAGAGTGGGAACCAAGATCATAGCCTCTTGCCTCGCAAGAACACATTGTGTATCTTCAACCATCTCAACTGAATATTCAGAGTCGTCACTCGAGTAAGGATCATCATCTTCTAAGTTGAGACACTCATCCCCATCAAAACTAGAATTTGCATTGAAGTTGGATCCCTCTCTTGGCCCAACCTCACTGTTCCCCCCAGTAACACCATCCCCTTGGATTTGCATATTAACAAACTTGGACCCCTCTCTGGGCCTAAGTTTAACCAGCCTGCCAAGAGAAAATGCCAAAAGGGGGAAATTAATATATGTTTCGCAGGTGGATCCAAGCCCATCAGGTCCAACATCAAGTGCTACAGGATAAATAGATGCTCAGCTTCGCTCGTGCTCCCGTTCAGCACAAGGTCATGCACTCCTCACGTGCTCTCCCTCGATTCTGTCATGTGGCCACATTCATTGTCAGATAATGGAGGGATCGAGGGGGTTGTAGGTGCTTTGGATGATGGAGAGGGGCAAAAAGGTAAAAATCTCTCTCCCTCATTCATCATCTTTCTCTTATCATGAGCTTTGTCATTTGCGCTTGAATTCTCAAATCCAAAACTTTCCTTTTCACTTGAATCCACTACCTACTCCTTTTTTGGAGTTTTCTTCTTCTGGTTCAATTTCCTGCCCCAAACTCAAATGCAAGCCATCGCCTTTCTTTCCTCTTCTAGCTAAGTCGCCTCTTGTTTTGAAAACCAGTTCCAACCGACCAATTTCCAGCTGCTCCTTCTGTAGCTTTCCTTTTCTAGCTTTTTGCATATCCGAAGATGGATTTGAACATGGATCTGAGCAAGAAACTGGTGGATCTGGTAAAGTTGTGGCAGAAAAGTCGCTCCTTTGACCCCTCTTTGTTGACCTCTCCCGACCGTTGGATGATGGGACAATCCTCTGATCTTGATCATTGATTATGGCTGGGCCTTGGAGTGGTCTTTTTGTTGGAGGTTGTCGGTGGCACTCCTCCCATTCTTGAGTAGCTTTAAGCAGCTCACGGTGGGCTCTTTCCACTTCGTGAGCACCGTCGATAGTCGAACCCCAAACCGGAGATGCCACATGTATGTATGAACGCCCATCCCTCTTAGTCGATGACAGTGGTGTTGGTGCACTTCGCACCACCAGAGTATCCACCTTTAAGTCCAAGATAAAACGAATTAGGTTTGTTTCATCATATGTGTAGCATCTAGCAAATCTTGGCATCAAAGAGATATCAGGACTCCTGATCTGAACTCTTGCCGAGACTACATCTGATTTCCTTACTATTTTAGGATCGATATCAATCATGGTTCCGAAATCAGACATAATTTCTTACAGCACCTCCTTCTTCCAATAGTAAAGGGGAAAGTTGTCCCCGTGAGGTTGTTCTGCTCAGAATTGAGGTGTCCATTTGCTAAAGTCCATTGAGGTGACATCAATGCCCTTTTCTGTCGAAGGGAAGGAAACTAGAAACTGAAGGTGACAAATCTTCTTCACCACCAACTCTTAGTGACCCTTCATTAGCCACCGCTCATCAAGCAACATCTAAGAAATGATTTTCTGAAGGTCTACCCGATGAGATCCTAGCATTCGCGCACCATTGTCTTAACCAACTTTCCTTCTGCCTGATAATGTTCAGGTTGCTTGTGAGATAAATATTGATTGAATTATCTGGTGAACGCCGCCGGTGAACCTCCCTCTGCTCCTCTACAGTGCTGATGGTCACGTTAGTGTGTACGTAAGATATATGCCCCCATTTTATACACTTCAAACATCGGGACCTCTTTGGTATAGTCAGCTCGAAAGTGCCCCATATCACCGTAGTTGAAGCAAGGAGCATGTTTCTTCTATCCTTTGCGAAAATTTTGAAACTTTTTTTTTGGATTCAGTTACTGGTTGTCTCTTAGAATTTTTGCGTACAACCTCCACCCAATGCTCTTCTCTCCGTATCTCCCCCCATGCCCACCTTAACTTAGTTTTGAGACTCACTGAGAGTACCAGAACCCCCTTCTGAAGCCCTAGGTTTTTCTTGATGAGGATTCAAGGTCTGGGGGTGTGATGAATGATTTTAGGGTTTGGAGAGCTCAGTAACTGGGTATTTGTGACCTCCGGAGTAGGAGGTTGAAGTTGTCGATGAAGGTGATTGTGGGCTTGGGGGTGAGGTGCATTATACAGTTTCAGTTGGTGATGAGGAATGGGGAAATGTGTATGGCGATGGGGGTGTTGATGAAATGGTGGATTGGAAGTGTGATGGTTAGAGTGGGAAGACTGTCGTGGGTGAGATTGATGGTGGGGTGGATGTTGTTACAGTGAATAGGTTGTGGGAATCCCTCCCACCGTAATCTCTGTATCTTTTAGCAGTGGGGTTGGTCCTTTTACGCCCATAAAGGCTGGTAGACGGACCCCCTCGCAGGGACCTTCCTCTCGACTGAGATGAAGCATAACGATGATGATGAAATCGGGTGTCACCCGATCACAGGTGATGAGTTCTCTGAGCTCCATCATGCAAGATTCTGAGTTCTGATTTGTCCTTTGGAGGGAAAGGTGCACGCTCCTAAACATGGGTTCAATTGGAAATGGCTTGATCGCACGGAGAGAAAGACGGAGGGTGGCCATTGGTGAGGTAGTGTTGGACCCTTTCTTTGGGTCCACACCCCCTCATCTCTAATTCCAAGACATTCATGGGTACAAGACTATTGTGTTTGTGAGGGAGAAGGGAAAGAGGAGAGATTGGAGTTATTAGTTTTTCTCATGAATTTCAATTTTCTTTTGCCCTTTTGATTTGGTTATGCCATTGTACTACTATATAATGGGTTGTTGTATCTACTATATGAGCCACTTAACCCATTTGCAGAATCATTAACCTCAATAGAAGACGTATTACAGATTTGTAATATAATGTAAGGGAAGATAGTATGATCATGGTGAAGATCTTGATTGGATTGATGCAACCTCCTCACAGTATGTCTTAGCATATCGTAAAGCATGTTGTCCTAATTGAGGACTCATAACTGATTTTCAACAAACTCTGTGCAATTCAATTCTTATATTTAGTATCCTCCAATAGTCTATGAATTGTAAAGAAAATTTTGCACCTAATATTTAGATTGAAATTATGTGCAACTTGAAGAATAAAATAGACAAATGGTATATATATATATATATATATAAACAATGGCTGCATCATAATCTAGGTCGTTGTTTGAAACAACGGCTTAAGTTAAACTGCAGCGTCATTATAATCTGCCGTTGTTTGAAATAACAGCTTAAACCAATAATGAAGCCATTGTTTATATATATATAAACAACGGCTTCATTAGCCGTTGTTTGAAAGAACGGCTTAAACCAACTAGTAAACTGCACGTGCGATGCACATTCTAATTATTATTATTTTTATATAGTAAATAATAAGACGTAATCTGGCATCGAACCTGAGACATTTCTTTACTCATCTCATACTTTTTACAAATTACCCCAGTGGCACAAATTTTTATTTTATATGAGTGATACTTTTGTAAATAATCATGTCGTAAATAAATTTGAACTTTGAGGGTATTATGGTAACTAATAACAGTTGAGTAAATGAATGGTTAATGTAACTCTCACTTAAAAATAGATGGTTAAGATTAGATGGTTGAATGAATGTCTGCAAATTACAGGTTGTCTACAAATGACAATCTCAACTCTCTCATTATAATATTAGAGATAATGAAGCCGTTGTTTATTTATATATAAACAACGGCTTGATTATAACTCTAAGATCTTAGGATTAGAAGATATATATGTATTATTGTGGGCCTTATATATATAAGAGATATATATATATTAATATATATATGGGCCTATTGTTGTAACTCCCGTTTTCATTTTTTTTTAATTTATTGATCTCCATTGTAACCCCTTTGTAATTCTACAACATTCTATTTTGTCCCATTGTTGTATCGAATAGTATTAATTCTAATATTATTCATGAACTACCTTTGATCTCAATTTGATTATTAATTTTATTTCTTGTATCCCTGATTCGAATTTATTTCATGGATTTTTCCTTTTTCCTTGTTAGGCTAATAATTGCCCTCCTATTTGACCAATTTTGTACCCAAACCCTATAACCCACCTCCGATTGGATCTTGACCCACAAACCCACTAACCCAAAACCACCTCATATCTCCACTAACAGCCAATCTCCAAAAATTCCTCCTAACCATTATTCCATCCAGTAACCCCCAATTTGATATCCTTAATAATCAGTCATCCATCCCTCCCCATTAATATGGTTATTTTAATACTAGTATTATATTATAACCTACCCTAACCCCTAACCTACCCCTAGGGGTGGGAAAAGGCTAGGCTACCCGACAGGGGCCTACAGCCTGGCCTATTTAGAGCCTAGCCTGGCCCGACCTTTTTAACAAAGAGGCCAGGCTAAGGCTTTTTCAATGGCCTATTTAATTAAATAGAGCAGGCTTGGGCTTAATAATAAGCCTTTAAAGCCTATCAGGCTGGCCTGTTTAGGCCCATATTAATATACAATGTATATCAAATGGGCCTTAATTAAATAATACAATAGATAATATAATTAAATGATACTTCATGCTCTGTCTCTGATTGTTCTGAGCTTACAAAATTTGATACTTCATGCTGTGTTTCTGATTGTTCTGAGCTAACAAATTTTGATACTTCATGATGTGTTTCTGTTTGTTCTCAGAAGACAAAATTTGATACTTCATGCTCTGTTTGTGTTAGTTCCGAGCTTACAAAATTTGATACTTCATGCTCTGTTTGTGTTAGTTCTGAGCTGACAAAATTTGATACTTCATGCTCTGTCTCTGATTGTTCTGAGCGACAAAATTTGATACTTCATGCTCTTATTATATGCAAAAGGGTATAAAAGTAATTTTATTATAAAATCCATTCCCTCCCCTTGTAAACCAAACAACTGAACAAGAAAATAATTATTGTAGAGATAATGTGTTTTATTGTAGAGATAATGTGTTCATTTGTTAAAATATGTTTTGTAGGCTTAAATAGGCTTATAGGCTAGGCCTTTTTATTAAAAAGGCCAGGCCAAGCCTACAAAAAAAGCCTATCACAGGTAACAGGCCAGGCTTGGGCCTAATTTTTGTGAAACAGGCCCAGGCTGTTCAATAAAAAGCCTGGCCTGGCCTAGCCTATCCTATTTCCACCCCTGGCTACCCCTCAGCCGCCCCTATTGTGCAAACCCCCCTCCCGAAACCCTTCATATCCCTTCTCCCTTTCTCCTCTGTGGAAATCCAACAGACCTCAACCCCCGACCCTTCACCTCCTCCCTCACCGACCGCTCACCCCCCAACCGCAACCACCCTCCACCGCCGCTTTTCACCATCACCACCTTCCTCCATCGTCTTTGCCATCATCCCACACCTTCATTCCTATTTCACCGCCACCGCAAAACCCCTCGCTACCATTCGCCCGAACCTATTGACTACCCCGTCGACCCACCGTACCCAGTCGTCTTCGTCCACTGTGCTCGTTGCGATCCCCGTCTCTCATCCTCCTCCTCGTCATTTCTTCGCTTCATTTGCCCTACCGCAGTCGTTGCCCCGTCGTCTTCTCCGTTGAGCACCTCGCCATCAGTCGACCCAGAACTCCGACCACCCTCGTCCCTGTACCCACTCTGAACACCCCTCAATCGATCACCCTGTTATCCTCCACCGCTTGCCGACCCTCCTACCGCTGTCCTCTTCCTTCTAGCTATGTAGCCAAGCCCTGCCGCCCCGTGCCACGTCGTCAGTCACAGTGCACCGCCGAGTCGCTGCCCATCGCCATTACTGTTCTTGCTGTTGGAAATCTAGATCGTTGTCTGCTGTTTGGACCGAAGGTTGGATGTTTGCTGTTGGCCATGATTTGGCCATTTGTTGTTTTATGATTGGGTGGACCCGTGTTTGCTGTTGTGTTGCCGATCCCGCTGAGTTGCTGTTTCGGTTCCCTTGCACGTAGAGCGCATGTGTTTTTGTACGTGTGTTGATTCGTGGTTAGTCACCTGGGATCCTAATCCCGTTTTTCCTTATATTCGGATCTAATCGTCATTAAGGCAAGTCATCTCACCCTCGAATTGTATTGTATCGTATTCGAGAATGTTTATTGAATTCCGCAAGTAGATCTATATTGATTATTGTATATTGTCTATTGTTATTTATCGTTAGGATACTACGGATTTATACGAGCGAATCTAAGTAGTAGTCTTGACTTCGTGTCGTCGTTTGTCTCCGATTTATAGAGATCTTTCATGCATTCATGTAGATAATTATCGAATATATGAATAGGGATTGTTATTGTAATTCATGTCATGACGTTACACAACTATTGTAGATTGTATGCTAGTGTTGGTTGTTATATGATTTATATTGGTGTATTAGTTGATTGTGATTAGTAAGATTATGGACACTATACATCTTAATACCATTTTCACATAGATGTAACTTGCTGTGATTTATATTTTTGACCCCTAACTCATCGTTCATAACATCTTAATTATTTTATTCATGAAAAATATGTTGAAACCCTGAAATTTATTGCCAACCTGAACATTATCATGCTGTTTCGACCTAGATACTAGCATCAAAATCAATAACTTTCTAAATATGAAATGTAGCCTCATGTGTCTAGTTTCTAGAACATCAAGAATTATTGAATTCCAACTTATATTGCATGAGTTATGACCATTTTACTGCTGCTGCATTTTATTTCCAAATTTATGCATATACCATGTTAACCTGATTGAATAGATGAACTAATGATCAAATATTAACATGATAATTTCCAAATTAATAGTTAACATGCTTAGAGTAATGAAAATTATTTTTTCTGATTTTTAAAATGAAAATTTACTACTTTTATAGCTAAAACTAATTAACATTGATAACCAGCCAGAACATGTAACCTGTAAAGAACATTATAATTCACCTAGCTACTGTTGTCGGATTTTGGACTTTTAATATGCGTTGGAACCGGGCAGGAGTCTAGTTTCTAGAACTTTTGATGGATCCACATTTTCTATTGTATAATAGCAGGAAATTCAATTTTAGTACAGCAACCTACTGTTGTCTAGAATTGAGTTTCCATGTTTAATAATATATGATTGAATCTATAATGTTGTATTTGGTACATTTAATTGTATGTAGTACATTGCATGATCTTAGAATTTTGTTGTCATCATTCTAGTGTCCCTTATTAATTGCCTTATCGTTTTCCCATAATTATTACTGTCCCTATTGTTCCCTATTAGTATCGTAATATTGCCAACCAGTATTGCTTGTTAATTGAATAAAGAATGTTTAACAAGTCGGGGTTAAGGGTTGACAAGAGTAGTTGATAATATAGTGACTGTACTTGGAAGTGTGGGCCTCGTTCCCAAAATATTATTATCGTCATTGTGCAAGAAATTGCGTCAATGGCCAGTGTTATCATTATTGTGCAAGAAATTGATGCAATAGCCAATGTTATCATTTTAATGTTATATTGTGCCAAGTACATGACCTATAGAATCTACCACCTTAGTCTAAACAAAATTGATTGTATGCATCAAACCTGTAGTTATGGGATGCAGTAGTACGTGCATTAGTTAGGATTAAAATGAATAATAGACTTAAGATTTTCATCGCATCGTCATTGCATATTATCATCATTATTGAACAGTGTTATCATTATTGCTACCGCTATTGACATTGCTTATTGTTATTGTTATTGATCATTGTCATTGCACATTGCATTGTTATCATTTTGCCTTTGTTCATTGCCATCGACTCTATTGTTTATTGAATTCATCGTTATACCGTAAATGCCATTATTTCATTGCTTTCACTACTTGTTGTCCACGACTTGCTCTAAAGACATATTATTCTCTCTTTTAAATGAACAGCTTACAGGTAATCAAGGAGAATTACCTGATGGATTAGGAGAACAACAATGGTGAAAGAATTGATTTGCTCGCTGCCTAAATAATTATTGTTTCATTTTGAGGACTTAAATAATCGAACATGGTTATTTCTTGTATTGTGGGCTTTTGACCCGAATATTGTTATTGTTGATTCTAGATGTTGGATTGTTATTATGTTTGGTTATTTTATGCTTAAAATCCAAGTATTGTTATTCAAGTGATTACTCCTTTAATGCATGCGTGGTTGTATTACTTTCTTGTTCATATTGTTGATTTGAATCTATAATAGCTTATGGATGATGCAAGTCATTCACTGGGTCAATGTCACGTGCTCGGATTGTATGAGTTGCTGCACTCATGCACATGAGAGGTTGTGTAGGCATGCATGAGTGCATGCAAGCATGCAATGTGTTGGGATTAGGGCGTCAACCAATGCCTGTTGTCGCAGTGAAACTAAATAGAGCAATGAGGAAGTCGAAGTAGATGAGACGAATCAATTGAGCAAGTAAGTAGATCCACCAATCTAACACAAACACACCGATGACTTATCTTGGTTAGCTTTTGTTTAATCCGGTGGAAAATATAGGGAGATCTGATATTCAACAAGAAGAGATTACAAGGAGTTATTGATTCACTCAATACAAGGAATTAAACTCACTCACCAAGAACTATCTCTCTCTCGAGTCTCTCTTTGCAATGGAGAAAATAATCTATGAAGTACTCTACTCTCATAAAGGAGAAGTTTACAATATATATAGAAGAATAGAGAGAAACCTAGGTCTAATCTTGATTCTTAGTTTTCTGATATAACCTGGAAAAGAAGTAACTGAATAGGAGCCGTACGATCTAACTTGGAGTTGAAGATTGGGCTGAAACGACCTAACAAATCGAGGCCCAAAACGAACATAGCGCCGCGGTTGGTCGACCGTCCAACAAGACCGTTCGGCCATCCACCTCTCGACTAAACCCAGCGCAACCGCGGTTGACCGCAACTTGGGACAGTCGACCGCTACTATGCCTGCACCTTGCCGCTGCTGTTTTCTTCTACTCTCTTCGACGCTTCGACCTCTGTGCTTCATCTTACGTTCTTTTAATCTAGACCAAGATTATTCAAGACATATTCCTAACAAACTCTACCATGGATTGCACACGAGTGATATCACATAATGTGTTATTCATCTCCAAACTTTAATAAATTCCTCTTGCAAAGAAAACTTAGAACAATAGCTTCTTCTTCTAGTTGAACTAATCTCTATCCAATCTCAACAAATCCAGTATACCTGTAACACCTGTTTCCCGTATAAATGTATTTTCTGTGTATTTTCTGTATTTAAAATTTTTGTAAATTAGTTTTCCTCCTTCAAATTATTTTTGTTAATATATATTGTCGGATCTTCTATTAAAATCTATTTTCGATCAATAATTGTATTTGTAATTATTTTCTATGATTTTATATTTTAATACAATTTTTATTGTTGTTATTATTACTTTTATTATTACTACTACTGTTATTATTAGTACTATTACTATTTTTTTCATTTTTTTTCTTAATATTATTATTGTGCTCAGTATTAGTATTATTACTGTTATTTTTAATACTACTACTAGTTGTTGTTGTTAAACCCATTTTTATTTTATTGGATTTCTTTTTAAACCCAACTATCCTATTTTAATAAAACCCATTTAAACCCATACCCATTATAATATTAGAGATATGAACTAAAACCCATGAACCCACATCCATTAATTACCCCTACCCGTTACCCTAATAATCCTACCCGAAACCCAACCTGTTTCAAAACCTAACCCCTTACCCTACCCAAAACCCACCGCCACCTGTTCACGCCTAACCTTAACACCTTTTCACTTTATATTTATACAACTAAACCCATGCGATTTTTCCCTAGCCACCACTTCGTTCCATCTCCCTTTCGTCATCTCTCTCTCTCTCGTGTGCACCCCTTCCGACCTCCTGAACCCATCCCGGTGCTCCTTTCCACCCGCTTTCGATCTCCAATCTCTCTCCCTCGTCGACCCATCGTTGCGTTGCCCTCACCCTGCAGCCGCCACGACAACCTGCAGTCCTCACCGTAACAAAACCGCCCTGCCGTCGTTTCCCCTAGCCTGTGTGTCTCCCGAGTGCCAGCCAACAGTGCCTCTCCTCGACAGCAACTCAGGCCAGCTTCCCTGCCTTCTCCCACAGTCTGTAGCTTCCCTACCAGCGTCGCGACCCCCTGGCTACCATCGCTGTTCGCCATTTGCCCCGCCCCGGCCACCGCCACCTGCTGTCTGAGCCGCCAGCCAGCTATCGCAGTGCACCACTGCAAGTTACAGTTGATCAAGGTTTTGATCAACTTTGTATGTGAGCCGTCCGATTGGATATTAATCATTATCTTGATCATCACCATCGGGGTGATCTTGGCCATTCAATCGCGATCATCATCAACTTCATCATCACCTTGATCTGGACCGTCCGATCTTGTTGATCTTGATCTTGATCTCATCCGTGCTGATCCGCCTAATCATTGTTTGATCATCTTGATCTTGATCGTCATCGTGATCCGTTCCTTGGTTTGTGCTTATGTTTGGTTCGTGGTTGCATTATTCGGTTCGTTTGAGTTTGTTACCGGAAATCCGTTCTCGTTATTCTTGCTTGGTGCCGTTTCTGTCGTCAGTTAAGGCAAGTAACTTGTACTCAATTTCTTTGTATGATACAAGTCATAAATTCTGCTTGTAGTGCGGTTGGGTTCTAGAGACAACTCGTGTGTGATGTATTCTTGATGAGTATTGTCTCTGTAGCGCTATTGACCATAGTTGGCTCACGACACAAAATTTGACATGAAACAACCTAGGTTTTGCCCATTCTTGATGTGACGTATATGTGAAACAATTATGAGAACTCGTGTGCTTGTGAGATCCATGTGATATACTTATTGTGGACATATCGTATACCCTATTTCATGTTGTTTGGACACTTAGTAGACTCTAATTCATGTTTAGTTATGTTTTGACCAAGTTTCGTGTGATTCATGTTGGTTTTGTTCCTAAAGTAAATTCTGTATTTTGCCGATAATCTGTCTTGATCAGTATTTTAGACCATATTAAGGTCAGAATCTTTCAATATAAAACATGAGTTTTAGAGGAATTCGTCTTCTTTTCAACCCCTCTGACCTTGCTCAATTTCGTTTTCGTATGTGTGAGATATGACTGTTTTACTACAGAAGTGTAATCCATTTCCAAATTTCGTTTCTTAGTGATTTTGATGACTAAATTATTTTGATACTAGTTCTAAACATGTTATTTTGATCTGGATTTTGGTTAGTTTTTCTATGCTTATTTAGGGATTATCCAGAATTTTGGTGGATTTTATCGACGAGTTTTATATGTCGTTTCATGCTTGCTTATAAAACTGTATTTGCTGAATTTTGCTCGCTGTTCTGTAAAGATTTGTATTTCCACCCTGATTCCTTTTTCTGTATGAAAAATGTTTTTGAAATATGAAAGTTAGCATATTTTGTCTATCTTCATCTTCCTTTGGAGGATTTGGATTTCGTTTCACGGTTTGTTAGATATTACAGTTCTCGTACAGCAATGTTGGGAATTCCAGATTTGTCAAGCCATCGTTTCTTGATGTTTTCTGATTTTTGATGGCTAAGCTAATATTACTGGAAAATTATGAAACTTTATATTCTGATACTAGACATATAGGGGAATATCCCAGATTTTTTGTGGATTTATTTAATGTGTTTTCATGCTGTTTTCCTACTCTTGAATTCGATTTCCTGATTTCTGGCTGAACGTGTTTTCTGTAATCAAACCAGTTTTGAGCTATGTTTTTGTGAATTAGTATGTGACTTATTTATATTCACTGGATTTGGCTGGGATTCTATTTTCTAGAAGTTTCGACGGATTCAGATTTGCATGTTTGTAACATCGGGAATCACTATTTTACTACAGTATGGTCTTGCTGTCCTGAACTTGAGATTTGTTTATTTTATGAGATATCTTGTACTCGTATATATTTATCTTGCAACTTGAACTTGTCATATGATCATGCCATGTTATTCTTGATATATTTTGTATACCTACATGCTTGTGTTACATTAATAATAAATAATCAAGCCGGGGTTTAAGGGAAAGATCTGGTAGTGGATAATTCAGAAACGTGTACTCGGAAGGGGATCTATTGATCCTACGTGATATTTGGAGCTTGATATATCTGGTTATTTGGAGCTTGGAGCTTGACACGTGATTACTTGCACTTGCACACTTGACACAGAGTTTGATATTTTGGGTATTTGGAGCTTGTTTGGAGCTTGTTTGGAGCTTGTTATTTGGTTATGTGGAGCTTGTTTGGAGCTTGTTTATCTGGCTACTTGGAGCTTGATACTTGTTTACTTGAGAGCTTGTCCCTGAGTACACTGCCCTCTATGGTCCACTATGAAATCTAAAGCGAAACTGCTTGTTGTAGCAACCATGTAAGGTGGGCTGCATGAAGTGCTACCTAGATAGTAATACCTACAAGACTTAATACATGACACTTGAACATGATACATGCTTACTTGATACTTGACTACATGATACATGAGACCTGATGCTTGAACATGATACTTGACAGTTGTACTTGACTACTTGACACTTGTTACTTGTTACTTGATTTCTTGATACTTGTTTACATGATACTTGTTCACTTGACACTTGATACATGCCACTTGCACTTGTTCATTGCCATGCTAGTTGTTATATCTTGATATCATGCTTATACCATATTAGTAGTTAGTTTCCCGATGTACTTGTATCTTGTGTTACAAGCAGCCCGTAATTTGCAATTGACGGGTACCTTGTTTTCTCTTTTCCTCTTCCTTGCAACCGTTAAATTGCAGATTTTGGAGAACAGGTTTCAAATGGTATTGGTGACATGAAGTATTGGTGCCGGATTTTATTATTATTATTTCTTGTAGCTTGTTTGAATAACTGTATTTTGATACTTGGATTTATTCTTGTATTTGGGAAATGTGATCCAGGATTTTGACTTATTCAGATCATGACTATTTGAGATTTATATATTTGGTTTCAAGTATCCTTGTTGGTATCTTGGTTCATATGTGCATGTTGGTTGATACTTTTACTTCCGACTTTGATTATTTCGTGAGATGTTGTAAAGATTCTTGAACAGCTTATGGATGATGAAAATCATTCACTGGGCTTTTGTCGCGTATCCGTATTCCGTATTCTCTTTTGGGAAGCGGTGCGTGACAATACCCCTTCAAGGGTACACCTCCGTAGATGTACTCATGAAGTTGCCAAACTCCGTACGAACTCCACCTACACTTAGGCATTCTCCACCTCTCGACGATATTTGAACATCGTAGTCTCATCTCAATGAATCTAGTTGCGGTAAACTAGCTGAGCTTGCAGGAATTACGGGAAAATGAGCAACACTTGCGCAAGTATTTCGAATTCCCCAAAGCTTGTAGAGATTGTTTTGGCTTGACCCAACCACTCTCATACCTCTATTCACCTTACGACGACCCTAAAAAAAAACAGAACTCCACCTCGAGCTGTGTACCTACAACCCCGTGCATCAAGAGTTCCCAAGGAAATCAGATTCCGTTTAAGCAGAGGAATATGCAAAACATCCCATAAAGTGAACATATTTAGACCTGGCATCTTCAACTCAACTGTCCCCTCACCTACTACTTCACTAATCTCCCCAGTTCCCATTGTCACACAACGCCCCGTAGTAGACTTATAAGTAGAAAACAACTCCCTCTAGGAGCAATTATGAGAAGAACTCCCTGAGTCAAGAAACCAGATAGAATCCACTTCTAAAGAATTTGAAACAAGAAGACACGAATCACCTGAATTAAAGGAACTAACCACATTAGTAGCTGAATTCTCATTCTTTGCGCTCTCCTGATTCTGCAATTTTCAATAGTCTTTCTTGATATGCTCTGACCTCTTGCAATATCGGCAACGGATCGAATCCTTTTACAAAGCACTTTGTCTTCCCCCTGAAGGACCATCCACTGCTAAACAACTTGTGGGAATAGACGGTGATTTCTGAGTCTCCTTCCTAAGTTGATTTTCCTTCAATGCTTTGATTACACCATCTACCGAAATACTCTCCTTGGCAGATCAACTGTGTAACATGGTAGTCACCAAAGGCTCGTACGAATTCGGCAGTGAATATATCAAGTTGAAATCTTTATCTTCCTCACACATATCTGCATTGATTGCCTTAAGTTCAGATAATACCTTATTGAACTTTGTAATGTGGTCTTGGAGATCGGTACCTTTCTTCATAGATAAACGAAATAACTTCCTCTTCCAATGCATCCGATCTAATAACGACGAACCAGAGTAGTCAGCTATGAGTATTTCCCACAAACTCGCTGCATCAGTTTCTTCAAGAAATATGCACTTGACCTCGTTCACCAAGGATAGTTGGATCAGACTTATGGCTCTTTCACGAATATTTTTCCAACCGTCATCCTTCAAATCAGTTGGTTTTTCTTTCTTCTTAACGGCTAACTGCAAACGTTCTTGAACAAGGACATCATACATGTCAGTCTTCCAAAGATTGAAATTGATATTTCCATCGAACTGCTTGATCTTCAAAATACTGTGGCCTATCATCTTAACCAAGAGACTCGGCAACTTGAAGCTCTGATACCAGTTGTTGGGATTGGGGCGTCAACCAATGTTCGTTTTCGCAACGGAACTAAATAGAGCAATGAAGAAGTCGAAGTATATGAGACGAATCAAGTGAGTAAGCAAGTAGATCCACCAATCTAACACAAACACACCGATGACTTATCCTGGTTAGCTTTTGCTTAATCTGGGGGGGAAATATACACTACAAGGAATTTGACATATAGTGACAGCAAAAATCCGTGGGTAAAAGACGGAAAACCGTAGGCATAGCCCGTAAAACCTATACCGATGGACATATTTTTCCGTAATCAATGATTTGCTATACCCACGGCAGAATGCCGTCACTATAGCCTATAGCGACAGTTTTTTCACCGGTTGAACAAAATATCGGTGTTATGCCCATGGTTTCGTATCCGTTGGTATAGGTTTTAATGACACCTCTTGCTTTCTTATACCCACGGTTGGAACTCCATTGCTATTGGTTTTAGTTATGGTTTTTCGCATCCAAATATTTGAATATATACCCATCGCTCTGTACACAATTTTTTCTTATTAATTACGCTTATGATAATTTAATATTTTATTTTATAATATTAATCCAATATAAACTAAATACACAACAAAATAAATAAATGTGTTTATGAAACAAAATTAAATAAAATTAAACTTCAATCATATTAAAAATTAATGAAGTATTACAAGCATGTCAAATTACAAAATAAAATTCACTCTGTTTAACACCAGAAATATAGCTCCTTAGCACAGAGCAAAAAGCTAGTTACAATAATGATTGGGAACAAGCTTCTCTCTCCTATCCCCAAAAACCCAACCCCAACCATGAATCGCCCCTCCACCTCCCCCAACTCCACCACCACTTAAGTTACCCCCATCATACACTTTCTTGCTTCTTCTTCTTCCCCACAGTCATTCACACACTCAAATCTCCCTTCCCCTACTCCCTTCTACTAACCACTACTTTCAATCACAAAAGCTTCAATTAGAGCAATGAAGTTCTAGAGCTCCTACAAAACCCACCCAACTAACCTGGCCATTGACACCCACCCCCCTAACCTTAGCTCGAAAGGGTACCCACACAAAACCCATCAAACCTCCGACAACCCTAACCATCGCTTCATGGCCAAGAGAGGAAAAGACGAGGATGACGATTGATGGAAGGACCACAGAGGCAACTTTGTCGACAGGGCAGGAGATGCTTCTAGAGGGAGACGTCACTCGCTGGGAAGAGAGTCGCGGCCAGACCAAAGAGGTATGGTGCGCAAAGGAGGAGAGAGGTTCGAGCTTAGAGCTCCGACGAAGTCTGGACGGCGATCATCGCTGGAGAAGGATAGAGGAACTGCTCAGCCACCGTAGACCTATAGAAGGCCATATTTGGAGGCTTCTAAGGGGGCGCTAGGGGAAAACAGTGGGGGAGAGCGTCGACGGGGAGGTTTCTCTCCAAAAAGAGAGACTGTGGTGAAGAAGGTAGACGACGAGGGGGAATGGATCCTCTATAAGCCAAAACGAGTGAAGAAGGCAGAGAGAACGAATTCATCTTCGTCATCGGGGCCAGCAACTGCGAAAAAACTACCACTTTGGCACAAGTGCGTAGGGAGGGCCATTCTATTCACGACTTCCCAAACGAGTGGTTCTGCTGCGCATGTAAGAGGTTCGGCCACATTTTGAAGAGTTTTCCTAAGCTTCAAGTTCCAGCATGTGCCCAATCCAAGGTACCCATCTATTGAGTCCATCAAAGCATTGCTGCCCGAAAGTGTGAGGCCAACCTCCAGGTTGTGTTGGGAAGTTCAAAAGGTGAAGGAGGACGTGCTTATGGTTTATTGCAATACAGATGAGATTACGAGAGAGTTGCTTGCAATTGGGAGCCTTGAGGGGGAAGAGTTCTATATCACGATGAGTAGGTAGTCGAGAAGCTTTGGCACGATGAAAATGGATACTTTGCCGGCGGTTTGGGTGAGGCTTTTCAATCTACCGTTTCACTGTTGGGTGTGATCGGGATTCCAAAACCTGGTTAATAGTTTTGGGTACTTCATTAACATTGATAAGAATACTAATCTCCAATATAGAAGAGAATATGCAAGGATCCAAGTAGGGGTCGAGGATCTTAGTCTAATTCTGTCAGTAATCATAGCTCAGTTTAAGGAGGAAAGGCATGAGATTAAAGTGATTGTGGAGAGGAAGAAGAAGGTGTCGTTTAGACAATCAACAGAGTATTCCGGTTCGAACTCAGAGGCAGGGTTCAACCCACAGCGTAAGGAAGAAGATACAGTTCAGCACTCAGATAGATCGAGAGCCAATTCATGGAGGGTTGGGGACACTTGCGAAGATAACGAAGTACATTCGTCGGATCAGCATCAAGTGCATCAGGGGCATTCAAAACAGCAAACTCCGGAGGGTTGGAGTGCAGGGGATCAGGGTTACATCGGTAAAGGGGGGAAAGGAGGAGTGGACCGGTCTCAGCGTGATAGGGACAGGGAGATGACAGGGGGATGTGACGCTTGCACTGTACCAGGAGGGGACTCTAGGGGGTGGAACAGGCTTATAGGGGAAAGAGTTGCGATAGAGACAGGGGGCAGTTCGATGGAGACAGCTCACAGATGAGCGATGGCGACAGGAGGCATAAACGTGAGGGTGACTACTCAGAATGAGGTTGTTACGCCCCACTTCTCAAAAATATGGGATGCAAGCACGTGACAAGGCCCAGCGAATGACTTGCGTCATCCATAGGCTGTTATCGATCAAACTCAACAAAATAAACAAGTAGTAAAACAACCACGCATGCAATGAAAGAATAATCACATAAATAACAACATTGGAAATTAAGCATAAAAATAACCAACATCAAAATAACCCAACATCTGGAATTTAACAAACAATATTCGGGTCAAAGCCCACATACAAAGAAAACAACATTTGATCAATTTATTAAAGTTCTCAAATAAAACAATATTTATTTAAGCGGCGCAGCAAAACATCTTCTTCACCATTGTTGCTCCCCTAGTCCGTCAGGTAAATCTCCTTGATTACCTGTAAGGTGTTCATCTAAAGAGAGGAAAAATATACTTAGAGCAAGTCGTGGACATGCAAGTAGAGAAACAGAGAAACAATGACAATGGCGGTATAGCAATGAATTCAATGAACGATGAAATCAGTAGTGTTGAACAGTGACAAAGCAATAATAGTACAATATGCAATAACGATGATTTATCACGATAATGATAAACAATAACAATAATGGTAACAATAACGATAACACTGTTCAATAAAGATAACAATATGCAATGACAATGTGATGAAAGTCTTAAGTCTATTATTCATTTTTAATCCTAGCTAATGCACTTACTACTGTGTCCCATGTGTGATGTACCACAGGTTCGATGCATACAATCAATTTCATTTAGACTAAGGTGGTAGATTCTATAGTTCATGTACTGAGTATGATGACGATAACGGTAATAACACTGGACATGTGTAATTTCTTACACGATGCCGATAACGGTAAAACACTGTACATGTGTAATTTCTTACACGATGTCGATAACGGTAAAATACTGGACATGTGTAATTTCTTACACGATGCCGATAACAATAATAATCATTAGCTATCATCCGAGTACAATCACTATATTGTCAACTACCCTAGTCAACCCTTAACCCCGGCTTGATTAACATTCTTTATTCAGTTAACATACAAAGATGCGATTAATAAGGGACACTAGAAAGATGAAAAAACAACCCTAAGATCATGCAATATACTCTATAATGCACTAAATATAACATTATAGATTCAATTTCATATTATTAAACATAGAAACCAAATTCTGGACAGCAGTAGGTTACTGTACCAAAATTAGAATTTCCATTGCTACAGGATAGCAAATGCGGATCCGTCAGAAGTTCTTGAAACTAGACTCCTGACCGGTTCCAACGCATATTTAAAGTCTAAATTCCAACAACAGAAGCTAGGTGAAATTCAGTATTCTTTACTGATTTTAGTTTCTGTCTTGTTATCGATATTGACTAATTTCAGTTGTAAGGACAGTAAATATTCATTGTAAAAATCAGTAAAAATAATTTTTATCATCCTAAGCATGTTATCTACTAATCTAGAATTTATCGTGGTAATATTTGATCATTAGTTCACTTAATTCATCAGCTTAATAAGGTATGTACATGAATCTAAATTTTCAGCGCAGCAGTAGCAAAAGGGTCATAACTCATGCAATAATAGTCGGAATTCAAAAATTATGGATGTTATTGACGACTAGACACTTAGTTCTACGTTTAATATTCATAAAGTGGCTATGATTTTAATGACATTATCGAGGTTGAAACAGCACGACACTGTTCAGGTTGGCGTAAATTTTCAAGGTGTCAACATATTCTTTTTGAATAAAACGATTAAAATGTTAAGAATAATAAATTGGGGTTTAACAATCATAAATCACATCAAGGCATTCCTATGTGAACATGGTATTAAGATCTATAATGTCCATAACTCTACCAATTACAATCAACTAATTTATCATTATCAATCACATGAACAATCAACCCTAATATACAATCTACAATAGTTGTGTTTAATGTCATGAGATGAAATGTAACAATAATTTCTTATTCTTATATTCAATAACTAACTACATGGGTGCATGTAAGATTCCTATACATTAGAGGCAAAAAGACGGTACGAAGTCAAGACTACCACTTGGATTCGCTCGTGTAAATCCATGCTATCCCAACGATATATAACAATAACATCATATGATATTCCACATGGATCTACTTGCGGAATTCAATAAATGATCTCGAATATGATACAATACAATTCGAGTAAGATGACTTGCATTTAAATGACGTTAGCTCCGATAATTTGAGAATAACGGGATTAGGATCCCGGGCGACAATCCAAGACACATGCGACGAGCAAACGATCACGATGATCACGATTGGGCACAGATCTCGTTGATCAAGATGAAGATTAAGAGAATCCAACGGTCGAGATCGAACATAAAATATATAAGAATTAGAAGAGTACCAAAAGAGTAAATATACCATAATTGACAATTTGATGAATGGGAACAAAAGTGGATCAAAAATTTAACTCACCAAGTAGAAGACAAACGAGATGATCGAGACGATCAAGGGCCGAGATCAAGTGTGATCAGTCGATCGGACAGCTGAGATTTAAGATCAAGATCAAGATGATGATCACGATCGCGATGATCAAAAAAGATTTGACAGTCGAGATCAAGATCTTGATGGTGATGATGATGATGATGATGATCAATGCAAATCCAACGGCTAGATCCAAGAGATCAAGAGGTGATGATCAAGATCAACAAGATCGGACGGCTAGGATCTGATCGGATGATCAAGAGGAGATCGAAGGCCCACATTCAATCAAGCATGATGATCAAGATCCAATCGGACGGCTCATGATCACTTGATCAATACTTCGATCAAACGGCACCCATCAACAATGGCTTCGGCTGGCTTGGCAGACGGCAGCGACACTGGATCGGGATGGCGATGTGAAGGCTGGCTGGCGGCGGCCAGGGGACATGGTGGTGGCTGAGTGCAGCGCTGTTGTCGGCACTACGGCAGGAAGCGCAGGGAGATCACAACAGGGGTCACTGTAGGTGGCATCAACATTGTAGGTTGTTGACGTCGCAGGGAGGCAGGGAGAGACAGTGGGAGGTCATCGCGACTAGCCAGAGTGCATGGGGGAGGGTGCAGTGCTGAGGTCGCGACTTGCAGTAGGGGGGAGTTTGCTCGCTGCTGCATTGGGATGGAGACAGTGCGACGAGGGGTCGCACTATGGGGGGTGCTACCGAGGTGAGAGTGCGGCACGTCGAGAGGAGCTGACGACGCAGGAGGAAAGGAGACGGGGGATGGGCGAGGCACAGGGAGAGGGCTTAAGGAGAGTTGGGTTGAAGTCGGGAGAGAGGGGGAACGAGAGGAGGGAGATGAAGGAATAGTATGGGGGTTGGCAGCTGTAGGTTAGCACAGTAGATAGGGTTTTGGGTAGGTTAGGTTTATTAGGGTATTATATAAATAAGGTTATGGGTTTTGGTTTAGATGGTATAGGATCCAATAAGAGAATGGGTATTGGGTTTTAGGTATAAAATGGGTTTAAATCTATTAGGGAAATGAAATAACTAATAAAAATGTAGAATTATATAACAAAACATATTTTGTACTACAATATGGAATTTATTTGACATAACTACAAATACAATTAACAATAGAAATAAATTTTTAAATTAACAATCAAAGGTAATAATATTAATACCAAAAAATAAAAAAAATAACGATAATCATAATAATAATAATAATAAAATGAATAAATAAATTCGGGAAACAAAAGTTGAGTTAAAAGTAAGAAAATGAATTGTTAATATCAAATACTCAAATTACAGTGGTTCATAAGAGACGATGAAATACACCAATAAATAATAATACAATAATAACAACAATAATAGTAAAAATAATAATACTAATAATATTATCCTTAACAATCAAAGCAATAATAACAATAATAATGACATTTGTATTACAATATAAGAATCATTGGAAACTAGTTACAAATAAAATGATTGATTAAAAATAGACTTTAACAGAAGATCCAAAAATACATTTTAACAAAAAAAATTTGGAAACGAAAAAATAATTTATAAAAAATTTTAAATATAGAAAAATACACAGAAAATACGTATTTACGAAAACATGGGTTACAGAGGTGATGGAGACAGGTGGGAAGTCAGTACGAGGGTCTATGGACGAATTGGAGAAAGGGTCTGGGTGCCCAAGATCGATGGTGGCAGGGGGGCCCACGAAAATACAGGTTGAATTTATGACACTCTCCACTGTTAACTTCAGACAGGCAGTGGACATGGCTGTTAGGGCAATTACTAAAAATCTTATTGAAGTTGGATCTAGCCCATGGAGAGTAAGCAAAAGGCCCTCAAGGATCAATGAAGGGGATGGGCCTATAACACTGGGCCTGGATCAGGGATCAAGCAAAGTAGGTCCTATGCAAGACGAAGTAATGGAGGTGCCCCAGCATGCTCAACTGAAGGCGGTCAGTAAGGGGGTGGGAGTAGCCGACGAGGATAGCGAGCCAGGGAATTTTAGCAAAAGGGACTACAGTGAGGAGAAAGGAGATCCGGGAGACAAGGAGGAAACTTTTACAGAAGAGGGTAGAATTGAAGCATTACAAGGAGTGGGAAATGATCATCTAGACTCTAACTGCGAATTCGAGAAGTGGGAGAGGAGGGTTAAGGACCTAACACCAGTTATTCAGGATAGTGGGGAGGTGGAAATCATTGGCCCTAGTGTGGTCTCTTCGGGGAAGGGAATTGAGGAAGCAAAGAGGAAGAGCAAGAGGCAAATTGACAGATGGGGTTCTAAGGGGACTAGCGAGGAAGACCTAATTAGGTCCGCAACAAAAGCTAAGGAGCCAGTGTCTTCTTGTGGAGGTTCGTTCTCTATCTTGAATTTTATTTCTGATGATTTGCTTCTTTACTATGCTAGCATGTTCGGGTTAAATATGGGTTCAATCATCGTAGAACAAATTTCTAGGGTTCATATCCTTAGAGAGGAAGCCTATAGACTATGTCTATAGTACTCCCTTGTGCTTTGGGGTAGACAGTTTAGATGTTCTGATTTATTTATCCATGTGTTACATCTTTTGGAATGTTAGAGGGATGCGATCGAAGGTTAAGAGTAGATTGGTTAAAGATACTATAGCTAGGCTTAAACTGACACTTTGCGCTCTCCAAGAAACAAAAATTGCAGAGCGGTATAGTAACGAGTTCGACGGGCTTACCTCTCTTAGAGATTTTGTTTGGAGGGCCAAACCGTCTCAGGGCTTTTCGGGGGGCATTGCGATAGGGGTTGATGCGAAACTGTTTGAGATTGTTGTAGAATTCGTGGATAACTTCTCGGTGTCCATTATTATTAAGCGTAAAAGCAATGGTTGGGAGCACATGGTGACCTCGGTATACGGCCCATACAACGCTAGTCACAGAGAGGGGTTTTGGGCGGAGTTTCGGACCATTCGGGGCTAGATGGACTGGCCCATGAATCGTAGGGGGGATTTTAACATTACGAGATTCACTAACGGACACAGGGGTAGGGGCTCGCACGAGAGGGACATGCAACAATTCAACCACATTATTAACCACCTTAGCCTTATTGAAATACAGACGAACGATAGGAGATTTACCTGGACTAACATGCAGGCTAACCCGACGTTAGCTAAACTTGATAGAATCTTGATTTCCACAGAATGGGAGGATTTATTCCCACTGGCAACGGTTAGAAAGAGCCCAAGATTTACTTCTGACCATGTTCCACTAGTTCTTGAGTGGGAGAATGAAATAAGATCGAATCCTGGCCAGTTTATATTTGAAAAAGTGTGGTCTCTTAGCCCCAATATTAGGCAAGTTATTGAGGAATCCTGGACTGCGACGACAAACACGGCCAATGCGATTTCCAACTGGAACATTAAACTGAGAAGACTTCGGAAGCACTTAAAAAGGTGGGCAAAAGAGAAATTCGGGGAAACCAAAAGAACAAAAAAAACTCTAGGACTTAGAATTCAAGAATTAGAAACTTGCAAAGAAGATAGATGTCTCCAGTTGGCGGAATTCGAGGAATTGGCCCACTGTAGAGCAGAGCTTCATAGAATTGGGAAAATGGAAGAATGCTACGGGAGACAAAGATCAAAGATACAATGGCTCAAGGAAGGAGATTTGAATACATCGTTCTTCCATAAGGTGGCTAATGGTAGAAGGCGGCACAACCATATTGGGGGATTATTTGTGGATGAGGTATGGACAGAGGACGAATCAGAAATTAGAAACCATATTGACAGATCGTTTAGAGATCTATTGGGAAAGAAGAGAACTAACAGATGTCAACTGAGTACAGACATGTCAAGTGATTCGGCCATTGAGGGGAGCGATGACTTGGAAGAGTCATTCTCGGAGGAGGAGATTCTAAAGGCTATTAAACTTTTGGGTGAAGACAAGGCGCCAGGGCCGGATGGGTTTCCAATTATGTTCTACTCAAGATACTGGTCTATCTTTAGGAAAGACCTACTGGACATTTTTCATGGGTAGGGGGGGTCACAAATTGAGAGACTAAACTATGCGAATGTCATCCTCATCCCAAAGAAAGCTGAGGTGCTAAGAGTTAAGGACCTCAGACCCATCAGTCTGCTTAATGGCTCTTTCAAAATTATCACGAAAGTGTTGGCGAATAGGTTAGCACCACACTTAAACGATATTGTTGATGAGTCCCAAAGCGGTTTTGTAAAGGGGAGAGATATATTAGATAGCATCACGTCAGCTCATGAAATGGTCTTCAGAGGCAACAATGACAAAGTAGATGGTTTTCTTCTGAAACTATATTTCCAAAAGGCCTATGATACGGTGGAGTGGGACTGTGTGGATGAGGCGCTTAAGCTTAAAGGCTTTGGAGAAAATGGAGGTTGTGGGTAAAGATGTGTGTAAGAAATGGCAAATCTTTCGTCCTATTTAATGGCTCCAAAGGTAGGGAAATCAAATGCCAGAGAGGACTAAGACAGGGAGACTCGCTGTCGCCGCTTATTTTTTCAATTATCGCAGATAGATCGGCAGAAATGAACAAGAGAGGAATAGAGGCAGGGCTAACCAAAGGGGTTAGAGTGAAAGGAATTTCTGCTCCGCTGTCAATCCTACAATATGCTGACGATACTATTTTGTTTGGGATGGCCGAGGCGGAAGAAATCATGACTACAAGGATCCTACTGAGATGCTACGAATATTGGTTGGGATTGGTGGTTAATCTGAACTAGAGTTGCGTAACTGCACTCAGCAACAACAATGCCAACCCCATTGAGTTTACCTCAGCGATGCTTGATTGTGAGATAGGGGAATACCCACTGAAGTATTTAGGGACGCCCATCAGACCCGAAAAATTGATTAAGGAAGACTGGGTTCCTTTGGTGGAAAAGATTGAAAAAAAGTTGGCCGGATGGAAAGGTAGGTTTCTATCTCTTGGAGGAAGAATTACTTTGATCAATTCAGTTCTAAGTAGCCTACCCACGTACCTAATGTCTATTTATGAGATTCCAAACTGGGCTATTGAAAGAATCGACAAATGTAGGCGATAATTCCTTTGGAAAGCTAACCGCGAGGCCAACAAAGGAATGAACCTAATCAGGTGGGATAGGGTTTGCAAGAACAAGGAGTTTGGTGGTATGGGTATAGTCAACCTAAGAGATATGAATAAGGCACTTCTCTCCAAATGGTAGTGGAAAATGCAAAAACGGCACAAAACATAGTGGAGTAACTCGCTCTTGAGGTACCGAAGGAGGAAAATTATTAGGTTCGGGAGAACATGCAAGCAAGGAAAGGTATCATTCCTATGGAAGGGAATTGCTAAGACTGGGGATATTTACCATGCGAACACGAGGTGTAAGCTAGGAAAAGGTAATAATATTAGATTCTGGAAGGACAAATGGTGTGGACAAAACACACTACAGTCAATGTTCCCGCAATTGGCGAGTTCGGCTACTAGGAAGGATGCACTTGTTGTGGACGTCTAGAAGAATAAAAATTGAGACTTGAACTTAAAGGAAGCCTCTCGAATGAAGGGGAGGATCAACTACTGAAACTTACTTCGATGCTAGAGGAGGAGGGAACTCACAATAGAGGAGAGGAGGACGAAAGGGTTTGGAGATTAAGAGATAATGGTATTTTCTCAGTTAATGCTATGTACGGCTTCTTGAATGATGGCGGAATTAGGAACTCGCATGCAAATATCATCTGGAAATCGAAGGTCCCGGCTAAAGTGAAGGCTTTCCTATGGTTGATACTGAACATTGCGATCCTGTCCAAAACGAACCTTAGGAAACGAAACATCCCTATCGACGTGACATGCCAATGTTGCAACACGGGAGAGGAGGACACTAACCACGTCTTCATTGATTGCCCTAGGGCTAGACTGACATGGGAGGTCATGGGACTGGGTTTTCACACGATAGCAACACCAAAATGTATCGAGGACTTTTGGGGTAGCTGGAGAAACGTAAACATTAAGAAAGATTATAGAAATTAGCCAAAATTCTAGTGCGTGTGGTGGTGGTGTGTAATCCTATGAACAAGAAGGTAGATTATCCCATCTACCATCCCATACCCAGTCCAAAAATAAATTAACACCAAATTAGAGGGTTGATCAAATTTTGACAACCAATCAAGTTTTGACACCTAATCTCTCTTAGAGCCTTGTGCTCCATAGACAACCCTATTGTATCGTCATAGGAGATTGTCAGGGGGAAGGTGGGGGGGTGCACAAGTCACACATACAGATGCACACAAAAAAGCTAGAGGTTGGAGAGGTGACAATTTCAATTGCATGTTGATAAAGAGTAAATGGTGACAGGCAGTGCCAAATGCTTGAAAAAGAAATACAAAATTGAAATGTTTTTTACTTTCTTTGATGTAATACTTTGTTTATTAAACACCCATTTTGTTCCTATTAAGCACTCTTTGCATATATAGTTTTGCTTGTTTCTATTTGGAGAAACTTTGCTTTAATTTCTACCCCTTGATTGACTGTATTTTTTCTGTTATTAGATTTGTACACATTAAGTATCTCTCACGTTTCAGTTATATCAAAATAACTTCCTTTATACAACTGTACCTTAGAATTAGTAGGATTATAACAGACAGAAGCTTCGAGCCAAAGTAGAATGTTTTACTCAGGAGTGATGTTAATTATATTGCACAAAGAATACTACTTTATGTAGTACACGACTTAATCATCTAGTGTGCACAAGAAACTAGTTCATACTTAACCAGCCAATTGTCCTCTAGTCCAAAAGCAGTACTAAATGTCAATTCAATTAGCATTAAATCTTCAATATATAAGCAACAACTCATATTAACAAGAAAGAAATTCCCATACTCAATAGATGTTTTAAATGATTTTTTTTTTTAAATGAAAATAATAACGAAGCTAAAGGCGCTAATGGAAGACAACATACAAATGAGGGAGATGAGATAAATTTACACTATTCATTTTCTCATATTTTGTTCTATTTTCAACTCATACCTTTGGTCTGAAGAATATATCCTGGGAATCTGGTCAGCTCAATTATTTATCCTGCTGAGAGGTTAATTCTATCTTTTGCAGCACCCATAACCCTGCAATTCATTTCAAGACATAATTGCCACCACAATTATTAATTAATCTCAAATTAGAGGCTTAATTAATTATAACAAAAATTATCGCTATAGAGATTCTACTTGTTAATGAGTTCGTCATTCTTCTTTCCTCCGTTGAGCTTCATAAGGGATATATTGTATCACTTCTGAAAGTAAATGAAGATCAGTTAAAATATCAGAGTTTCTCTTCGATAATCATTTTCCACATATTACAAATATGTCCTGGGATCATAAAAAAGGAGACAATAACACACACAAATTGAACACATGACTCCACTCACAAACAATATGGAATTTAAACTGTAGGTATCAGACACTAAGAGAACACAGAACTTGAATATATCACACTTTCCAACGAAAGACGATGAGATAGATAAAATAACAATGTGAAATGAGGACAATAACCCTTACCATGTACTACACAAGGTTACGGACAATAGCCCATGACTTTCTCTCAATATTAAACAGTCATTATAAGGCGATTACTATACTGACTGCTAAATATTTCAGACATTTATTCAAGGGGAAACAGAAAGAGAAGAAAGAAGGAACCTGAAAATCTTGAATAGAATGTCACTTTAACTATATGTCATAGGAATTGATTACAACATTGTTATGATCCACTAAATAAGCTCAAAATCTTGAAGACCAAGGAAGATATATTAGATCACGAATGCTTAACCCTAAATAATGTTGCCATACATTCTAGAAGAAAGTTCATAAGAGCATGATAAGTCTGACAAATTGATAGATTAAAACAGAGAAAGTAAACTAAAGAAATCAAATTCGTACAGGGATGTTTACAACAACAATATATATAATAAGAAATTATTAATGCCTACAAAACAAAACAAAATTTGATATCCACCTGTAGGTAGTTATTGGAGCAACTGGACTTGCTTTTCGAGGCATTAACTCTGTTTCCTTGCCTTCACTGATCATGTTTATTGCCAAGTCTATCATTTCAGCAGTATCAGGAAGAGTTGCTATGTATTCTCGGTCACTAACAGGAGCCTGATCGATATTTCTCAATGTAGGAAATCATACAAGGTAAGGATAATTAATTAGAAGAACATAGACATAAAAATCAAATACAGATCAAGTGAGCTAGGGTTTGCAAAACAAGCATCAAATTCATACCTAGGGTTTGCAAAATTAATCAAAATAGATGACTGCGGGTGATGGTGGAAGCGGTGGATGACGGCGGATAACGAAAGACGACGGCGGAGGAAGAGGTGGGCGATGGCGGTGGGTGGCGGCGGAGGAATACGGCGACGGTGGAAAGGAATACGGCGGCGGCAGTGGCGATGGAGGAGCAACGGCGATGGTGGGAGAAGGACGACGACGGCGACGTGGCGGAATGACGACGGCGACATAGTGAGTCAGGGATGGGGGAGAGAGACAGACAGACAGACAGACAGACAGAGAAAGAGAGAGAGAGAGAGATGGGTGTGAGTGAGAGAGTCTATGAATTGGGGGATTTGGGATTTGGAGGGAAAATGAAAAGTTGGGGGGCAAATGAAATGATTTGGGGGCCGGGTTTAATTGGCGATTGGATAAATAACTTAAATTTTTTTAGTGGAGCAGACTATACCCACAGTATTTTACCCCGTCAGTAAAACTTATAGTTACATATTAAAAGCTCTAAATCTATAGCATACCTATACCCACAGTTTACTACACGTCTGTAGGTATATGATGCCTATACCCACGGTTTTAGTGACTCGTCACTACAGGTGTCTGTTAGTATATGTCAAATTTCTTGTAGTCATTGGGAGATCTGATATTCAACTAGAAGAGATTACAAAGAGTTATTGATTCACTCAATACAAGGAATTAAACTCATTCACCAAGAACTATCTCTCTCTCGAGCCTCTCTTTGTAATGGAAAAAATAATCTATGAAGTACTCTACTCTCATAAAGGAGGAGTTTACAACATATATAGAAGAATAGAGAGAAAGCTAGGTCTAAGCTTGATTCTCAGTTGTCCGATATAACCTGGAAAAGAAGTAAAATGAATAGGATCTGTACGATTTAACTTGGAGTTGAAGATTGGGCTGAAACGACCTAACGAATCGAGGCTCAAAACGAATACAGCGTCGCGGTTGGTCGACCGTCCAACAAGACCGGTCGACCGTCCACCTCTCGGTCAAACCCACTGCAATTGCGGTCCGGGGGTGTGGTTGACCGTAACTTGGGACAATCAACCGCAACTATGCTTACACCTTGCTGCTGTTATTTTCTTCTACTCTCTTTGACGCTTCGACCTCCGTGCTTCATCTTACCTTCTTCTAATCTGAACCAGGAGTATTCAAGACACATTCCTACCAAAATGCACATGAGTGTGTGTGTATGGTGGGTGGGGTGGTGGAGAAATAATGTCTCACATCTGAAAAAATACAAGTGTATATGAGTGTTTAAAAATAATTGCCCATGATTCAAGGGTACCAACTTAAGCTAGCTCTTTTGGTGAGGTTGTGCCCTATGGTAGGGCCATGGGTTTTGTTTTACACGTACGCTCTCCAATGCCCACTTCTGACCGCCGCCTGTCTCGAAAATGCTGATGTTCTAGCTCTGAATCAAATCGTCGTGAAGTTGAAAGAGGTTAAAGCCAAAAGGCTTCAAGGTATCGGATTTGATTCATCTCTGCTTTGAATTTAGCTGTAAAAGTTTGGGGTTTAAATTAGGGTTTCTGGTGTTGGATTTGGTCAGGATGGTTTTGTTAGGGTGTAGGATTGCAGAGTTTATTATTTAAAATTAAGGGGTAGATTAAGATGCTTTTGATATTGTTATTTGATTCGATGAATCAAAACCCTAGAATTTACTCGTATATTTAATTTCTTATTGTTTGATATTGTTAAAACCCTAGAATTTACTCGTATATTGCTAATTCTATTGGTGGTGATTATGTTAAATTTTGTAGTAAATATAAACAATTTTGATATTAAAAAAATCACCGATTAATTTGTAGCAAATACTTAATGGGAAATACTAAATTTCGAGGTGAGTATTTTATTGGATTTCATCTTCAGTTTATCTCTTTTTCTCTCTTCCAGGTTTAGGTCTAGGATTTGGATGCTCGGATTTGGGAATCAAGGTGGCTGTTTCTTTTGATTTAATCTCATTTTTGGGTTGTAATCTTTCATGTACGGGTTAGGGTTTAGATGATCAAATTTGGGGTTCGAGTTGAGTATTTTGTTGGATTTCATCTTAAACTTCTTCTTTTTTTTGTTCTCTCTCTTTTAGGTTTAGGGCAAGGGTTTGGATGCTCTGATTTAGGGATCGAGGTGCGTGTTTTTTTCGATTTGATCTAATTTTCGGGCTATAATCTTTCTGGTATGGAGTTAGGGTTTTGATGATCGAATTTGGGGTTCGAGGTGAGTATTTTTTTTTTAATAACAATTGTAGTCTTTACTTAAATATAAAAAAAATTTCACGGCGTACATTGCACATGTGCAGATAACTATATATATATATATATATATATATATATATATATATATATATATATATATATATATACACTTCTGTTGTGCACTACCTCTAGTAGGCCTTCGGGCGTTCATATCGACGATCCGAACCGTTCACAATGATCTACACATCTAAATTAATCTAAATATGTAAAATCAAATCATTTGAAATTCATTTTCCCATCCATCATGTGATTATAAAAAACAATGATTTTTAGACATACAATTTTGTAACACTTCAATGGATGGTTAAATGAATTTCAAATGATTTGATTTTACATATTTAGACTAATTTAGATGTATAAATCAATGTGAACGGTTCGAATCGTCGATATTAACGCCCGAAGGCCTAGTGCACACGCCGTGTGCACTAGAGGAGTGCACAACCGAAGCTTTCCATATATATATATATATATATATATATATATATATATATATATATATATATATAGGGTAAAAGGGATATGAGCAACTTGCTCATTTAGTAAATGAGCAATTGATTATGTGGCATGCATGTGATACATCGGATAACTAACCCCTTTAATGATTTTCCAATCACATGTATGCCACATCATCAATTGCTCATTTATTAAATGAGCAAGTTGCTCATACCCCTTTTCCCCATATATATATATATATATATATATATATATATATATATATATATATATATATATAATGAGCAATTGATTATGTGGCATGCATGTGATACATCGGATAACTAACCCCTTTAATGATTTTCCAATCACATGTATGCCACATCATCAATTGCTCATTTATTAAATGAGCAAGTTGCTCATACCCCTTTTCCCCATATATATATATATATATATATATATATATATATATATGTATATATATATATATATGTATATATATATATATATATATATATATAATATTATAATAGGAGAAAACCTTAGTGTTATCTGTAAATCTATCAATGCGTGCAATGCACGTGCATAATTACTATAAAGGAGGTTTTAGTTTCAAACCCAGACTACGTCTGAATTTTTACTTTAAAAAAGCTATATTTATTAAGACTTGCATCACACGTGTAAATTACTAGTATATATGTATCTAATGGGAGAGTTGGAGTTATAATTTGTCAACATACAAACCCTTGCATTATACATGAAACTCAAACTCTCCCATTAATTACAATAAAAATTAACAAACACGCAAAATTTTACCTATTTAAAACGTGCAATGCACGTGCAAAATAAAATTTCAATATTTTTTAACATCAAACATACACATATGTTGCACGTACAACTCAAATTCTACTTAAAATACGTGCATTGCTCGTACAAATCGTAGATTTTTTTTCAAAATATTTTTCCCAATTACATGCAGCGCACGTCCAACACCAAAACTATTTCTTAACACATATATCGTACGTGAAAATTCTCCAACTTTTATTAAAATGTGCATTGCATGGAAAATACAATAATGTATATAGAGAGAGAGAGATCTCTTTCTCAGTAAAAGACATGAAAGATCATTTTGTGTGAATAAAATGTTTTGAGAGAGAGAGAGACTCTCTCTCAGAGAGAGAGAGAGAGAGAGAGACTCTCTCTCAGAGAGAGAGAGAGAGAGAGAGACTCTCTCTCAGTAAAAGACATGAAAGATCATTTTGTGTGAATAAAATGAGAGAGACTCTCTCTCTCTCAGTAAAAGACATGAAAGATCATTTTGTGTGAATAAAATGTTTTGATTACCTCATATGGTTTGAGAGAGAGAGAGAGAGAGTGAGTACCTCATATGGTTTGAGAGAGAGAGAGAGAGAGTGAGTGAGTGTGTTTTGATTACCTCATATGGTTCCAGAGAGAGAGAGAATTTTGTGTGAATATAATGTTTAAACGTGAATAAAATGTTTTGATTACCTCATATGGTTTGAGAGAGAGAGAGAGAGTGAGTGAGTGTGTTTTGATTACCTCATATGGTTCCAGAGAGAGAGAGAATTTTGTGTGAATATAATGTTTAAACATTGTTATAAAAAAAATATCATTTCTGTGAATATAATGTTTCAAAATTTATGATTACATCATATAGTTCCTGTGAGAAAACTATTTTTAGCGTTTTGAAGATAAATTAAAGAATTAATGAGAGAGAATGAACAAGTTGCACAGACTCTGTACATATTTGTTTCCTTCCAATTTTCAAATTACTTTAAAAACTAATGGTTATACTGTGAAACATGATGCACTTACACTACTGCTTGCCATGAATATTTTGAAATTATAAATTTACCTCATTTGATGTGTAATAATTGTTAACAAAAAGCTCATCAACTTAAAGCATGCATTGTTTATATTGAGGATTGTTCAATTGGAAGTAATAAATTTTGGTAATTCTAACTATGTAACATTATTTGGTGTATGTATGTCTACAAGTAAAAAATGTGGGAATACGTCGCCTTACAAAGTTGTTTTTTTTTTTTTTTTTTTTTTTTTGAGTTAAAAGATGGAATAAAGCCACCCTGTTTCATTAATAAGAAGTTAATAAAACAACCCCGGAGAACCGGGGGAAGTACGTCGCCTTACAAAGTTTATAAAAACAAAATCATGTTTGGATTTATTTTTTATTTTTTAAATTAGTTTTTTTTCATTTTGGGTGACATCTCTAATCTCTAATATTATAATGGGAGACGGCCTTAGTATCATTGTAAATCTACCAACATGTGCATTGTACGTGTATAACTAATATGAAGAAGGTCGCAGGTTCGAGTCCTCACTACGTCAAATTTTTTACCTCAATTTTTTTTAAAATATATTAAATGTGCATCATACGTGTAAATTATTATCTATCTATCCATCTATCTATAATATAATATATAATAACTATTATAATGAAAGAGTTGGAATTTTAAATCTACCTACTTACGTGCAATGCACGTGTAACCCCAACTCTCCCATTATAGTCTTCACATTTACTTTTAAAAATATACAATCCTATTTATTAAGACATGCAATGCATGTGTAAATCAGAGTTTTTACTTTAACTTTTTTTTTAAATAAATTAATATGTGCATCGCATCATGTATATTACTAGTTAGTAAAACTAGAGAAGTAATATTACATAGAGAGAGGAACTTACCCCCATTAAAAAAAACCCAACAAAACCCTAGATATGAAAACTCTAGGGGCGGCGGTGGCTAGCCCTCTTCGCCCCCCCCCCCCCCCCCCCACCTTTCCTCCACTTCCTTACCACCGCGCTCGACGAAGCAGCACTCCGATCCCTCCTTCGCTCCGCGACGACGACGACGCGGCTCCTTCCTTCGCTCCTCTATCGATGGAGCTCCACGGTGACCCTGAGCCCCCCCCCCCCCCCCCGCACCACGTCGTCCCTCCTGGATCGCCGATCGCCCATTCTTCCCTTCGATGCCTTCCCTTCCCGTCTTCCCGACCGTTGCGCCGTCATACGTCTCCAGCCGCCGTCGAGCGATGCTCCTCCCCCATCGAGCGACACCGTCGAGCCCTGCGTTCGTACCGAGGTGCAGGATTCAGCCTTGTTCGGGTGTGGCAGCTTGGACTTTGTCCACTAGGGCCCGGTTTGTGGCGTCGCGGGTGAGTTGGTTGGGGTTTGGGTTTGGTTGGGGCTGAATGTTTTTGCTGGAAGTTTTTCCTCTTTTGGGGCCGGATGTTCTTTGCGGTTGCCACCATGTTCACACTTTCGGGGCTAATCACGGCGATCTACGGCTATGTTTTGGTTTTCGATGGTTGGTAGCGCATGCGAAGAAGCCGGGGTTTGATTCTCTCTCTGCGATTGGGGGGGGGGGTGGTGGAGCTGTCTGTGTTGGTTATCTCAGTGTGATGATTATGGTGTAGTACGGTTGTGGGGCTAGGGCCCGAAGACGGGGTCCCCCCCCAGATCGTGGTTCTCTTCTCCTCAGGTCATGGAGCGACTATGTCGTGCCAGAGCATCCTTCCGCATCTGTTGTCGCTAATGCCATGGATCTAGGGATGGGATCGCGATCGCCCTGGTCCTGGCCCCCGCCTGCCTGCCTCACATTGCTCCCGAAGACAACCCAGACCTCAAGTGTGTGAGGTCGGTGGTTCGGCATAGGGCCGGTGGTTGCTATGAGAGGTGAGGACGGTGTAGCACATTGTATTGCACGATTGTGGGGCTTAGGCCCGAAGATGGGGTCCCACCATGATGTGCACTCACTTGTTTGGGTGTCCAACAATGCCGCCGATGCAGACTTGATAGTACCTACTATCAGGCTATTGAGCTTCTTCCAGCTTAGGCCACTGTCTCGTAACAGCATCGCCTCTTCCCTCGTTGGGAGTAAGAGTTGAGATGAGTCTGTGTGGTGAGAAATCGCCCGAGAGAGCAAGAGCGTGAGAGAGGTGAAGGTATCCTCTCCATGGCTCTCTCCTGGAGCGTGGTTTTTGATGGGGTGAGCGAGATAGTTGTTTGGTAAGAAATCGCCTGAGAAAGCACAATCGTGAGAGAGGTGAAGGTATCCTCTTTACGGCTATCTCTTTGGTAGCTGCTGTGGGAGCTGTTGGCGCGTTTGTCGGATGAGTGGTGGAGATGGTGGGAGGGTGCAGTTGTTGTGCATGTGTCGTGGTGTCATAAGTCGGCCTACGGGGCTTGGGCCCAAAGAAGGTAGGGATCGGCGGGTGATAAAATACTGCCAGACTAGTTTCATGTAGGTGTGCATGTGCCGTGGAGGCAATGTACGAAGCTATACTGGCGTACATATAATTTTGCTGGACCGAGCTTGTTTGTCCGCCCACCCTCCAGGATTGTTGGAGGAATTTGTTGTTTGTACGGGTTTTGTTGCTTCATGTATGTTTTATTTCCTGTCGGTAGGTTGTAATCTGGCTCAGTTCTCTGGATTTGTATCATTAATTTCTTATTAATGAAATAGGGTGGCCATACTCCACCTTTTCCTTCAAAAAATAAAAAATAAAAAATTACATACCTTATTTTTCCATGTTTGGTGGAAAATATCATAAGTTACTAGCATAAGCTCTTCTCCATTTCAGTTTTTGTAGGCAAACATTTTTTTCCCGTCCTCCCACTTCTTTACTCTCTCCAACCAACTCCAAACTAGCTAAGAAAATTTTTTGTGCTTGCTCACAACCCATCTTTATCATAGAAGCTCTGTCAAATTATGCCACAGCCTTAAAAGTTACAAAAGAAAGAAACTAATCAGTTAACAACAATGCTGCTAACTTAATAACTGAAGTTCGTATCAAACTATCAATAGACATAAAACATTAGGAGCAGACCGACGAGAAAAAATGAGCTCCCGATATTCAGGACCTTCTCTCTCCTCTACCAAAAACCAAGCCCTAACCCTACCCTCATCTTCTCCGTCCTCCTCCACCATCTCCACCACTCCTTAATCTCCCACAGCAACTTCCTCCTCCCCCCCCCCCCTCTCTTCCTCACCTTCTTCGTCCTTCTCAGCCCAAACCACTCCACCAATATTTCTTAAAACACCAATATTTCCTTAACCTCACCACCCTCACCTACCTTCTTTTCTGTCCCTTCTGCCACCTTTTCTCTTGTTCCTATGAGAAACCCACCTGTCAAACTCCCTAGAAAAGTGATTGCCAAGACCTCTGTTCACAACTCTTCGAGACCCCATGGCCCGCTCCAGTTCCACAAAGAGGACCCTAGCGACAGGAGTAAGGAAGTAGTTGCTTCCTCTCGAGAACAACACCTAACTGTCTCCGTGTCGGTTGATTTGGCATCGGGAGACCATGGTGGTCGTGAGACGAGGACCATTCCCATCGCCAACGATAGGTCTCCACGTCCCGTACTTCAAGGAGGCACGGAGGGTGCCAGAGCGAGCTTTGCTTCATCGGAGGCCGTCAAGAGCCATTCCTCCTTGGTGGTGGATAGTTCCCCGGTTAAGACCGTCTCGAAACCCAAGGGTAAACTGATCTACATTGAGAAAGATGGGTGGAAAACCATTACTTGAGTTCCCAGCCCGAAGCAAAAGGGGGAATTGACTGAAAGCCTTCCGAAGGGCTTCCGACGCAAGACGAACGGTGAGCTAGAACCAAAGTGCTTCAACTGCGGCAAGTGGGGTCATTGCAAAGCCGATTGTAAGGAGGTTACAAAATGCTTCTTATGTAAACGACAGGGTCACTTGTCCACCAGATGTGATCTTCGATCGCCAAAGCCTCACGAGAAAGGTTCGCTGGACAATCACATTGCTCTTAGGGCGACTAGACATCCTCCAGGTGAGTCTGCAGTGAATGAGAAGAGAGGTAGGGCAGCTTGGTCGACTGATACTTCCAAGAGGGAGGCCGGGATCATAGATAGAGAGACGACAGCCATGAAGCAAGGAGTATCGAATGAGGCCATGGAGGCGGTGGTGCGGAGCTTCATCACTCCTACTAAGGAGATGGAGGAACGTGGTAGTCGACTTATGTTTAGTGTGGTGGCGTCGGTGACGTTTGGTAATCCGAACGAGCGGACCATTAGAAACGAACTCCTCGCGAGGTGGCCGAAATCACTGGAGTGGGATTGGACAGTGAAGAAGCTCAGAAATTACGCCTTTATTATTCCATGTTCGTCGGAGTCGAGGGTGCAAATGGTCATCAGCAAGAAATTTTTCTCTGGCGATGGATTCGGCGTCGTGTTATCACGGTGGATGCTGGAATTTAGAGAGTTCAAGAGAGAGCGACTCATTTCCAAATGGCTGTTATTAGCAAATTTCCCTGCTGAGTGTTGAAGCAAGGAGGGATTCCAAGGCCTCGTCCAACCATTTTAATGGGTAGAAGAGCTCGACCAAGCTACGAAATTCCTTAACCGGTTGGATTTGGCTAGAGTTTGCGTAACTTCTCTTGCTGGCTCGATGAATCCTTCCTCGATCTTTGCCGCATACAAAAGGAGGTCCTACTTGGTCAGTATCCACGAGGAGATTAAGAGGTTCGTCCCACTTCTTTGAGCGTCGGAGATAAGGGCTGCGTCTGCACTCAAAGGCGGAGAACTCAGAAACCCATCAATGGTGGAGGTTGAAGATGATCACAGACCGTTGGATGGGGATACAGAAACGGTTCAGATTGGAGGTAATTTCAAAAGTTTTGGGGTTTTGGAGAAGCCTGACGTGGAGGAGAGAGAGCGTGGGGGCCAGGTACCATTGGATCCTATACCTCTCAGCAATAGGGTGTTAGAGAAAATTGATAGGGTTAGGGTGAGCTCTGACGTGGAGGTAGGGTCTAAGCCTATTTCTATCTTGAGCCACGTGAACAGTAAGAGGAAGTATGGGTTGAGTGAGGTGGTACGTACTGAGGTATCTATCTCATCCAAAGGGTCTGAGCTTTGTTCATCTCGAGAACTGATCGTTCGGCCCATACAACGACAGCTACAAGCCGTAGTACCCGCTATTGAGAGTGGCAGAAGGTGACGGTTTACCTAGGGAGGAAGTTCTGAAGGAGGGAGCTTCGATTTCCGTGAACATGTAGAAATCCATGCAAGAGGCATTTGTACAATTTTTGAGGGAGATGTTAGTTCTCTTTCTAGAGAGCAAATTGACTCTTGGGGTCGTTTGCGTAAGGCTTATTCCCATGGGCCGCCTAAGGCAATCATAGAGAAATCATATTGTGGCGGGTCTACTATTTATAGGGGAGTCAATATTAGAGAAAATGATCAGCAGTCTATTTGACAGGACCTGTCTGACGATGAGCCTATTTTATCTCAATCTGTCAGGAACGCAAATTTAGGGAATTTATTGACGTCCCAAGCTAGAAAGATGAGCTATAAGAGTGAAGAGGAAAGGGACAGCGTTGAAGCTGATCGAGATTCTGTTAGCAAGATGGTCAAAGCAACTTTTGATTCACCTAATGATGATGATCTGGTTGATGCGCTTAAAAACATTGAAGAGGAGTCTCCTCTTACTACTGCAGCAAGAGCATGGGACATCGAAAGGGACATCGAGAAGGAGGACAATATGGAGACCTCCCCTCCTTTCAAGTGAGATTTCTCTGATAAAGGGAAAAGGAAGGAAAAGGTGATAGAGGATCTCAGACGCAGCTCGCGCCAAAGGGAAAAGCATGGAGACCGCCCGATCTCCAAAGATGACCTGATTGCCTCAGCAGTCAAACTCAAAGCTCCCAGTTTGGCTTTGGCAGGTGAGTCTAGTTATAATTGTGCAATTATTGATTTTATTCCTGATGCCATGTTAATTAGCTTAGCCAAGGTTTGTAGAGTTGACTTGGGCTGTGACTTGTCATCCTAACTAGATAGCGCTAAGAGAATTGGAGACTGGGTTAAATACCCAATAGCTAGTGATGGTCATACCATCCGAGAGACCCCTGTCATGTTGCCCAATGGAATACGTGTTTTGGAATGTTAGAGGGTTAAATGGTAGTAAGAAATGTCGAATTGTGAGAGAAACACTGTCTTTCCATCATTTGTCTGTAATAGGAATGTGTGAGACTAAGTTGACTAGCCCAAATTCATCTTTGCTTGACAGGCTTATCCCCTATAAGAACTGGGAATGGTGCTCTAAACCATCTCGGGGTCAAGCGGGAGGGATCTCTGTGGGGTATAACGCTGATCTCTTCCACTGCCTTGATGTTTTCATCAGAGATTTTTCTGTTTCTTTGAAACTCAGAGCTAAGAGTGATTCTTTTGTACAAATTTTCTCTATGTTCTATGGTCTTAACGACGCAGCTGACCGCCCTTCGTTTTGGGATGAACTGGAGGCTATTAGATATCAGTGGGGAAATGCATGGATTACTGAGGGGACTTTAATATCACTCAATTTGTAGATGAACACCTAGGTAGAGGGTGTAGTCAGGCTGAGAGAACTATCTTCAATAGATTCATCGACTTGTTAGAGTTACGCGAGATCCATTTCTCCGATCATAAGTTTACCTGGTCGAATATGCATGACTGTCCGATTTTGTCCAAATTAGATCGATATTTGTGACGTTCGATTGGGAAGCACACTTCCCCCTAGCTGCGGCAAGGATGGCCTTTAGACGGACTTCCGACCACGTACCGCTGATCCTCTCCTCGGGTGGGGATTGTCGACCCAAAACTAAACTATTCCGGTTCGAGAAAGCTTGGTTACGTAACGGCGACTTAAGCTCCATTGTTCAAAATTCTTGGAACGAGCCTATTGACAGTAGAGAGGGTATTTGTAGGAATGTTGTCTCCATATGGAACGCTAAAATCAGTAGACTTAGAGGTAGGCTGAAACGATGGGCGGGGGAAGAGAGAAGGAAAGATAAGAGAGATAAAGAAAGGCTTGCGGGTCAGATTCATGCCTTAGAACTTATTGAAAAGGTCAGAGGTTTATCCTCAGGGGAGCTTTAGGGCATGCAGAAGGCCAGACAAGACCTTAATGTTCTTTTTTCAAAAAGAGGATGATTATTGGAGGCAAAGATCTTGAGACCAGTGGCTGCAATATGGGGATGCCAACACGGCATACTTTCATAGGATGGCTAACAGCCGGAGAAGATCAAACTTTATATTGGGGCTTACCATTAATAATAGGTGGGTAACAGACCAAAACTCGGTAGGCTCTCATATTGAGGGTCATTTTAGAGGCCTTCTTGGGCGGTCCAGAGAGTGTTTGTGCTACCTCCATGAGACCTTCTGGTCCCGACCTAATATCGTCGGTCCAGAGGAATTAAAGAAACTGTTTAAGACTAGTGAAATAATCAGGGCGATTAAAGACTTGGGCCAGGATAAATCTCCGGGACCCGATGGTTTTCCTGTATTCTTCTACTCTACATTTTGGGATATTATTAAGATGGACTTCTTGGGCATTTTTGACGAACTCTTTCAGAACATCGCTCAGATTGATCGGCTCAATTATGCGACCATAGTTTTAATTCCCAAAACCAACGAGGTCAAAGAGGTTGGGAACCTCAGACCCATTAGTCTTCTGAATTGCTCCTTTAAAATCATCACTAAGGTTTTGGCTTCAAGGCTGAATCCGTGGCTTAGTGTTATCATCCATCCAGCTCAAAGTGGGTTCATTCAAGGACGCGACATCCTAGATAGTATAGCTATTGCCCATGAGACCATCTTTCAGTGCGATGGAGACAGAGTAGAAGGCTTCCTTCTTAAACTGGACTTTGAGAAGGCATATGATGCGGTGGAATGGGATAGTATTATAGAGGTACTCGAGACTAGAGGCTTTGGTCCCAAGTGGATCGGGTGGATTAACAAGTGCATTAAGGGCGGTAAATCGTCAGTATTGGTGAATGGTACTATTAGCAACCTAATTGCTTGCAAAAGAGGTCTTAGACAGGGTGACCCGTTGTCCCCTCTTTTATTCACCTTGGTTGCCGATGTGCTTTTTGAAATGACTCAGCATTGCTCCAACCAAAATCTGCTTCGAGGCATTGGAAGTTTAGACGGTACCCACGGTATCCCCATTCTCCAGTTCGCAGATGATACACTTCTTTTTGGGAGGCCTAACATTAACGAGGTTATCATTTTCAAAGGAATTTTGGTGTTCCTTGAGGCATGGTGCGGGCTCAAAGTTAATTATGATAAGAGAAATCTCATAGGTCTAGGCAGATGTGAAGTGGTGGTTCCGACTTTTCTGGCCAGTGTTCTGGAGTGTAAAGTCAAAAAGTTTCCCATTAAGTACTTGGGAGTCCCATTGCGTCCAGGCAAACTAACGAGGAATGATTGGATGATCCTTATAGACAGAATCAAGAGACGACTTCCCGATTGGAAGAGGACTCATCTTTCGCTGGGGGGCAGAATCACACTTATTAACGTTGTACTCTCGAATCTCCCCATTTATTGGATGTCCATCTATGAATTCCCCAATGGGTTATCAAGGAGATTGACAAAATTCGTAGAGACTTCTTGTGGAAGGGGAGTAGAGAGGATGGTAAAGGTCTGCCATTAGTCAGATGGAGCGTTGTTTGCCGGAAAAAAGAGTTTGGAGGTTTGGGTATCCTAAATATTCGAGAAATGAACAAAGCTCTGCTATGCAAATGGTGGTGGAAAATGCATTCCTGTTGCACCCCTGCCCAAGGTACCGCTTGGCTTTGGTATAGAAGGCAAAGACGATTCAAATTTTGGGGGGGGGGGGGGGGTCAGCATCGTAGAGGCATTCCCCCAATTTGGAGGGGAATAGACAGGGCAGCTGACTTGTTCCACTATCACTCCCCGAGTAGTGTAGGGAATAGGGAAAATACAAGATTCTGGCTAGATGCTTGGACTGGTCCAAATACCTTGGCCTCGCTATTTCCCGAGATTTTCAGAGGGCCATCAACAAATCTGCACGAGTGGTAGATTATTGGGTTAGAGCCTCTTGGCACATTAGGCTATTACCGACTGGTAATGCCAATGCCCAAAGCAGTGTTGACCCAATTTATTCCTGGCTTGGGAATAACCCTGCTCGTTTGGGTATCCAACAGGATGAAAGGGGTTGGCACTTAGAGGCTAACGGCAAATTTTCAGTCAGGTCCATGTATTCGTCTCTCTGTAATGGGGAATTAGATGTGCCGCGAATAGAGTCATCTAGAACACGTCCGCTCCTCACAAAGTCTGGGCCTTCCTGTGGTTGGTATCCAAGGAAGCGATCTTAACTAGAGAAAATCTCGCTATGAGAGGATTAATCACCGTCGTCTCTTGTCCGAGATGTGGGAGCGGGATAGAGACTATTTGTCACCTTTTTCTCGAATGCATGCATAGCAAAAGTATCTGGGACTTTCTTCTCTTAGGATTTGGCCTATCTAGTACCCCCATAGGTGTGTCTTACCTGTGGGGTGAGGTTAGAGAGTTGGAGGTACTTAGGGGACGACGAAGAGAGTGGGATTGCTTAGTGGTGGCATGTTTATGGTTCATTTGGATTGTTAGGAACGATACCTGTTTTAGAGATCATTCTTGCAATTTTGTTCAAATGATGTATAAAATTATGTCCCTTACATCTTCTTGGTTGTCCATCCCAGGGGCGAGGAAGAAAGCACGCACAGGTCCTCTTTTCTCTTCCACTAGCGCGGGCCCTGGCTTCGGCAACCACTGACGGGAGCAGAGGGGGAGCAGAGGTCCACACTTTATTATTTGCCTGCAGGCCGGGGGTGACTTTTGTTGTTGTTGCAGTACTACTAGTTTTGTGTTCTTGTAGTTCTAGCAGTACGTTTGATGTAATGAGACCTGCCTTTTGTAGTTTGGCTGTACTATTATGTACTAGTCATAGGTCAGACTTTTGTGTTATAGTAGTTCTCGCAGAACATTGGATGTAATGAGTTCTATTGATGTATCGGTTGAGTTTATATATGAGATTATGGGGCAATTCTCTTGCCTTTTATTTCAAAAAAAAAAAATCTGCTAACTTAAAACATATATAGGTAGTCAACAGTGACCATGAAAGTGCTTATGTTGTCATGGCATGCATTTGGATATCTTTCAGTTATTCGGGGCTAACATGATTGCTATCGCGGCTTATTTTTGCACTTACAAGTAGCATTGGTATAAATACCCAAAATCCGGATCCAACCCGGACCCGGCATTGGACCGGAACCGACCCGATCTATTCGGATCCGGGTCCGGGTTCTAAAATGAGACCCGTTGTACTTTCGGGTCCGGGTCCGGGTCTGCTCAAAAGAGATCCACCCCGGAACCATTAAAAAAACACAAAAAATCAACATAAAAATAAATATTCTATCCTCATCCCTCCCCTCCTTTCTCCTCAATTCTAAATCTTCATCTTCTAAACTAAAAACTCATGCATTTCTCTTCTCTCCTCTATTCTAAATCCTTGACTCACTGCCTCCGCTCGCCGCTCACACTCCCGCTCCTACCCGAACGGGAAGGAATATTTTAATAGGACCCGGATCCTGCCCTCACGGGTCCGGGTCCAATTTATTGACCCGTAGGGACCGAGTCCAGATCCGGGTAGTGAAGGACCGGATCGGACCCAACCCGATACCAATGCTACTTACAAGGGAATGAGGTCTGAAAGTTGATCCATATTGTAACTGAAGACCGGGGTTGAAATTTTCACTGCATGTGGATATATATATAAGATGCAAACCGAAGACGTGTAAACTAATCAGTCTACTTTTGGATATTATTCATGGCAAGAGGCTCAATATATGCAAACATATAACATTAGTGATAGAAGTAACATAGAAAGCTCAGCTAAAAAAATAAATTTGAGAGCTGAGAGAGAATTGCAAATTTAAAATAACCAATGTCGTTCTCTAAGAGAACAACAATGATTATACTGATGTCGTTATTTTGAATAATGGAATCAGTTATATTCGTTTTGCACAGTTACCTATAATCAATAACCCCCAAACCTTCTGTAATGCCCCGATTTTCATTTAATGAAATTATTTTATTTTGCACGTAGTGTGCACGTGCAATATTTTGATAATTATTTCCATTATGATGAGTATAGATATTTATATATGTGCTCTTTAATTATTTTTATATAAAGCCCTTTTTCAAATAGACAAAAGCCTTTTCTTCTTAAAAGCCCAAATGTATTTCGATTTATTATTTTTATAATTATTATTTTGGCCCATAAACTAAAGCCCATGAGCTATTTTTATTTTAAATACAACTTGTAGTATAGAATACAATTTAAAGATTATATTTTTTTGTAAAATATAATGTACAAATTTTTGGAGGCAAATGCATGCACGTGCATTGCACGTACACGTGTAATATGCACCATTTCATGCTAGGCTGGTTTTAATCTTTTGGAGGGAATGGAAATTTTCAAGTGGAGTCATGGGTGGTGGTTACTTGATCATGGTTGGTTATTGTAACTCCTCCTTGAATCCTAGCCTTCTAATCCTAACTCCTAAGTTAATCCTAGCCTTCCATTTTCCTAAATTTTAGTATAAATACCCCCCCCCCCCCCCCCCCGCCTAGTATTCTTATGCTAATTATTTCCTCCAAACCTATAGTTTAAAAATACATTGCTAGTAGTTTAACAAGTGAGTTAAAAGATTGAGATATTGTATGAGGATTGTGCTTGCATCAAGAAGAGGAGGCCGGCATAGGAAGCTCTCGGTTTTGGCTTGTGGAAGGCTCGGGTGCGCGCATCAAGGAGGAGGATCGCTCTTTTTGCAAGGACATTGGTTTAGGAGGTGTTGCTAAGTGTAGTCTCTCCAATTAAGGTGGGTAAATTTTCCGTATTTCTAATTAGGAAGCATGCTAGATTTGAATTGAAAGAATGATGATGCATGAAAAATATTAATAAGAGCACATTTTAATTAGAAAATGGCTTAGGGATTGATTGAAATGTTGGTATGCAAATTGTATGTGGTTCTGTCGTTAAATTTAAGTTGTGAGTAAATTGATTATAGCCATGGATTGATGAAGAAAACTTCGTTATTAACATCGCGAACTATATGCAAAAGTTAGTAGATTGACAATATTACTTTAGGTGCTTAGATGGATTTTTGTGATAATGTTGTGATGAATGAATTAAGATATAGATTGTATGTGTGGGAAATGATTAAAAATAGAGAATTGCTAATAAAAGAGATTAGTGTTGTCAAACTTGATAAGAAATGTCAAAAAAAAAAGGGAAATGTGGTAGTGGTTAATTCGAATTAATTGTATAAAAAAAATATGTGTTAATTATTGAAAAAATTATTTTTATTATACTGGAGTATAATTTATGATGGGGATAGCCAATCTGGATATTTACAGCAAATTTAGTGAAGGCAAAATTAAATGAGAGCTTATTGAACATCAAAATGTTTTACTAAACAGAGAGAATCGATTTAATATGATTACGGGTTGAAATATGACAACTTGAGCGCATAGCTCAAGTGGTCGGGATGCTCTTAATCGCTACAGTGGGTTCGACGAGTTGCTGGTTCGAATCCCCTTAGCGCCATACTTTTTGTATTTTTGAAAAAAAATAAATAAATAACTACAGCCGAGAGCATTTAATGCTCTCAGCTCCCATCATTAACGCACAGAGCATTCGGCCTAGTGGCCTGTGCCTTCGGTTGTTTACCCTGTGGTCGCTGGTTTGATCCTTGGTCTCGGTTGTGTTTGTGTTGTGGGAAAAAATAATCTTTTTTTCGGATTTTTGATGATTTAAAAATTATGAAAAAAATATGCTTATTATCCTAAAAGTATGTAGAATTTATGAAAAATAATTTGGAAATTATTTACATGAAATGGAGTATGTTTTGAGAATAAATGTCCTACACTTGTATGTTATGAAAATTTGCACTTTGCAAAAAAAAAGGACTTGAATTAAAATGCTAGAAAAGAAGTGTAATAAAGATAGAAATCATATGTAGTGATGTGATGTGAATTATTCTCATTGGAGAATATGGTGAATTTATGAAATGTGAATATTCATTTAGTGATGTGATTTTAATGGGAAAATCGATATTTGATGAATCGTATGAGGAAAAAATTGAATTCCATGTATGGCTATGGACTCATGAATAAATTAGAAATCATGCTATTGAAAAAGAAAATCTGTTATGATTATGAAGATGAACTTATGAGCTGGAAATGCTCAATTTTGGAAATTGTGAATTGGAATTGAAACAAAAGAGTAGCTAAGTCTCCCCCGGCAATTGGAAAGAAAAGAAATAAAATTTGAAATGAAAACCAAAGTTGGTCATGTTTGAATGAATGAATAAGTCCGGTTTAGTGGAGAGGCTAACTCTAGAGCTTTGATTTTGTTCATGATTCTAATAAAAACTAAGGATTAGTACATAGTGGAGATGTTATGAAAATGAGAGAAAAACACAAGTATGAGAGCTAGAGTTTACGGTGCGGGTGTGAGCCACAGAATGCATGCTTGATGAGTCAAGACATGGCGTGGGCACTACTCAGTAATGATCGGACTTTAGCCACGCTCGTGGGATGTTTGGTGACTGCAAGAGGATCGTGTGCCATGAAGGAGACTGAATTGCCAGAGAATGCATGGTTGATGAGTCAGGACAAGGCGTGGGGTTCCCCTCCAGGTTTGCTGTACACGAGCTTGTACTCATAGATCATCTAGGATACTCACCGTAGTTACAGTAGTAGATTAAGACATGACGAGGGATTGAACCCTACAAAGATGAAGAACGAATAAGAGGTTTGCCCTCGGACCTATGTAGTATGGGATGCATAGAATCCGAACAAGTGTGCATTAGTATCATATAATATAAATAACTGCATTAAGGATTAAGTGCACAATCACAACACGACATCAATAGGGTATTCTCTTTAGTTTGATATGTGACAAGTTTGTGTTTGTTAAATATGAAAAATGAGTTATACTATTTCCGGCATAGAGAGGATGGCCGTGTATAATATTCGTCGGTTGAATAAACTGACGTACCCACAGTTTTGTATGTAGGGTAAATGATATTGTAAAGATTAAAGAGGAACAGATGCCTAAAGATTATTCAATGTTGTTGTACTTTGTTTAAATGTTGTAAATTTACTTCCGTTGTGCAATGTAAAGAGTAAAGTTTTATGTAAACTCTGATGTAAAGTGAAAAGTTTTAATTTCCTTGTAAAATTATACTAAATGAAGTGTAAAAATCCTGTGGAATCTCAAATTCAGGGTATTTTGGAATTCGGGGCGTCATAGAGTGGTATCAGAGCCACGCTTCACACTTGTACAAATTTATAAGGAACGACACCCTAGTAGTGGACATTAGAGTGTGTGTTTGAGTCTAGAGATTTAAATGTAAGTGACTTACATTTGTGTTGCTCTATGACTTATGCTTCTTCCTCTCTATTTCTAAGATGGCTGATCACTTCGACCCTGCTGGAGACGATGGCTGGCATATCATCGAGGAAGAGTACCATCCTGGACAAGCAGATTTCGAGGAAGAGTACTACCCTGGGCAAGCAGATTCCGACAGAGAAGAATGTTCTGAATCCCGAGAGATCACCCCACCTCTGGATTCATCTGATGTCTCTTCTGACGAAGAAGAAGAACCAGTTCCAAATAGTCTTGTGACTTCTCTTCAGAGGCAGGTAAAAACACTGCGGGAGAGAGTCGGATTACTGGAGGCTCAATTGGCAAAGTGCAAGGAAGACTTTGCAGTTCTCAGTCATCGCGTATGGGAACTCGAGAAGAGGAAGAATCTGACCGATGTGCTGAAGGAAGAAGTTGATGAACTACGGGGAGAACTTCGAGAAGCGAAGAGGAACCGTAGGAGTTAGACTATTGTAGCTTCTATTATTTTCATTCTGATGTCAACAAATGTTTTTAAATTCGAATGTATAAAGTTTGAAATTCAATAAAATGGAAATGTTGATTTGAAAGTTCATGTTCCATGCTTCGAATTTAATGGATCTTCTGCATCAGAATTTGAATGGAATGAAAGCTGTTGTGTTGTTCGATACTGGATCCTCTCATACTTTTGTGTCTCCTAAATTTGCTGAAGTGTTGGAAGTTGAACCGAAGATTTTTCCAGGCAAGATCTTAGCAGTAGCTACTCCATCAGGGAAACTTTAACCACTGATCGGTACTATGCAGATTGTGAGATTGTGATTGGGGACAGAATTTTTGGAATTGATCTAATCGAGCTGACTATCTTGGGAGTCGATGTTATCATTGACATTGATTGGATGTCGGTGTACAGTGCAAGCATCGAGTGCAAGACCAAGACGGTAACAGTGAAGGCTCCAGGTGGACCTGAAGTCACTTTCCAAGAGAAGAAGAAGTGTTCTAGGTTGGTGACAGCTATCCGCAAGGAAGATATTCCTGTGAAAGTGCAAGGGATTCCTGTGGTTCGGGACTATCCGACTGTGTTCTTGGATGATTTTCCTGGGTTACCCCCACATCGTGATGTAGAGTTCAGCATCACTGTTCAACCAAGAAGTGCACCCATTTCTAAGGCACCATATAGGATGGCTCCAGTGGAACAGGATGAGGTGAAACGGCAGATTGAGGAACTGTTGGAGAAAGGCTTTATCAACCTAGTGCGTCACCTTGGGGAGCACCAGTGCTTTTGGTAAAGAAGAAGGATGGATCGATGAGAATGTGTATCGATTACTGAGAGCTAAATAAGGTCATTGTTCAGAATAAGTATCCTATTCCCCGAATTGATGACCTGTTCGATCGTCTACACGGAGCAGCTGTTTCCTCCAAAATAGATCTTCGATCAGGATATCACCAAGTTCGAGTGAAAGCTGAAGACGTGCACAAAACTGCATTTAGAACTCGACATGGGCATTACGAATTCTTAGTTATGCCATTTGGAGTGACGAATGCAGCTGTAATCTTCATGGATTTGATGAACAGAGTTCTGAAGCCGTTCATTGATTCTTTCGTCGTGGTGTTTATCGACGATATTCTCGTGTACTCCAAGTCAGAAGAGGAGCACGCCGAGCATCTAACAGCAGTTTTGAAGAAGCTGGAAGAGCAGGAGTTGTATGCCAAGCTATCCAAGTGTGATTTCTGGAAATCTGAAGTGGCATTTCTAGGTCACATCCTTTCTAAGGAGGGAGTGGCAACTGACCCTCAGAAGATAGAGGCAGTGAGAGATTGGGCTAGGCCTACTACAGTGAAGGAAGTCAGAAGTTTTGACTGGATACTACAGGAGATTCATTCAAGGTTATGCTCAGATAGCCGTGCAGCTTACTAGACTGACCAAGAAGAATGTGAACTTCAAGTGGACTGAGCAATGTAAGGCAAGCTTTCAGGAGTTGAAAGAGAAGCTGACTACGGCACCTATTTTGGCTTTGCCTAGACCAGGTGTTGAGTATGATGTTTACAGCGATGCTTCACATCGTGGGCTTGGTTGTGTCTTAATGCAAGAAGGAAGAGTAATCGCTTATGGGTTTAGGCAACTACGACCACATGAGAATAATTACCCGACTCTTGATCTGGAGTTGGCTACGATTATCTTTGCCCTGAAGCAATGGAGGCACTACGTGTACAGTGAGAAATTGAACATGTACACGGACCACAAGAGTTTGAAGTACATATATCAGCAGAAGGATCTGAATTTGAGACAGCAGAGGTTGTTGGAAGTGCTTGAGGACATGCGACCTGAGATCTAGTATCATCCTGGGAAAGCTAATGTTGTTGCTGATGCACTTAGTCGCGAGAGCAGTTTATCCAGTTTGATTACAACTCAGAAGCATCTGATTGAAGAATTGGACCGAGCTGGTATTGAGGTTGTCTTGAAAGGATTGGGAGCATCTTGAGCTCAGTTGAGGCTTTAGCCTACACTGAATGGAAGGATCATTGCAAGTCAGGAGGTTGATGCTGATATCTTGGAGATGAAGGAACAAGTTGGTGCTGGCAGGTTGCCCGGATTTCAAATCAAGGACGGAGTGCTGTGGTTTGGAGAGAGGCTATGTGTTCCGAATCAGACGGACCTGAAAGAGAGTATTCTTCAGGAGGCACATGCTACTCTTTTGTCAGTACATCTTGGAAGTACTAAGATGTATAGAGACCTCAAACCGCATTTTTAGTGGTCAGGTTTGAAGCGGGATGTGGCTGAATTTGTGGCGAAGTGTGAGATTTGTTAGCAAGTCAAAGCCAAAAATCAGAGACCCGGAGGTTTATTACAGCCGTTACCTATTCCAGAATGGAAGTGGGATAACATCAGTATGGATTTCATTACGGGATTGCCTAAGAGTCCTAAAGGCAATGATGTGATTTAGGTTATAGTCGATCGACTAACCAAGTCCGCTCACTTTTTGGCGATGAAACTCACTGCTTCGATGGACAAGTTAGCTGAGTTGTATGTTGGCGAGATCGTCCGGCTCCATGATGTTCCATCAACTATTGTGTCTGACCGAGATGCGCGGTTTACTTCGCATTTCTGGAGGAGTCTTCAGACAGCCTTGGGTACCAAGACGGATTTCAGCACTGCTTTTCATCTGCAAACAGATGGGCAAACCGAGAGAGTCAACCATATTCTTGAGGATATGCTTCAGTGTTGTGTACTAGACTTTGGAGGCAGTTGGGAAAGGCATTTACCTTTGGTAGAGTTTGCCTACAACAACAGTTTTCAGGCTAGCATCGGGATGGCGCCGTACGAAGCTTTGTATGGCAGAAAGTGCAGGACACCTGTTTGTTGGTTTGAAGTTGGGGAGCATCAGTTGTTTGGTCCTGAGCTTGTGCAGCAAACCTCTGAGAAGATTGATCTGATCAGGAAAAGGTTGGTAGAGGCTCAGAGCAGGCAGAAAAGCTATGCAGACAACCGGAGAAGGGACCTTGAATTTGAGGTCGGTGACTTCGTCTTTCTGAAAGTATCGCCCAGTGAAGGTGTGATTGAAAGTATCGCCCAGTGAAGGTGTGATTCGATTTGGCAAAGGCGGGAAGTTAGCCCCAAGGTTTATAGGCCCGTACAAGATATTAAAAAGGATCGGGAAAACTGCTTACCGGCTTGAATTACCGGAAGCGTTATCTCAGGTGCACAATGTCTTTCATGTGTCTATGCTGAGAGGTTACATTCCAGATCCAAGTCATCATTTGCCTGAAGTGCCGGAAGGTTTGCAGTTGGATCTGAATTACATCGAGTCTCCTGTCGAGATTGTTGATCGTCGAGAGAAAGTCTTGAGGAATAAGACGATACCGATGGTCAAGGTAGTCTGGAGAAACCATTTGGTTGAAGAGGCTACTTGGGAGTCTGAGGAGAGGATGTTGAAGGACTATCCTGAGCTTTTTGCTTGAGTTGTATTTTTGTATAGTTTTCTTGTGCTTGTTATGAGTGTTTGTGTTGTGTTTCTCACTCTTGATTGTAGTTCCGGGGAAGGAACTATTCTAAGGAAGGAGTGTTGTAATGCCCCAATTTTCATTTAATAAAAATTATTTTATTTTGCACGTAGTGTGCACGTGCAATATTTTGATAATTATTTCCATTATGATGAGTATAGATATTTATATATGTGCTCTTTAATTATTTTTATATAAAGTCCTTTTTCAAATAGACAAAAGCCTTTTCTTCTTAAAAGCCCAAATGTATTTCGATTTATTATTTTTATAATTATTATTTTGGCCCATAAACTAAAGCCCATGAGCTATTTTTATTTTAAATACAACTTGTAGTGTAGAATACAATTTAAAGATTATAATTTTTTGTAAAATATAATGTACAAATTTTTGGAGGCAAATGCATGCACGTGCATTGCACGTACACGTGCAATATGCACCATTTCATGCTAGGTCGGTTTTAATCTTTTGGAGGGAATGGAAATTTTCAAGTGGAGTCATGGTGGTGGTTACTTGATCATGATTGGTTATTGTAACTCCTCCTTGAATCCTAGCCTTCTAATCCTAACTCCTAAGTTAATCCTAGCCTTCCATTTTCCTAAATTTTTAGTATAAATACCCCCCCTGCCCCCTTGCCTAGTATTCTTATGCTAATTATTTCCTCCAAACCTATAGTTTAAAAATACATTGCTAGTAGTTTAACAAGTGAGTTAAAAGATTGAGAGATTGTGTGAGGATTGTGCTTGCATCAAGAAGAGGAGGCCGGCATAGGAAGCTCTTGGTTTTGGCTTGTGGAAGGCTCGGGTGCGCGCATCAAGGAGGAGGATCGCTCTTTTTGCAAGGACATTGGTTTAGGAGGTGTTGCTAAGTGTAGTCTCTCCAATTAAGGTGGGTAAATTTTCTGTATTTCTAATTAGGAAGCATGCTAGATTTGAATTGAAAGAATGATGATGCATGAAAAATATTAATAAGAGCACATTTTAATTAGAAAATGGCTTAGGGATTGATTGAAATGTTGGTATGCAAATTGTATGTGGTTCTATCGTTAAATTTAAGTTGTGAGTAAAATGATTATAGCCATGGATTAATGAAGAAAACTTCGTTATTAACATCGAGAACTATATGCAAAAGTTAGTAGATTGACAATATTACTTTAGGTGCTTAAATGGACTTTTGTGATAATGTTGTGATGAATGAATTAAGATATAGATTGTATGTTTGGGAAATGATTAAAAACAGAGAATTGCTAATAAAAGAGATTAGTGCTATCAAACTTGATAAGAAATGTCAAAAAAAAGGGAAATGTGGTAGTGGTTAATTCGAATTAATTGTATAAAAAAATATGTGTTAATTATTGAAAAAATTATTTTTATTATACTGGAGTATAATTTATGATGGGGATAGCCAATCTGGATATTTACAGCAAATTTAGTAAAGGCAAAATTAAATGAGAGCTTGTTGAACATCGAAATGTTTTACTAAACAGAGAGAATCGATTTAATATGATTACGGGTTGAAATATGACAACATGAGCGCATAGCTCAAGTGGTCGGGATGCTCTTAATCGCTACAGTGGGTTCGGTGAGTTGCTGGTTCGAATCCCCTTAGCGCCATACTTTTTGTATTTTTGAAAAAAATAAATAAATAACTACAGCCGAGAGCATTAATGCTCTCAGCTCCCTTCATTAACGCACAGAGCATTCGGCCTAGTGGCATGTGCCTTCGGTTGGTTACCCTGTGGTCGCTGGTTCGAGCCTTGGTCTCGGTTGTGTTTGTGTTGTGGGAAAAAATAATCTTTTTTTTGGGATTTTTGGTGATTTAAAAATTATGAAAAAAATTTGCTTATTATCCTAAAAATATGTGGGATTTATGAAAAATAATTTGGGAATTATTTACATGAAATGGAGTATGTTTTGAGAATAAATGTCCTGCACTTGTATGTTATGAAAATTTGCACTTTGCAAAAAAAAAAGACTTGAATTAAAATGCTAGAAAAGAAGTGTAATAAAGATAGAAATCATATGTAGTGATGTGATGTGAATTATTCTTATTGGAGAATAGGGTGAATTTATGAAATGTGAATATTCATTTAGTGATGTGATTTTAATGGGAAAATCGATATTTGATGAATCGTATAAGGAAAAAATTGAATTCCATGTATGGCTATGGACTCATGAATAAATTAGAAATCATGCTATTGAAAAAGAAAATCTGTTATGATTATGAAGATGAACTTATGAGCTGGAAATGCTCAATTTTGAAAATTGTGAATTGGAAATGAAACAAAAGAGTAGCTAAGTCTCCCCCAGCAATTGGAAAGAAATGAAATGAAATTTGAAATGAAAGACCAAAGTTGGTCATGTTTGAATGAATGAATAAGTCCGGTTTAGTGGAGAGGCTAACTCTAGAGCTTTGATTTTGTTCATGATTCTAATAAAAACTAAGGATTAGTACATAGTGGAGATGTGATGAAAGTGAGAGAAAAACACAAGTATGAGAGCTAGAGTTTACGGTGCGGGTGTGAGCCACAGAATGCATGCTTGATAAGTCAAGACATGACGTGGGCACTACTCAGTAATGATCGGACTTTAGCCACGCTCGTGGAATGTTTGGTGACTGCAAGAGGATCGTGTGCCATGAAGGAGACTGAATTGCCACAGAATGCATGCTTGATGAGTCAGGACATGACGTGGGGTTCCCCTCCAGGTTTTCTGTACACGAGCTTGTACTCATAGATCATCTAGGATACTCACCGTAGTTACAGTAGTAGATTAAGACATGACGAGGGATTGAACCCTACAAAGATGAAGAACGAATAAGAGGCTTGCCCTCGGACCTATGTAGTATGGGATGCATAGAATCCGAACAAGTGTGCATTAGTGTCATATAATATAAATAACTGCATTAAGGATTAAGTGCACAATCACAACACGACATCAATAGGGTATTCCCTTTAGTTTGATATGTGACAAGTTTGTGTTTGTTAAGTATAAAAAATGAGTTATACTATTTCCGGCGTAGAGAGGATGGCCATGTATAATGTTCGTCGGTTGAATAAACTTACGTATCCACAGTTTTGTATGCAGGGTAAATGATATGGTAAAGATTAAAGAGGAACAGATGCCTAAAGATTATTCAATGTTGTTGTACTTTGTTTAAATGTTGTAAATTTATTTCCGCTGTGCAGTGTAAAGAGTAAAGTTTTATGTAAACTCTGATGTGAAGTGATAAGTTTTAATTTCCTTGTAAAATTGTACTAAATGAAGTGTAAAGATCCTGTGGAATCTCGAATTCAGTGTATTTTGGAATTCGGGGCGTTACACCTTCGCCCTTTTGCCTTACGATTTTTTCTCTCTTCATCTTCACTCCCATAACCCTACTCCCTAAAAAAAAATCCTAAAATCCCAATTATTTGAGTGATTTGTAAGTTGCCAAACAACAATTATACCTAGACTCTACTTTTGATTCTCTCATTGATTATTCCAAATCAACCGGAATCCAAATTTGTGGTAAGTTTCGAAAATCCCTAAAAAAAAATTACAATGTTGATTTTGATCTATGAGAGATGTATGCATTGGTAGTATAGTACAAATGATGTAGATTTGTGTTATCTAAATAGTAATTTTGGAAAAGTACTTATGGATTGTTGGTGATCCAGGGTATGTGAAATGTTGAATTGTTGATCTAGGGTTTGTGAAATTGTTGTTGATTAGCAAGAGCTATATCGGTAGTATAGTAAAATTGATGTAGAATAGATCCACGTAACTAATAGAAATGTGAAGTGATTTTTGTAGGAGATTGAGATGTGGATTACCTATATTGCTGTCTTCGCGAAGTTAGATTCATCTATTTGTATTGTGTGGAGATGTTGTGGTGGTGAATGTTTATTATTGTTTAGTAATGTTTAGTAAAATTTTAGTAAAATTTTTAATATCTCTAGTATTGTAATAATGTCTATTAATATTGTAGTTGACACGTTATATTTAATGTTGACAGATAAATGGATCCTACACAACCATCTTCTTCACATGATGTGGGTGCTTCATCTAGTACTTCGCATGGACCACGGGGACATCCGGGTCCAATAGATCCTATCGTTCTTTATCTGCAAGAAGATCACAGATCGCAGGCGGTTTGAAAAGGAGATGTAGAAAAAATGAGTTTCCGAATGCATACCATCATGGCGACGCACCCTCGTATTCAAAATTACTTGGTATGCAGCAGATTTTTCGGAATGTCAAAGTTGGCAAAAGTCAAATGTGACCACGCACTACTTACCGCTCTTGTGGAGCGATGGAGGCCGGAGATACACGTTTCACGTAAAGGGGATGTGCAATATTTCATGTTGGTATTCGTAGACAATGACAATTATCTGAGGTCTATGATGTTTAGGACACTTGATCCAAGTTATAGTTGGAACGCAGTTAAGTTATATATCGATCAAACAAGGCTTCCAAATACTACACGAGTTGTTATTGAAAGTCCAAGGCCCACACAGACTTTGAAACCATCTGCAAAGTCACATGCTAGAATTTCAAATACAGACGAAGATACTAGCACAACTCCAACAGAACCTGTTTCCTCCGAATATGAGTAGGTACATCCGCCGTTATTGTCATAAAATATTTTGCTAGCCGACATGGCAATGGAAGACTTTGACAACGCCATTGTAAATAACGATTTGATCGAAGAGGAAGAAGATGAGGAATGCGGTCTCAAAGATGATGAGAAGGAGGTTGCCGTTGAAGCTCCGGTTGTTGATGTCAATGTTGATGTGCCGGTTAACAATGCCCGCGTGTTGCCAAGTCTGGACACAAGTGCAGCGATGCGTGGATCTCAATCCAATGAATGGATGTCTCGTGCCACCATACATGAACATGGACAGTCTTCCGTTGGTTCTTCCAACTTGGATGAACTCTTCATAGGTCAAAGATTTCCAACCAAAGATGCTCTACAACATCAAGTGAAGATGTACGCCGTGAAGAACCACAGAGAATTCGTGACGGTAAAATCAGATCGTGGTATATACTATGTGAAATGTAAATATGCACCCATCAACCATTCAGCCGAGGAGATTGCAGGAAACCCGTCACTTCAAAATGTAGTTGGTTGTCCATGGCGGTTGCGTGCAATTGTTCTCAAAGGCCGTAATTATTTCGTGGTAAAGAAACTTCAAGGTGCACACACATGTGTGAATCCTACATTAACTCAGGATCACAGCAAAATTGACTCGACGGTCGTATCGACAGTCATATTGGATGTTGTGAAGGAACAACTCTCAATAACACCAAGAGCCATAATTGGAATAGTGAAGAGTAGGTTCCATTACACAATATCATACTGGAAAGCTTGGAAGGCTAAACATAAAGCAATTGAGCGACTATATGGTTCTTTTAAAAAAGCGTACACTAAATTACCATAACTACTCATTGCAATTCAAGCTTCAAATCTGGGTACGGCTATACATTGGGCGAAGATTGCAATCGGTCCGGGCATAGAAACATTTAAGGGTGTTTTTTGGACATTCAGTCCTTCTATCGAAGAATTTAAGGCATGTAGATTAGTTATAAGTGTAGACGGCACTCATTTGTACGGGAAATATAAAGGCTGTTTGTTGATTGCTATTTCACCAGACGCAAACGGTAGGTTGTTTCCGTTTGCATTTGCACTAGCTGATGGTGAAAGTATAGAAACGTGGACATGGTTCATGTATTCGGTGCTTCGTCACAGATCGTGGAGATTTGTGTGTCATTTCTGATCGGCATGCCGGTATTTTATCTGCAATGCAAAATGAGTTCGGTACGTGTAGGGAACCATTTGCATATCATCGGTTCTGTATGCGGCATTTTGCTAGTAATTTCCATAAAAAAATTTGGTTGCAAATTTTTGATGAGTAAGTTGAAGGTAATTGCCTGTCAAAATTAGTGGAAGAAGTTTGAGGAAAAGATGGTATAACTTGAAGCGAGCAATGCTGATGGGGCTAATTGGTTGAAGGAGAAAGCGATTGAGAAGTAGGCACTTACTGCCGATGGTGGGCATAGATATGGTATAATGACAACAAATCTGTCGGAAGTTTTCAACTCGGTTCTAAAAGGTGTTCGTAGCTTGCCTGTCACCGCAATTGTAGAACAGATATTTTTCCGTCCAAACATGTACTTCACTGATCGCCGAAAAGCTGCACAGACACTTATCAGTGAAGGTAAATTATGGGCATCACAGATTCAGAATCTTATTGATGTACGCCGTGAAAAATCCAATTTATATGAGGCAATAATGTTTGATAATCGGTCAAGTATTTTTTGGGTGAAAATGGGCATTAGAATGGATAGTGGATGTCAAAAGGGTGGACATTGGCACACGGTAGACCTCGAGGGCCAAACTTGTACTAGTGGCAAATTCCAGCTATATCACATTCCATGCTCTCGTGTGTTAGCGGCATGTGCTTTCCGTGCGCTTGATTATCAACCATACATTGATGGCTTCTGCTCTACCAATTCATTAGCAAAAACGTGGGTACCAACTTTCAATCCTATACCAGAAGAATCTTATTGGCCGACCCAAAGCGCACCAGTGCTCATAGCCGATTCAAGTCTTCGTCGGGTAAAAGGGCGACCGAGGAGTACTTGCATCCACAATGACATGGATGCTCTAGAAGGTGGGAGCAGTGGGAAAGTTTGTTCGAAATGCAGAGTGAGTGGACACAATAGACGGAGTTGTAAGAATGTACAAAGTGTCGGGACTTCACAATCAACCCGCACATGAACTTATTTCCGGTTATTGTATTTTAGTAATGTATAATCTATCGTTAAGTTTATATGAATTAAAGAGCTGCAGTATTATGTAGAGTAATTTAAGGTTAAATAGTTAAGAATGAGATTTGTGGAATGAATGGTTGTTGGATATGGGCTAATTTGATTTAGTAATTTATCTCCACATAACATGCACAAAAAACATGCACAACTATTCAAATAATAGATGTCGTTCTTGCAAATAATGGCATAGTAAGAAGATGCCGTTATCTTGGAGAACAACTGTGACGACAGAAAGAATGGCAGAAGTCCCAAAATTCTGATTTTTGACACATAACAGATGCCGTTATCTTGGAGAACGGCATACGTATTAGAATTTTTAGGAGATGTCGTTATCTTGGAGATAACGGGATTCTTTGGAGATGCTGTTATTCAAGATAATGGCATCAGTTAAGGATGCTGTTATCTTGGAGAACAACTGTGAAGACAAAAAGTTTGGCAGCTATACCAACTTTTCTAATTTTCCCTCTTAACTAATGCCGTTATTCGCAATAATGTTACAGGTTTCAGATGCCATTATTTGCAATAATGGCATCTTTTATTCATGTTTTTCAAATAAAACATGCACAGACATGCACATGCCATTTACTTCGACTTCGATACATGCACAAACCACATCCACTCATCATTTCGTTTCAAATTATTCCAACTCATGAACTCATCAACTCATCAATCAAGATTTTCCATATACTTTAATTACACAAAAATTTACTTTAATTCACTTCACCACATGAAAATCAAGTTAATCAAGTTCATTCAATGTAATTCACTTCGACAAATATCATATTACTTCAATTTATTCAAAAATATACATTTACAAAACAACTAACTATTACTCATAAACATTTCCCCAGAGTTACATGAATACCTCATCGAAAGCACAATAACTTACGCATAAAGTTCAATAATTGAAAAAACTAATTAGGCGTATATTGTTGGGGTGGTCTCCTCTTTCGAACCGGAACTTTCCTCCTACGCTCCCGGGTCTCTTGAGTTGCAAGTACACTTGGACCAACATCTCCTTCTTCATCACCTCCACCTCTACCTACTTCAATCTCGGGATTTTCCAATTCACTTTGTGTAGGAAGGAAGCGAACACTCTTACCCCTTCTCGGATGATGTGAAGGAGTTTGCGGTTGACTTCGAGGTGCGACGGGGTGTTCTGCTTCAACTATTTGGTGAGGTGGAGGTGGTGCTCGGCTTACGCTTGGTCGGGCCTGTTGAGTTGGTACTTCGATTAAGCGTAGAAGGTCATCGAAGCGTGAACCGTCTCCAACTTCTTCAAGAGAAGTACGACATAGAAGTAGGAGTTCTCTTGCCAATTCCTTGAATGCCTTCGAAGCGTTGCTCTTCAAGACATGAGCACATTTTCTCGCAATGTCCCATGTGTTGTCAATCTATATTAGGAATAGAAATTATTAATAGTAAACCAAACTTTACCATTAAACAAGCATAAGCAAAATGAAGTGAATAAAATTAATTAACACTAAAATTACTTTACCATTAAACGATAGGAGGAAGCTTTCGGTTGATACATGGGTTGCGATGTGGAATGTGCGAGTGGTGGTTCCACTTGGTGCGCGGGTATCGGTTGTTGGATACCCGCGGGGAGATCCGTTCTTGGCACTACATACAACCGTGTGATACGACGGTACCATGCTATGTACCCGATTTGCATTGATCCATCGTACAGCACAATCCCTTCTACCACCAAGTCATACTTTCTCTCATTCCAACATGCTACATGAGTACGGTGGTGATCGGCCCAATCCATATTCGGTAAACGATCTTGGCCCGTAATGTTGTGAAGTCTACGGTCGTACATTGAGTTTACGGGGACGGGCTGCTGTGCATTGAATTAGCGGAGGACGCGGCTGGGGTAATTGAACTCCACAATTGAGAAATTTACAAGTGGAGCTAATGTCAACCATAGTTGATTATTGGCGGTGCAAATAGGGGGTAGACGTTGTAGCCTATCCTCTGTGTATGGTGTCTAGTGGACGTACTCTTCCCTCAACTGATCGAGTTCATCCCTGTAATATGTGAAGACACCACGTGGGTTATCCCCCCATGTGAGCTTATCCGTCCAGTAGGCACCAATAGGAGCTCTCAACATAGAATTTTCCTGTTGCACTCTCCAACTTTCTGAAAGTAACGTTACCCGAGTTCGGCCAAGGTGTATTCGTTCCCAACACCATATTTGCAATATCGATATTTGGATCGACCCCATCGAACAGTTGCAGAGGGCACGGTAGAGGGAGGCCAGAGCCTCACTTACCGGCTGTTTGTAGGTCAGCGATCAATGGAAGGTACATGAGATGCACTACATCACCTGAAGAATTAGGGAATAGAATCCATCCAATCATCGACAACAGATAAGCCCGCGTATAACATTGGAGTTGGATGTCCGTCGGTACGTCTGGCAGTTAATTATCGAACTTCGTATAAAGCCAAGAACGTCTAACTGATTTCCCAACGAATACTCCCTTATCATCTTCTTCCACCTCGTGCCCAAGGTAATCTCGTATCAATGCAACCTTATTGAACATCAAGTTGCCGGTGACGGCCACCCCATCGATTGGAAGACCCGCAATGACGGCTATATCTTGTAGGATGACCGTCATCTCTCCAACCGGTATGTGAAACGTGTGTGTCTCCGACCTCCATCGCTCCACAAGAGCGGTAAGTAGTGCGTGGTCACATTTGACTTTCGCCAACTTCGACATTTCGTAAAATCCGCTGCTTACCAAGTAATTTTGAATACGATGGTGCGTCGCCATGATGGTATGCATTCGGAAACTCATTTTTTCTACATCTCCTTTCCAAACCACCTGCGATCTGTGATCTTCTTGCAGATAAAGAACGGTAGGCTATTGGACCCGGATGTCCCCGTGGTCCATACGAAGTACTAGATAAAGCACCCACATCATGCGAACAAGATGGTTGTGTAGGATCCATTTGCCTGTTAACATTAAATATAACATGTCAACTACAATATTAATAGACATTATTATAATACTAGAGATACTAAAAATTTTACTAAAATTTTACTAAACATTACTAAACAATAACAAGCATTCACCACCACAACATCTCCACACAATACAAATAGATGAATTTAACTTCGCGAAGATAGCAATATAGGTAATCCACATCTCAATCTCCTATAAAAATCACTTCACATTTCTATTAGTTACGTGGATCTATTCTACATCAATTTTACTATACTACCAATATAGCTCTTGCTAATCAACAACAATTTCACAAACCGTAGATCAACAATTCAACATTTCACATACCCAGGATCACCAACAATCCATAAGTACTTTTCCAAAATTACTACTTAGATAACACAAATCTACATCACTTATACTATACTACGAATGCATACATCTCTCATGGATCAAAATCAACATTGTAACAAAAAATTTAGGGATTTTCGAAACTTACCACAAATTTGGATCCCGATTGATTTGGAATAATCAATGAGAGAATCAAAAATAGAGTCCAAGTATAATAGTTGTTTGGCAACTTATAAATCACTCAAATAATTGGGATTTTAGGATTTTTTTTATAAGGATTAGGGTTATGGGAGTGAAGATGAAGAGAGAAAAAATCGTAAGGCAAAAAGGGGAAGGTTTGGGGGTTATTGATTATAGGTAACTGTGCAAAACGAATATAACTGATGTCGTTATTCAAAATAACGGCATCAGTATAATCGTTGTCGTTCTCACAGAGAACGGCATTGGTTATTTTAAATTTGCAATTCTCTCTCAACTCACAATTGAGACTGTTAGATCTTTAGACAAAAAGTAACAGATACCATTATTCCAAATAACGACATGAAACTTTTTTTCGAAAAAGATGCCGTTATTGGGAAGAACGGCATCGAAATAACCTATGCCGGTTTTTCCAATAACGTTTGTTGCTGAAGTGTCTTAAAGAATGGCATATCGCTAATTGTTTTCGGAAGTGGGGCAAGACGCCAAATATTTTTAAAAAGTGGGGCAGTACGGCAAAATTTTCGAGAAAAGAAACATAAATTCAAAATGCAACCTATAATTTCTAAGCATACAAATCACAAGTTCTCAACTTTAATTTCATTATTACTATAGAGCAGATGGCAAACAATTTGTAATTTTTGCTCTGTTTATTTCAAACCAACCCCACTTCATCCATTGAAATATATAGCAGTTACTTGTAACAATTCAAACTTACGAGGGAAATCAAAAACAGTGAGCTCCTTGCTATGACTCAGCAGCCACAAAGATCTCATCAATCCTCACCACCCCCAACTACCCTTCACTCTGTATAAAAACCCCATCGAAACTATCTCGATCCCATCTCATTAAACTCAGCAATATATCGAAGCTCTCAACCTCAGAAAAGGAAGAAGAAAAAAATATGTCTGAGACTCCTTCCATTAACCTCACCATCTCCCTTGCCATCCTCTTCACATTCTTCCTCCTCACCACCTCCATTCCCTGCTCAAAATACACCTTCTCTTCCGACCAGTCCTTCGCTTCGTGCACTGACCTCCCCTACCTCAATGCCTCCCTCCACTGGACTCGTTCGCAGTCTTCCACTGTCTGCATCGCCTACAAAGCCCCTCAATCTGCAAACGGCTGGATTGCATGGGGGGTCAACCCTAATGGCCAGTCAATGGTCGGGACTCAGGCACTTGTCGCCTTCCAACACTCGGCCAATGGGAGCATGGTCGCTTATCCTACGCCTATTACTAGCTATTCTCCATCTTTGAAGCCTGACAAGTTGAGCATTCCTGTTTACAATGTGTCAGCGGAGTACGTTAAGGGGGAGATGATCATATTTGCGACGTTGGGGTTGTTGGGAGGTGGAGATGGTGTTGGAGGTGCCAAGTTCAACCAAGTGTGGCAGGCGGGGAGCAGTGTTGTGAATGATGTGCCTGCCGTGCATTCTACCGCGGGGGATAATGTTCGGTCTGTGGGGACTGTGGAGTTTCATTGATAGGACTGGAGGAGGCTGCAGATACTTTCAAGAGATTTGGGTGTGTGCATGTTTGGTTCTTACATACCCTATGTTTTTTCTTCTCCTGTAATATTCCTTTTATCATGTTTAAAGTCAGTGTGTGACTATCTATCTTGTAACTTTTGTTAGTAACGTCGTGGTTTATACATCTCTCTTGGCCGTTAGAGTCCTGAACGATCTCAGTTGCATGAGTTTTATAGGTGCATCTCTAGTGAATATTTATGCAACATCCATTCCAACCCAAAAAAGAAAAATCTAATTAATTTAGTCCATTTTCTGTAAGAGGATGGATAAAATAAAGGTGTGGGATATCTTTGCCCGTCTCCTTCCATCTTTCTCCTTTACCGTACACGAGCCCCAGGTGGATGCGGCTTGACACTAAAGTACTTGGTGCTCATGAGTACCTTAAGCGATGATCTTCTATTTTATACTAAATTCTGGGCTTCTATATATCCTTAATCCCATTAAAACTTCTAAGTTTCGTCTCTTTTATATCGATAATGCCGCTGCTCATGGTTTTCCTTAATCGCTGTTTTCATTTCCTGTACACTTTTTTCTAACATGTAATTTCTTCCCTTTCCTTAAAAACTGATTTAATTTCCTGTAAACTGTTTTCTAACATGTATATTTTCTTCCTTCTTTCCCGCAGTGATGTCTTTCCTCTACCTATGGGGTTTTCTTTTGGCATTTCTCTCTTCTCTTTTAATTTTTTGTGTGTGCATGTTTCTGTTCTTTGTTGCCAAGAGGACTCCTTTACGTGGTAAGTGTTGGTGTTTAGAGTTTGCAGCACATCTTGCCTTTTTGGAGCATCATCTAGTTGTGCTGTCATGCTCTCTTCTGTCACCACCTTGTGTGTTTCCTTCAATCTACGTATTTGGCTTTGTACTTTTCTCTGTTGAAGATGTGTTCCTTTATCTCGTCTTGGAACCTATATCATGTTGCGGTTTTGAGTTATAATTGCTGTGCTGTTGTGGCTTTCTGATGGTGAGGTGCTGTCAGCTACATTTGTATTTACATGATTTTTGGTTGCGAGTTTTTCTCCAGTAGTGTTTGCTCTTGTTCAAGATTGTCGTGGTTTGGTTATCTTGCTGTTTGGCACTATGGTGGAGGCCATCCCTGGCTACGCTTCTCTGCTGCTAGTTTTTCTTTGCTGAGTTGCTGCTAGTTTCTCTTTTCTGATTGTTGAATCTGCTGTGGTCTGAAGCCAATAGCTTCTTAATTAGTTGTCAGGGCTATTGTATGAGTTTATTTGATCATATTTTGCTGCTTTTATTAGTTTGCCTTCTTGTAAGCTGTTAATTTGTATGATACTCTTTTGTACTGCTTTCTATGTATATATTTCGGGATGGAGTCTTTCGACTCTATCCCTTTTATCCCAAAAAAAAAAAAAAAAGGAGTTTCAGTGCAATAATTTCCAAAAGTTCATGCATGATACAACTTCAGTTGTAAGTTCAGTTGAACTGATCACTTTCAAATATTGATAAATAGAACATATTTTCATAATGAAATTGTGCATAATGAAATTGTACCTAGAATCAGGTATGGAACCAAGCTCAGCCAAACATTCACAATGAAATTAGTCAACAAACCAACTACAAATTAAGCGTATTTATCATGTGATAGACGGTCTCTTCCATAATGAAATTGTGCATGACTCAGCCAAACATTCACAAAACCAACTACAAATTAAGCGTATTTATCATGTGAAGGAAATCAAGGAAGAAAAGATTAGCCGCTTGGTTCAAATATGTATGGAACCAAGCTCGACTTAAAAAATGCCACGAAAATTGAGCCATTTTTAAAATCTACCTAGAATCATCCTAGAGCAGTAGATTTCGTCACAAGGCCTGTAGAGAACTGGCTAACCTACAGTACATTTACGACACATATAATGAAAGGCAGGTGTCTTTTGACATGATCAGGTTTTTCTAGTAGGTGACTAGGTAAGCTTTAGAATTAGCTCAACAACTTTTCATGGTCAAACCATAATGCCCAAAATACTTCCAGAAGGTTAGATACGTAAGGTGGAGATCGAAGAATTAGTCAACAAACCATAGACTTGAGCAAAGCCTAAGAAGGTGTTTCAATTCTTGAAGCATACGTCCTCCATCGAGGATTTCCCCATTCAATATCCAGGATTGCCGCTAAGATCCGAAAAACTCAAAAAAGTGAATTGGCTATCCATCATTAACCGGATTGAGAAACGGCTAGCAGGCTGGAAAGGAAAAGCCTAGGGATGGCAACTGGGCCGGGTCAACCGCCGACCCACCCGCGACCCGGCCCACGAACCCGGCCCGCTTAACACCTTCACGGGTTCGGGTCGAACCCGGTGAACAGTACCGGGTCGACCCGGGTCGCCATTTATGCGAATTGGATTCGCGAAACCCGGCCCACGAACCCGCTCAACCCGCGAATCGGACCCGCCAACCCGCGGGTCGACCCGCGAATTGAATTCGCGGAACCCGTTACGGGCCGACCGTTCGACCCGCGGGTCGAACGGGTCGAAACCCACGGGTCGTGTGGCCGTTGTGAGTGTGCGCAGGCTCTGGCTGGCAGCAACGGCTCTTAGAGCCGTTTGCTGTTGGCCGTTGCTTCTTTTTTTTTTTTTTGTTTTTTTTTTTTTGTTTTTACCCACTTCTAACCTTATAAATAGCCCCCAAAAATCTCCAAAAAAATCACACCTTCCTCTCTTACTCTCTCTACTATTATACATCAAAAAAAAAAAAAATTTGAACAATTGTAGTAATCATCAAACAAGTGTACAAGGAGGCGTATACACGATCAAATTTTGGTCGTATCGGAGAAAAAAATTCAACGTCTTCAACTCTCTTCAACCATCGGCTCAAATCTACTTCAACCTCTTCTCAATTCAACTCTTCAATTGCGAAATCGGCAAAGCGCTCCTCCATCTTGTCTATTATTTTCTAATTTTCACGGTTTTTTTATATACGCGTATTCCACGGTGAACGGTATCAAAATATCTCTATCTCTCTACTATTTTTTTTTTTGCGTTGTAGTTAAAATTATTGTTCGTTTTTTGAACTTCTCTATCTCAAGATTCTCAACCCTCTTGTTTTTTAGTTTTTTTTTTGTATAATTCACCGCCACTACTTAGTAGATTTTTTTTTACATACCACATTACTACATTATGTCTAGATCACGCGGTAGCGGTCGTAGCGGACAAGATTCCTCCTCCTCTTCACGTAGGCCACCAATTGTCCCTATTAGTGAGCCCGCCCAAGATTACATTGATCCTACTATGGAACAATGGGGTACACACGACATGGATGTTGTAGGTGGCATTCAAATAGAAGAAGAACAACAACAACAACAACCCGAAACCACACAAACCCGTAGTAGTAGGAAAAGTAGAGGAGAAACTAGCGATTGGCACAAGTTTTATGAGTATATCCCGGACGAAAATATTCCGGGTGTAGGTTTGAAAGTGTGTAAAACATGTAGCAAAACATACAAATTCAAGAGGGGTGACGGGACCGGTACAATTAGTAGACACATACAACATAATCACAAAGAACTCCTTGATCAAATACAAGGCCAACAAAAAATTAACCCTAGGACCGGTCAAGTAGATAGCCACCCTTATGATCCCGAACTTGTTCGTCGGGAAATGGCCCGATTAGTAATTAAGGAAGAGTTACCATTTTCCTATCCCGAGAGTAGGAACTTGGAAAACTTTAATCAAACCGCCTTAAACCCTCATTTTAGGAGAATTCCGAGAAACACTTGCAAATCGGATTGTTTTAAAGTGTATGTTGAAATGAAGGACGCGTTGATTGCAATTTTATGGAGTTTAACTTGTAGGGTTAGTTTAACTTCGGATGTTTGGACGGGTGTCAACAATATTCCAACGATGGGAATAACCTGTCATTGGATCGACAATGATTGGATTCTTAATAAAAGAATCATATCACTTGCGTCGTTGCCGTATCCCCATAGTGGCGACGAAATAGCAAACCGTATTATAGAAATTTGTGATGTTTTTCATATTCGCGATAAAATTATGGCTATTAGTTTTGATAATGCATCTAACAACAATGTAGCAATTACTACTTTAAAATCTGTATTAAACCCTCCATCTGACAAAATTTTTCATGTTAGATGTGCATGTCATATTATAAATTTATGTGTTCAAGACGCATTAAAAATAGCTGATCCATATATACATAAAATTAGAAATTGTGTACATTTCATTGCATTAAAACCAAGCATTCTACAAGAATGGAAAGCTTGGTGTAGAGTTAGGAAAGTTCCTTTTAGAAAATTTCCAAAGGATGTTAGACACCGATGGAATTCTACTTTTGATTTACTTAATGTTGTCACCGAATATAAAGCAGTTGTAAATGATTTTTGTATCGCACAAAATATGCCTAATTTTGAAATGACTCCCGCCGATTGGTTTTTTTCTGAAGCTTTGTTGAAATTTTTAGAACCTTTTAAAACCGCAACTTTAAAGTTTTCTAAAACATATGAATCTACTTCTAGTAGCATTTTTATTGAATTAGTTAGCATGGTACAAATATTTAACGAAATGTTAAATGATGTCTATATTAGTAACATTGTAATACCTGCATTTCAAAAATTTTTGAAGTATTATTTTCCTCCTCCGATGTTGATTTGTGTTGCTACTGTTATGGATCCCCGTATCAAATTAGAAGGTACGAAGAATTTGATACAAATGTTTTTTGGATTTTTAGAGAACAATGTAGAATTAACAATTGATTGCGATCAGTTTTTAGTTCAGTTTGAAACTACCTTAAATAACTTGTATGATTATTATGATAGACGTTTTGCTTCTAGTGGTACAACTTCTGTAGTTAGTTCTTCGTCTGGTAGTTCTAGAGATAAGGGTAAAAGTAGAATTGGTGATAGAACATTTAGTTTACTTGAACAAATTCAATCTAAAAAACCTAGGACTAATCAACCAAATGAATTAAATTGGTATAACCAACAGGATACTGAGCCTACTATTTCTCCACTAGATATTTTACAGTGGTGGAAAGAACATGAACACACTTTTAGTATTCTGTCAATTATGGCTAAAGATTTGCTAACTCCTCCTGTCTCTACAGTTGCTTCTGAGAGTGCATTTTCTACAAGTGGCAGGGTTCTATCTGATTACAGAAATAGGTTGAAGCCGGAGTCGTTGGAGATGCTCGTTTGCACAGAAGACTGGCTGAAGGCTGAAGATAGGACGCAAGGAAAAGCACTATCAAGTTCAACAAGTGGGAGCAACTCGCCCGAAGATCAACAACAAGAACAACAACAATGACAACACTTACAATAGCTTTCTCTTGTTATGTCAAATTAGAAAACTTGTACTCAATTAAAATTGTATATAACAAATATGTTATTGTATAAAACTTATTTGTGAATTGAATTCTTCATTTCGTTATAAATTGTTCAAATTGTATAACTTAAATTCATATGAATAAAATTCCAAATTTTGTTGTCATTTTCACTCTTTCAATCTTATTATTAGTCTTCACTCTTCAACGATTTTTTTTGTTTATTAATATTATTAATTACTTAGTATTATAATTAAACATCATTTGGGGACATTTGAAGAATTGTAGTATTATTACTTATTATTATTATTACTGAATTTAATGAATTGTATTATTATTACTTATAATACTAAGTATTATTACTTAGTGAACTTTAGACTTAGTATTATTACTTAGTATTATAATTACTTATTGATATTTGATAGTTTTACTTACTTGGGGATATTTCCCCAAAATTACTTACTAATATAATTACTTACTTAGTAACATTCAAACATAATTTTTGAAATATCCCTCAATTTGATACTAATACTACGTAACTTAGTAATATAATTTTTTAAGAATTGTAGTATTCATAATTCATCAAACAAAGATATGATTGTTTGTATACAAGTATACAACATTCAAAAAATTATTATTATTATTATTTTAATTTAAACTATAAAAAAAAAAAAAAAAAAAATATTATACGGGCCAACCCGCGGGTCGACCCGGCCCAACCCGGGTTGAGCCCTAAAGGGTTCGCGGGTTGGGCGGGCCACCCATTTGAGAATGTAACCCGGCCCGGCCCGGCCCGTATAGGGGACCAACCCGGCCCGGCCCGGTTATGAATTCGTCCCAACCCGTCCGGGTTGGGCCCGGCCCGGCCCGAGTGACCCGTTCGCCATCCCTAGAAAAGCCCTTTGTTTGAGAGGGAGAGTCACGCTCATTAATGGAGTCCTCTCAAACCTTCGTACATATTATCTCTCTTTCTTTAAAATACCGCGATGGGTAATCCAAAGAATTGTCCGGACTAGAAAACGTTTCTTATGAAAAGGGGCAGACCCGGACCGATGAAGATATCACCTCATTAGATGGGAGAAGGCGTGCATGAAAAAGATTCATAGAGGCCTAGGTATAATTGATCTTTGAGATATGAATCTGTGCTACTAGGTAAATTGTGGTGGAAAGTTTTCCACCCTAATGGAGAAGGGTGGCAACAGTTTATTCAGGGATACATGCATGGGAATGGAACGAGAAATCTAGGCTTCAGGATAGGCCCTCGGATATCTTGGTTCTGAAAAGGTATCACTAAGGCATACGAACCCTTCAATAGCTGTGTCAAATCAGCTATCGGTAACGGCAGACTTACCTGATTTTGGTGGGATAAGTGGGGTGCTGATCACACACTCAGATCCATGTTCCCCGATTTATACGAGCATGCGACATAACCACACTGCACGGTGGCAGCAGCCTAGAAAAGAAGCGCGTGGAATCCATCTTTCAAACAACTGCTTGACATAAGCTCCCAGCTAAGATTTACAGAACTTCAGACCTACATCACCAACGCTGGAATTGGCTGCTCTCAGGGACCCGATAAGAAAACCTGGGGATTGGAGAAGAACGGCAAGTTCACGGTTCGCTCCATCTACAATCACATCCCTTTTAGGGGATGTTCACCAAAGTGGTCTGCCGTTGTCTGGACACGGTTCGCTCCATCTACAATCACATCCATTTTAGGGGATGTTCACCAAAGTGGTCTGCCGTTGTCTGGAGAACGAAAGCACCGCTAAAAATCAAAGTTTTCCTATGGTTGGTGCTAAACGATCCGATCCTGACTGGGAAAACCTCGCTAAGCACCAACCAAATGTGGACTCTTAATGCGGGTCTTGCCATGCTACCCTGGAGACTAGAGACCATCTTTTTCTTTATTGTCCTAGGAGCAAAGCGGTTATGTAGAGGTACTCAGTGCCCTAGGAACTTCTCAATACCCTACTACATACGAGGACCTGTGGGTAGGGCCTAAGTTCGCGACGGAGAGGGGTGCTATGAGAGAAGCGTGGTATATTGCTATCGCCGTAATGACATGTGTTCTCTGGCTAGACAGAAATAATTTTTACTTTCGTAGAACTTGCAATAGTACTTCTGACAATTTGACTCATATTATGTATTTAATTTTATTTTGGGCTGATGTTGCAGCAGCATGTCCCAGGAAAAGGATTGCGACTGTATTCCAGGTACAGGAGTTTGATGACGAGGAGATCGAGATCGGCCCGAAGATTGACTGATAGCTAGCACGATCTATGATGGACATTGATACCCACCATCCCAGGGTTTGTTGGGGGGTATGATGTATTTCTTTGTGGCTACTTTATGTTTTGTCTTTTGTCCCACTCCCTATGTTCGGGGTGGAGTTATGTTCTTCTGTTTTGTTTGTAGGATGTTGTTGTAAGCTCAGTACTCTGAGTTTGTTTTATTAATCACTTATTAATGAAACAGGGTGGCCAGACTCCACCTTTTCCTCAAAAAAAAAAATCTTGAAGCATACGAAAAAGTCGGGAGATGTTGCAACCTTAAGGAGCAACCTAGCAAAGCAAAGTAGAATTAGTACGTTTTGCGAAAGCAACTTAGAGCGTGATGGAAGCTATAAAAAAACTTGAAATGCCATATAGACATGTTGCTGCTTATTTCGGTGTGGGAGCAAATAGATAGTGAGTTGATAATTGATGGAAACTACTAAAAGTCAAACTTGTGCCTTGGCCGTTAAAAGACGTTAGAGCTCCTGAGATTGAATCTGGATCGTTGATTGACCTCCTGTGATCTAAATTCGACGGTTGGTGATGCGGCCGTTGGACCTGCAAAACGTCTGAAACACCGGGGGGTGGCCCCCGGCGACAGACCCTCTGACGCTGAAGTCAGAACCAGAAAGAAAGAGAGTAAGAGTGAAAACTGGTGAATTGTTGATTACCTGGTGACTGAAGAAGGGGAGGGGTATTTATAGGCCTGAGAGACGTTCTAGAAGTCGAATCGTGACCGTCGGATCTTTCATGTCTCCCCCCCCCCCCCCGAAGAGATAAGATATTCCTGTGAGGGGATAAGAGATTTGACTCCTAGCCATCATAGGCTAGGTGTCTCTCTTAATGAGCCTAATCTGTCACTTTTTATGGGCTTGAGGGAAGCCCATATTTTGGAGTGAGCCCAGACCTATAAAATAGCTCTGTGATGGCTAATCTACCTGTAGACGCTTTGAGATCCGTGCAGAGATCGTACGGCTCTGATCTGCTGCGATTTTTACCATCATCATAAGCCCTCCACTCCCGGAAGGCGATTTTCATGGCTTTCGAAAAGTAATACGTCTTATTTTTAGAATCTGGCGAATAATCTTAGCAGTCGGAGTGTTCGGAGATATTTCCATATTTTCCTAAGGGCTTCTAAGGGCAGTGAATATTTTCCTGAATTTTTCCATATTTTTTCGGACTTTTCCAAATTTTCTGGAATTTTTTCATAATTCTTCGAATTTCTCCGAATTTTATGAAATGCTCTATAGTCTCAAAATCATTCCTTCGAATTTTATAATTAATAAATTCAATTTAATTATTTTTTTGGATTTTTTAATTATTTTTCCGAATTAAAATAATTATTTTTGAATTTTGTATTCAATTTTTTGAAAAATAATTTTTAATAGATTTTTTGGATTTATCGGGGCTGGCGCGAGATTTGAAGTGATCTGGGGCACCTATCATGGCTGGGTTCGGGCACTGAGGCGATCAGATGGCCGAAAGGCTTTGATCAAGCCAAAAAAACCTGAAGCGCTGATCATGTGATGTGCGAATTTCGTGGAGATCGAACGGCGGCGGGCCGTATTCTTCCACCCCTTAGCTCAGCGAACCAATTCACCGGGCTACCACTATTAGTCATTGATTCTTGGGAATTTCGAAGCTTCGCCGAGCTGCCATGCCCTCGTTGACCTCTGGGAGTGTCAAGCTAGCTCCACATGGTCGAGCTACGGGGATTCGGAGCTCCGTCGAACTATCGAGCTTGGGTTTCGTCGAGTTATGGTGATTCACCGAGCTATGGTTTAGTCGAGCTATGATGGTCGAGCTCTGGTGAGCTATTGGTCATCAGAATTTCGCCGAGCTAGGGAGACGATGAAGCTCCATTTCGCCAAGGTACAGCAATGGCTCATTTTCGTCGAGCTATGGTCATTTCTTCACCGAGCTATGGGCACTCCGTAATCTGCCGAGCTATGGAGCTTCGATTTCGCCGAGCTACAGGGTTCTCGCTGAGCTATGGAGCTCTTGAAGCTTTGCTGAGCTACGGAGTCATGGGTTTCGCCGAGCTACGGCATTCGAACACTCGCCGAGCTATGGGTCTCGTCGAGCTACGGGTGGTTTCAGAGCTTTCGCCGAGCTACGGTAGCTCATTTCGTCGAGCTATGGTGCTCAAGTCCTCACCGAGCTACCACCGATTTGCCGAGCTACGGGAGCTCGTTCTCACCGAGCTACGGGCTCGTCGAGCTATGGGTTCGCCGAGCTATAAAGCTTGAGCTCTCGCCGAGCTACGGGGGTCTCGCCGAGCTACGGATTCACCGAGCTACAGAGTTACAGTTTTTGAGAGGTTTTTGGAGCTTGGATGCTCTATTTTCAGCGGAGCTTTTTGTTGAGGTGGACACTTGGAGATGGAGACCAACTGAGGGAGCTCGACAGTGGAGCGGTGGTGCGATGCATTTGGCAAGGCTAGAGCTCCAAGTATGAGTCAGAGTGAGGAGGGTTGGCGAGTCGATGAGGCTTTGTGTCTGGGTTTTCGAAGGTGAAGCGAAAGGGTTTTTGGCACCAAACTCTGAAGAAGAAGAAAGCGGAGCGGGTGTCAGGTGTTCGGGTTGGGATCCGACCAGTTAACACCCCTTGATGACTTATCTGACTTTGTTTGAGGGTTTTGGGGTATTGGTTTGCGGATCCGAACCGGACTCGGTCTTCTTTTCTCCTTATTTATTCATGGAAAGTTGTTTTTGGGGTATTTATGGAGTATTTTGGAGTTGTTTTGAGCTTGGGTGTGCATATAAATTTTTATACATATATTTATTTTCGTGTATATGCAACAACTCATATATATATGTATAATTACTTATATGTGTATACCCAGGTTTTTACTCCATCACTGTGGATTGGTGGATCTTGTACGTATATCAATAGCTGTGCTAGGAGAGCTGTTTGATCCCGACAAATTGTTGTGGCATATCCGGAACAGAGTTGAACGTTTTGTGCTTGCCATTTGTGCCCGGCAAGCATGTAGAGAACTCTGCGACGGAGTTGAGTGTTGAGCTTGCTGTTTGCACCCAGCAAGCGTGTAGAGATAACTCTTTGATTGAGTTGGTCCAGGAACTGTCGTTTTACCCCGGTGAGTTTTTAGGGGCAACTCGTAGCTAAGTTGGCGTAGAGCTCGCTGTTTGATCCCAGCGAATTTATGGAGACGACTCTGTGGTAGAATTGATGTAAAAACTGCCATTTGGTCCTGGTGAGTTTGGAGACAACTTGTAGGAGGAACGATGCAGAAACTGTCGTTTGATCCCGACGAGTTTTAGAGAAGACTCTCTGACAGAGTTGGGAGTTGCGCCTGCTATTTGCGTCTAGCAAGCGTGTAGAAACAACTCTATGATTGAGCTGATGCAGAAACTGCCGTTTGATCCCGGCAAGTTTGTAGGGGCAACTCGTGCCTGAGTTGTGTATTGAACTTGTTGTTATTCCCAACAAGCTTAGAGAGGACTCTATGACAGAGTTGGAGGTTGCACCTGCTGTTTGCACCCAGCAAGTGTGTAGAGACAACTCTTTGATTGAGTTGGTCCAGAAACTGCCATTTGACTCTGGCGAGTTTAAAGACAACTCTGAGATAGAGCTGATGTGGAAACTTCCGTTTGATCCCGGTGAGTTTGTAGGGGAGACTCCGTGATGGAGTTGATGTAGAAACTGCCGTTTGATCCCCGCGAGTTCGTAGGGAGGGCTATGAGATGCACTTGAGCTTGAACTTTTTGTTTGGCCCCGGCAAGTTGATAGTGGTGCTTGGGCGAAGACCAAGATATTGGACTTGTTTTTTGGAGTCAACGAGCTGTTTTGTGAAGCTTGAGCGAAGACCAAGGCATTGAACTTGTTGTTTGGAGTCAACGAGCTGTTTGGTGGAGTTTGAGCGAAAACCAAAGTGTTGAACTCGTTGTTTGGAGCCAACGAGCTATTTGGTGAAGCATAAGCGAAGACCAAGGCATTGAACTTGTTGTTTAGAGTCAAATAGCTGTTTGGTGGAGCTTGAGCGAAGAGTGGAACATTGAACCCATTGTTTGGAGCCAACGAGTTGCTGATGGAGCTCAAGCGATGAGCAGAGCGCTGAACTTGTTGTTTGGGACCAACAAGTTGTTGATGGAGCTCAAGCGGCGAGCAGAGCACTGAACTCGTTATTTGGGACCAACGAGTTGTTAATGGATCTCAAGCGGCGAGCAGAGCACTGAACTCGTTGTTTGGGAAAAACGAGTTGTTGATGGAGCTCAAATAGCGAGCAGAGCACTGAACTCATTGTTTGGGACCAACGAGTTGTTGATGGAGCTCAAGCGGTGAGCAGAGCGCTGAACTCATTGTTTAGGACCAACGAGCTATTGATGGAGCTCAAGCATGGAGCAGAGCACTGAACTCGTTGTTTGGGACCAACGAGTTGTTGATGGAACTCAAGCAGCGAGCAGGGCACTGAACTCGTTGTTTGGGACCAACGAGTTGTTGATGGAGCTCAAGCGGCGAGCAGAGCGCTGAACTCGTTGTTTGGGAAAAACGAGTTGTTGATGGAACTCAAGCGGCGAGCAAAGCGCTGAACACGTTGTTTGGGACAAACGAGTTGTTGATGGAGCTCAAGCGGCGAGCGAAGTGCTGAACTCGTTATTTGGGACCAACGAGTTGTTGATGGAGCTCAAGCGGCGAGCAGAGCGCTGAACTCATTGTTTGGGACCAACGAGCTATTGATGGAGTTCAAGCATGGAGAAGAGCACTGAACTCGTTGTTTGGGACCAACGAGTTGTTGATGGAACTCAAGCGGCGAGCAGGGCATTGAACTCGTTGTTTGGGACCAACGAGTTGTTGATGGAGCTCAAGCGGCGAGTAGAGCGCTGAACTTGTTGTTTAGGACAAACGAGTTGTTGATGGAACTCAAGCAGCGAGCGGAGTGCTGAACTCGTTGTTTTGGACCAACGAGTTGTTGATGGAGCTCAAGCGGCGAGTAGAGTGCTGAACTCGTTGTTTGGGACAAGCGAGTTGTTGATGGAACTCAAGCGGCGAGCAGGGCGCTGAACTCGTTGTTTGGGACCAACGAGTTGTTGATGGAGCTCAAGCGGCGAGCAGAGTGCTGAACTCACTGTTTGAGACAAATGAGTTGTTGATGGAGCTCAAGCGGCGAGCAGAGTGCTGAACTCGTTGTTTGGGACATACGAGTTGCTGATGGAGCTCAAACGGCGAGCAGAGTGCTGAACTCGTTGTTTAGGACAAACGAGTTGTTGATGGAGCTCATGCGGTGAGCAAAGCGCTAAACTCATTTTTAGAGCGGATGAGTTGTGGGTATTCTGAATCTTCTTAGTGTGGAAGTGAATTCACTTGTGTTTATTCAGCATTGGGATGATTCCATTCTTGTCTTTACTGACAAGTAGTTGCGTACATCGAATGAGGTTCCCCGGGGCACTGAGCTTGTCCTCCTTCGTGATATGTTGTGCCTGACGGAGTTGGAACTCTCTCATTTGCACGGCGCTTCAAGTGAGACGGAGTTGGAGCTTGCTCAAGTGAAGGTGGTCGAATAAATCTGGAGTTTGCTCATCTAAGGAAGGCTTGTTTTGAACATCATAATCAAGGGTTGAGGCGGCTCTATGGAGCTGTTAGCTGGTAGGAGGCAGGTAAGGAGTTTTGTTTCTCTTAGGTAAAGCATCTCTCCAGTGTGTATAGCTGGAAGAACAGCTTTCATGACAGTTTGCTATACAGTGTTCGCAGGACTTTTGGTAGCGATTCCTAGACGTGAAATGTGGAGTCATTGTAACTTTGTTGTTGTAATGAGACTTATAGTTTTTGGAATGAGAATTCCTCTACATGCCAGTGTCTTGTCCTGTGATACATCGTCTTGGGGGTTGGCTAGTCGTATGAGCTGATCGTAGGAGAGTTAGATTTTGGACTAGCCGTTTTGTATTTGCAGACGTCTGTAGTGCTACTGGATCTGAACATGTGAGTTGGTGATAGTTCTGTGACTTGCATGATTCATTTCACATGCTTGATCCTTGCTGTCATGGTTGAGGTATCATCGACGGGTTCTCTGTCGCTAAATAACAGAACCTCAAGTCTGTTGCGTATAACTTAAAGAGCTGTCGACGGTATATGACGGAGTGTAGCATTGCTCCGTCTTGAACCCAGCTAGTTATAGGGACAACTCTGAAGGAGAGTTGTTTTTCAAACTTGCTGTTTGGGGCCTCTGACAGATTATGAGAGTCACATCAAATGGAGAGTTGAACCCCAAGTGCGACTTTTTACAAGTGTTGTTAGGGTAACTTCGATCCATGATTTTGGGCTGATTAATCTGTTGTTGAGGAAATTTAACTAGTTACAGGAACAGATCGAATGGCGAGTTGAACTCTGAACGTGTGTCAATACAGGTTGCGAGAGTAACTCTAAACCATGAACATGGATTCCGAACTTGTTAGTTTAAGTATTAACAGGTTGCAGGAGCAGCTCGAATGGTAAAGCGCACTCTGAACTTGCTTCTTTGCAAATTGACAGGGTCTCTTTTTAACCATGAACTGGACTCCGTACTGGTCGTCGTGGCATTGACAGATTGCAGGAGCAGATCAAATAGCGAAGTGCACTATGAATTTGCATTATTGCAAATTGTTTAGAGTCCCTGTCGAGCCATGGGTATGGACTTCGAATTTGTCTTATGGGGAGACTCGCAAAGAGTGTTTGGTGCTGCTTAAGTGTTTAAGTGTGACACTCAACTTGTTGTTTCAGAGCCTCCAAGGAAGTTCAACTAGTTGCAGGAACAGATCGATCGGTGAGTTGTGTTCTAAGCGTGCGAGGTTGCACGCTGCAACTCCCGAGTTCTGGATTCCGAACTTGCATTGAGGAAAGCTTGTAACGAGTGTCTAGCGCCGCTTTAAATGTAAGTTGGGCGTGTAGCTCGTTATTTGCTTTAATGAATCAACAGGTTGTAGGAGCAGATCGAATGGCGAAGCGCACTTTTGAACTTGTTTCATTATAAATTGTTGTAGTAACTTCGCACTATGGATGTGGGCTCTGAACCTGTCTTGTAGGAAGCTTTTAACGATTTTGGTGCCGTTTTTGTGTACAAGTTTGGCACCAAAATTCGTTGTACTTCACAAGGTGTTCTACTTTCCAAGTCCCTGCCGATATCTCCTTGCCCCCCGGGTCTTCAAGTTGATGAGCCGTTAGGCAAATATCTTGGTAGACCTTGCCTGGATTTGCCTGTTTTGGAGGGAGCCCCCCATTGTTTTGCATAGAGAAAGAGAAATCTTCTGATGCACCAATGTGTTTCGACATGACTATTTGTCTCCGTTGAATAAGTGGAGTGGCTTCGGGCGAGGGATACAAGTTTATTATTGTGTCATGATGAGAACTAGTTTGGACCTGGAAAGAGATGAGGTGTCAGGTTTTGAAGTTCTTGGTAGAGTTGGTTATGGAAGAGGCTTCAAGCTCGTTTACGGTTTTGAAATTATTGTGACTGCCTTTTGGCGGTAACTCTATGGCATCGAGGGGGAGAATGGAGCTCCCTATTGTTGCGGTGTAGCATGCTCGTACTGCCCGTTGGCTTCCTACAGCTCGGCCTACGCTAGCTATTGTTGGGAACTTTATTTTCATGTGAAATGCGGAGGCAATTGCATTAAATGCCGCTAGGCTGGAACGGCCGAATATAGCAATGTATGCAGCTTTGAATAGCAGGGGCTTTGCCTGCTGTTACGTCGAGTGCGACAATTCCCTCTATTTGGACAGGTGCACCAGAGAAGTCATGAACTGCATAACCGGCTGGCTTGAGTCGGTCTTGAAAGAGCTTGAGAGCCTCGAGTGTGGCCATGAAGAGGATGTTTACTGAGCTACCATTGTCCACCGGGATGCATCATACCTCATGATATAGCATGCAAAGGTTTATGACCAATGCGTTGCGATGAGGTGTTTGGACGCCTTCTAAGTCCTTGTGAGAGAAAGATGTCAGGACCCCGGTGTGTTTGGCAGGCAAAGTGTTATCTTTGGAGTTGACTTTACTGACGAAAGCTTTGCGGGAGGAGTTGAAAATCTCCCCCCATTGGGTCTTCATGAATGGAATGGAGGACGATCATGTGTTCAGAGTCTTGTGACTCGCATGGCCTCTGCTGATGCTTATCAGCCCCTCGGGACAAAGAATTTTCGCCGTTGTTGTCTTTCTGAATGAAGTTGGAGAGATAGCCCCTGTGAACTAGGGCTTCCAGTTCTTCATTATGGGATCGACAATTGTAAGTAGTGTGTCCTTGATCTCTGTGAAATGTGTACCACTTATTTTTGTCTTTTCTTCTGCTAGACGTTGACATCGTGGGGGAGGACGGATTATTCCGTCCTTCTCCACGTCCATGAAGATGACTAATATGCTTGCATTGAGAAGAGTGAACTTTGCGAAGCGTGGCGCTAGAGTTGGACAGCGTGAACTTGCACCGTTTTTCTGAAACTTCCTGAGTTTTTCCTCGCTTGTGTTCTTCCGTTTGTTCCCGGAAGATGAATCATTCTCGCCTTGAGGATAGAGAGCTTCCTCGACCCTGGTGTATCTGTCACTCCTTTCAAGGAGCTTAGTGACACCTTTGGGAGGCCTTTTTGCGAGGGAGGTTTTCAGGTCTTTGTTAGTGACGCTGTGGCGAAAGAGCTGCAATTGCGACTGAAGTGCTCAAGGTGTAAATTGACCTTGCTTCATTTGTAAAATGTTGGCGAAGTCCTTTATCATTTCTCCATTTTTTTGCTTCAGTTCTAGCAGTGAGACACTGGTATTTTCAGCTCTCTGGCTTGTAATGAAGTGTGCAATGAAGAGTTCCTCGAGCTGATCTAAAGAAAATGTGGATTTGGGTTCCAGACGTGAATACCATTCCCTAGCTGATCCTTTCAGTGTAGCAGAAAATGTCCGACACATAAGTGCATCGGTGGCGTTATAGAACATCATAAGTGTTTTAAAGCTCTCGATGTGGTTCGTCGGGTCTGATTCCCCGTTGTAGGACTCAAATTGAGGAGCTTTGAAGTTCCTTGGAACGGGTGCATCTAGGATGGTTTTGCTGAAGGAACGTTGATTAGGGCGGTAGGCCCTGTCGGATCGGTTTCTCTCATTCTTCATCTGTTCTAGGCGATCTTCTACTTCTTGGATATGGCGAAGGACTTGGCCGTCCTTCTTTTGGGATCCAGTTGAAGCATTTTGGACTGAGATACGGTCGTACTAAGGATGTTGTTCAGGATGGGTTTGTTGAGAGCCCCCCGGTGCCTCTCCGTTGGAAGGAGTATGATTAGGTTGTTAGGGTGACTGCTGAGGAGGAATCTGATCTTCCATAGGAGGAGCTGGTTAATGAAGAGTGGTAGTGCGACGGCTGGAGGCCGCCCCTTTACCTTTTAGTCTTTGTGGCATGACGATAGGTCTCACTTGTGTAGTTTCTCACAGACGGTGCCAATCTGTTGCTGCTTATTTCGGTGTGGGAGCAAACAGATAGTGAGTTAATAATTGATGGAAACTACTAAAAGTCAAACCTGTGCCTTGGCCGTTAAAAGATGTTAGAGCTCCTGAGATTGAATCTGGAACGTTGATTGACCTCCTGTAATCTAAATTCGACGGTTGGTGATGCAGCCATTGGACCTGCAAAACGTCTGAAACACTGGGGGTGGCCCCCGGTGACAGACCCTCTGATGCTCAAGTCAGAACTAGAAAGAGAGAGAGTAAGAGACTGAAAACTGGTGAATTGTTGATTACTTGATGACTGAAGAGGGGGAGGGGTATTTATAGGCCTGAGAGACATTCTAGAAGTTGAATCGTGACTGTCGAATCTTTCATGTATCCCCCCTTGAAGAGATAAGATATCCCTGTGAGGGGATAAGAGATTTGACTCCTAGCCATCATGGGCAAGGTGTCTCTCTTAGTGGGCCTGGTCTGTCACTTTTTATGGGCTTGAGAGAAGCCCATATTTTGGTGTGGGCCCAGACCTGTAAAATAGGCCTGTGATGGCAAATATGCCTGTAAACTCATTGAGATCTGTACAGGGATCGTACGGCTCTGATCTGCTGCGATTTTTACCATCATCAAGACATTTGAGGCTTAACTATGAGTTATGACAATTGCGTATATAGCTCATACGTCGTGAACTCTAGGATCAGAACTTCCCCTACTGTTGTTGTACCATGGGCTATTCTTGCCAATGATGGAGTATTGGTTTCTCTATAATTATCTAGAGAAATAATTTCTATAATATTGAAAGAAAAAAATGCTAAGTTTTCTACCATGAATAATGGTAGAGATAGTGGCAGTGGAAGATGAAATGGTTCATGTGATGCTGCTTTTTTCGGTGTGAGAGCAACATATAATGAGTTCTTTGATGATTAGAAAAATCTTAGATCTCACATGTTGATTGGATCCAATGTGAGACTGATATGTGTGGACGGATTTGGAAAGGACAACTGAGATACCGCCGAAAACTTGTAAAAGAGTCTGAAACACTGGGAGTTTTCCTGATGATAGACCTTGCAGCGATCAAATCAACAACTCAAAAGTCATAACTGGTTTTTAGTGGACAAAAAGTTGATTACCTGATAATGGAGGAGGTAGAGCTGTATTTATAGACAAAGAGGGAAGCAGTTATTAGGAAGATTTCATAACTAATTTGAAGGATCCCCCAAATCAAGGGATCTAATCAGTTATTATCTTCCTAATTTTGGGAGATTTGATTGTCAGCAATTATTGATTTGCCAATCTTCCCAAGTTGGGTTGCGAATCAACCCCCTTTTGTGGGCTGAGCCAAGATAGCAGGCCTATGGGTGGCCCATGTGCTAATCGTTGACCTATAACTACCGTGAAATTACTGTTATGCCATTAAGAACCCCGAAATTCATGCAAGGATCGCACGACCCTAATTAGCTTCAATTTTAACCTATATCATAAGCCCCCCACTCCTGGAGGTTGGGTGTAACGACCTTCGAAGAGTAGTTCTCCTCATGAGATGTTTAGGATCATAATCGAAGTTGTTGAAGGCAGTAATCGTCTTTCAAAGCTTCAAAGTAATTTTTCCCGGATTTTGTATTAATTTTTCCCAATTTATAATTATTTATTAAATTTTAATTAAATTTTCTAAATTCATAATTATTTTTCAGAAATTTAAGATTAATTTTCCGAATTTATAATTATTTTTAGAATTATTCCAATTTTTAATTATTTTTTGGAATTTTAATCAAAAGTCAAACAGTGGCACGACTTTCGAGGGGATTTGGCATTCGTTGTTGGGTTCCACGCCTACGTGCCTCAAAGTCAATGCCAAGTGCCAACCTTGAGTGCCTCGGGGGCCGAGGGATGAGGTTAGGGGTGGACAACCGACTAATCTGAACCTATCCAACCCGAACCGATCGGCTTTTAACCAAACCAATTGGGGGTTTCGGTTGGACCGGTTCTTGATCTTCAATAACCAACTAGACCGGTTCGGATGTTGGATGAGGCTTTCAAATAACCGATGAAACCGAACCGATCGTACCTCTATGCATTAGTCCATAAAAAATCTAGTTCTCCTTTAATTTCTTGAATACACAAACACTCATTTCTCATTTTCTTGGAGATACAGTCTCCTTTAATTTCTTTAATACAAATCGAGTTGTTGTTCTACCATTGTTGTTCTACCTATGTTTTGATTTTCCATAATCCTGTGTGTTATGTTGTTGAGAAATACTTGATTTACAGTGTGATCCAGCTTAATAGAATCATGAAGTTGATGTAACATTTAGTAGTTACTTTAATCAAGTCAAGCAGAAATTGTTCTCTAAATCTTTTTTATTGTACCTAAAATTCAATTAGCTATGAAAATTGATGTTCCTTTTATGAGAATAAACTAAGATTACAGAAGTATGCATGTGAAAAAGCAGTGTATCTCACCCATTTAAACGTCATCATTTTAAACAATTTGTGTAAAGTTTATTAGCAACTTGTGGTTTTATAAATCTTCATTTTAAATTCATTTCTGAACAACAAATAGCAGGTTATATCTTAAGTTTGATTGAAGTTGATCTTTTAAATTTCAACAAAATTGTAAATGATGGTATAGGTAAAAATTAGCACGTCAAACCAACCATCCAATTCAATCCAAACTGAGCTTAATCGGCTTGGATGGAAACCGATCCAATTAAGGCTCAAATTGCTTACGGATGAGAAAATTAAAAAGCTGATCTTCTTTGGATCGGTGGTGGATGGTCCATATTAGGTCGGATACCGACCGAAGCCCACCACTTGATGGGGTATCCGAATTTGAGTCTTTTTTCGCATGTGGCTCGAAGTTCATGCCGAGGGACAAGGCCAAGCAAAATTTATGAGTTTTTCGCATATGGCTCAAAGTACATGCCAAGGGACGAGGCGAAGTGAAATTTAGAAGTTTATCGCGCGACTCGAAGTCCATGTCGAGGGACAAGACCTATGAGCTTGCTGAAGATGAAGGACTTAGAAATTTTGGCTTTCTTTTGAGCTGTAGGTGCACGTGTGTCGCATGTGGGTTGGCCAACATCAATGTTGCAGAAATCGAAGAGTTTTTCTCATCGCAGTCGTTGGATGGAGTTGTAGTGCTAGGATTCTTCCACGTCATCATTATGGATATCGATGAGCCTCTCTCCCCACCTATGTATCCCCCACTACCTTTTAATTTCTCTCTTTACTTACTCTAGTTTGCCAAGCTTCTCTCTAAAAAAAAAAATCGATCCTGTGGCATTTTTTTCAACTAACTTTTGCTTAATAGACAACCAGGTCAAGTATTCTCTTAATTATGTAAAGGATTCAGTCCTCTGCCTCTGCCTTCGCCTCTACCTTCAGTCGTGATGACCCCCCACGCCGTCCACCCCCGAAGAGAAGGTGGAGGAGGTTCCCTTGTGGTCATCATGAAGGGAAGAAGGAGCGAAGGAGGGTGAAGCCTCAGAAGTAGTTGCAGTCTCTTCTGATGAAGAGGAGGGGAAGGAGGAAATGGAGGAGGTTCCCTCGAGCGGAGATGGTTCTTCTGATAAAGTAATGGCACCTGCTCCCCCCCCCCCATGTTCCTTTTCCGCCAAGGAGAAATAGGAAGTTCATTGGGTCCGCAAGCCAAAAGACCGAGCTGATGGAGTACGAGCCAGAGAAGGGCTTTGAGAGTCCTTACTATTAGGGAGCCAATATAGATAAGGATGTACCCTAAAGACCTCCTTGACATGATCAGTTTCGGGATACAACTATCATTCCCCTAGCCGTCGGAAGATCAAGGCAGACAGGGTTTTGAAGTGAAGGCCGACCTCCCGCTGATTCGGACTTTTTACTTCATTCCTCGCGAGTTCAAGCTAATGATTTCCAACCCTTGACTTCGACCAACAGATTATTTAGCACCATGGTTCTGCATGTTCCCTATATATGCCTTCATCTCGAGACTCTGATTGCCTATTCATTCCTTCGTTAAGAAGGAGTTGAATTGGGTCGGGGTGAGTCTAGTGTAGTATGGGCCCAATTTGTGGAAACATCTCGCCAGCTTCATCTTGATGTGTGGAGAGAATGTTGTACCATTGAAGCTCGAGTACTTCTAGATGTGCATGAGCCTCTATACTACTAAGATGTACGAGGGGCGATGTTTCTTCTCGCCTCGGCTAGGGAGGCATGTGGTACATGACCACCCAAACACCATCATGGATTGGAAGTCGAAATACTTTGTCATCCAAAGTCCCGAGCCCTGGGACATCCCCACCAAGTGGGTTTTTGATATTGCGATGCTCAAAGCCTCCAGACCTAGGGAGTTCACTTCGAGGGAGAAGGACGAGCTTGAGAAAATATTCGCAGGGAGGAACGTAAGCTGACCGAAGGTGGTCGAGATGCATCTAGTGAGAAACTGACTGATCCCGACTGACCCTTGTATGTCCTTTGTTTCTTTTTGCATTTAACTTTTTTGCTTTGTTCTAACAACTCTTTCCTTTTTGTTGCATCGATGCTCGACGAGAAGCAGAACGAGGCAAGACGGGCAGCCCTGACCAAGAAGAAGGCCACTGAACAACCGAAGGACAAAAGGAGGCCCTCGGCTTTTGCTTCTGACAGGTCCTCGAGGGGGAAGACACGAAAATTGAGGGCGTTGACCCTCCCCAAGTCCCTCAGTTCGCCAAAGGTGGCTCCTAGGTCGAGCGCCATCAGGGTAGCTGAGATTTCCAAGTTTGGCCTTCTTCCCGTTGATCTTGAGGCCAAGAGCCTCCTTTGTGACATGACCGTGGAGCCATGGAGGCTCGACTGAGCCGTGAAGGTGGCAGTTTCGATACTGGAAGGTCCGGTCGCCATGGAGGTCGTGAACAACCTCGCTACCCTCGTGACAGGGAGTGTCTCACCACCGAGACATTCGACTCAAGCTACCGAGCTCGGGCCGATATGGTGGTAAGCATCCGACCTTTTATGAGTTCAAGTTTTGTCTTGAAAAAATTAAATTTTTTTCCTTCTATGTATATGTCCTATGTTTCACAAGTGACTCTACAAGGGGAAGAGATGATGAGGCAGTACGAGCGTGACCTCAAGGTCGCCAGAGGGCACAACGGGTCGAGGGAGAATATAAGGGCCTCAAGCTGAGGTTCGAGGACTTGGAGAATAGCAAGAAAGCATTCAAGGCCGAGCCGACCTCCATGGCTTACGACATGGAGAAGCTGGGGAAGCTGAAGATGGGGAAGTCTAGTTGGGCGGCGAAGGAGAAGGAGTTAGTGGTTGACTAGGATGAAATAATTGACAAGGTCATCTTTGCCCAGGACCAGGGGTACCAACGAGCCATTTAGCACATCGAGCGAATGTACCCGACCTCATCCTCGAAGGCTTATCCTACTCCATGATGTTTGATGAAGCCTCCCGACCCTTCAGAAGATCCCCTTAGGTGGTGAAGAAGATACCCAGTCTCCGAGGGTAGGGGTCGCCTCCACCAAGGTCCACACCGAGATTGCCACCACCGAGGTTGAAGAGGTGTCTTCACCACTTAACAGTAGAAAATTAGTATTTTTCTTTGTTTTGTTTTGTTTTGTTTTGTATTTACCGAATGTGGACTGGCCCATATTCGAATTTATTTGAATTTAATGAAAGCTATTTTGGGCCAAACTTCTTGACTTGAACTTTTTATTTTTGATTATTGTGCTGCTTGCTGAACTAATTAAAACTTTTGTTGCCAAGTTTCGTGACTTGGACTCTCATAGTATAAGAATTAGTTTAGTCTCAGATTCTCGGCTGTAACACCCCCCAATTTTTTATTTTCTTTTATACCATTTCTTACATAGAAAAATACTTATAGATTTTTATTAAAATTTTCGGCAGAGTTTCCTCTGAAATATTAGCTCTTTTACAGAGATTCCTTACGGAATTCTACAAATAATTATAAATATCAATGTACCTGTAATATATATCATTCTTTCCCAGGCCAAGCCATTCAACATCACACAGGCAATATTATATGGGGCTCTGGGGGCATAATTCCTCATAATACACAAGATACAATTTAAAAACCATAAATTCTTTCGAAAACATATAAGATTTTTATTAAAACTTTAGAAAAAGCTTTCAAAAACCAACCACAGACCCTGGTACTCCACAACGAGGTGGGTACGGGCTTTCATACACCATCACAACATTATATATATTATTATCTCTTACAGTTGTACACATATTCCTCCATATTACAAACTATCACCCAAATACTATCCCATCTCTACATAACTTAGGATAATAAAATATATTATAGATACATATACAACTCATTCGGCTATGGGAAGGTATAACTATCAAAATCAAACAACTACTACGGTATCTCACCTAGCTGCTAATCAATACCTGTAAGATGGTTAGGAACATTCACCCCTAGGGAGGGACTCCCCTGACCCCCAGAAAACAACAGGGGTCAACCATAACTGGTGTGAGTATAATCTACTAGATTAGTAAATAAAATAAATGATAAGATAGAAATTAAAAGAACTTACCAACATAAGGGTAATTAAATGTATCCTAAAATTTTAAACATATAAACATAATCAAATTGACTTCGCACAAAAGTAATCCTTTGCATCTTCAACAAATCTACAAATCCATATTCACTCAATCTTATAATATTACGTTCATCCATTCTTATAATATCACATTTATCAATGTCTAATAACACATTTTATAACATTTCGTAATACATTAACCTTCATTATCATTCTAATTTCATCATGCAACTTATTTAATGCTCGTTCTCATTTTGTTATATACTTGGCTTTATAATTTATTTTTTTATCTCCTCATACAACTCAAATTACCTTTCATTCTTATCAATAATATATATTTCTTTCATTTTCGCGTACATCTCATATTACACTTTACTTTAACTTCCACTTTTATCAAATTATACTCCGCACCCCAAACATAGTTTGGGTAATACTACACCGCACCCCAAAGCCGATAGCTTGGGTAATAATCACCGCACCCCAAGCAGAACTCGGGTAATATAACATCACATCTCAAGCTGATAGCTTGGAATATTACTTTACTTTATTTTCATTTTTATCTTACAATTTACTTTACTTCCATTTCCATCTCGCAATACAACTATCATATCAACAACCCACTAATTCACCTTGAGAGTTGTGCTAAGGCAGGTAGTTCCCACTATTCTCATGGAAATAGCGAGTAAGTAGTTACTCGACACAATTCCAAGGCATCAACTCATATCACACTTTTCTTTAGTTTGAAATCATTCACATATCCATCACTTAACATACATCACTTTATGCATCATACTAATATCACATATAACTTTACTTTTTATTCATATATTCTCTCATACATACACACTTTCTTTACTTCTTTTACTATTTTCCATTCCACAATTTCTTCGAGTTGTTCACATTAATTTTACATACATAATTCCTTCACTATTATACTCATATTCCTAACATCATTTTAATTCATATATATAATTCCTTCATTTTTCATATTCAAATATATAACATCAAACTAATTCACATGTTTAACTCATTCACTTTTTATATTTAACCCCATAACACAAATGTTCCTCTTTTCATAATTATCTGCATATCACCATTTCTATATTTTCACTTATAATTGCATAATGCAATTACCTTGTTTGTTACACTTATTTAACCACATACTTCTTTTACCATTCATTTTCATTTGCATACTCATGAATCATATTCTTCCATACTCATTTTCATATATGTACTTTTTCTTTCACTCTACTTATTCATTTCCACTTAGATTCTTACTTCACTTTCTCATTTCCACTACATCAGATATTTTCTTTTCTTTCTCATTCTCATATCACATCACATGCTTTCTTTACTTTCTTATTCACATTTCACTTTCACATTTATTCATTTTATTAATTTGTCGACCAGTGAGCCACAATATCCTAATATACTGAAAGCCGACAGCCCAGAAGGGGAGTCTTACACGTCCGAGGCTACGTCTTCTTCCCAGCCTATGCCAGCGAGGGAAACACCGCACCCCAAGTAAAAATTGGGTACTTCTTCCCAGCCGAAGCCAGCGAGAGAAACACCGCACCTCAAACATAGTTTGGGTACTTCTTCGTGGCAAAACCAATGAGAGAAAAGAAAACACCGCACCCCTAGTTTCTCTAGGGTTCTTCCTCACGACATCTGCCATCGAGGGAATATCACTGCACCCCAGATGAGCTGGTAATAATCGTGCCTCAACCGATAGCTTGGGCGATAAAAACACTGCACCCCAAACATAGTTTGGGTAATAAACACTGCACTCCAAGCCGATCCTTGGGTGTTAGGAGGTCTAGCCCAAACCCCCAGGATTTCTGTAGGTTCTTGTCAACAAAATTAAACTGTTATTATCATTTTCATTTCATCTTTTTATCTCATTTCACCACCACACAAGATCTCATCTTTTACTTCAATAATTTGCCACATCTTTGACTTTAACCATGAGATTTATTATCACATTATCTCACATACTCACATACATCTGGTTATTTCATTTATAATATTATTACCTCATATTATTCTGTATCATAAACGCATCAAAGTATTTATTCACTCACATTATAATATCTTATGAACATGCCAAATTAAGTAGATGATTATATCATATTACCGCCCATTAGTTTCCCTTTAAACAATCACTATATTATACATATACTCACTCATTAATTTCATCGATTATGCTATCAAAACTCATTATCACCCATGTATATTATATCACAAACATACACCAAATAAGTCAATACATCATAACACCATATATATATGTTATTTTTGTTTATCTACCGTATATTATACGTATATCAACCCCATATACTTCATCTTATCAGACATATACCCAGTACATCACCCATAACACTAAATATTAAAAAACACACAAATTATCCATATAACACAATTTCAATATATAAAAATTCCATATTTCGGTTAAAACTTTATTTAGGTAAAACTCACAAAAATCGCTTCGAAACCGCATAAAATTCTGTCACAACATAATATATATCTAGTATAATCATACTCACTTGATATCCCGCAAAGACTCGAAGCACCACTTCTCCATCACGCATCCGAAGTCGCTAACATCACCTATTATCAAATTTCAAAGCCAATTAGGGCTCAAAACATCCAAACCAGTCACAAATAATAATAATACTAATCCTAATGTCACTCAGGCATTTTATTGAACGCCTGGCATGCACACGTGCGATGCACGTATTATTCGAATTCCTACGGGATTTTATCTCCATCAAATTACTAAAATTACCCCCATACTATTCTAATAGTTCAACTACAATTTCTACTGCTATTATGGAGAAAATTTTCATATATTTACTTCCCTTTTATAAACCCAAAATCCTAATTTATAAGCAATTTGCACAATTTCCAATAATTTGATAATTTCCTGACTCTAACATCAAAATAGACCTCTAACCAACCCTATACTCCATTTCTAAGCAAAAGAAATTAAAAGTATAGGAAATTACACAAATAATTAAAAAGAGATATACCTCCACTAAATTCTTTCTCCAAATTGACTCCACCACTAGCTAGAGCACCCTAAAGTCTCCTAGAATCCCAAATAATTTGGAGATCGAAGTGGTTTTGGTTGGGAAATAGCAAATCCAGAATTTGGGCAAAATGGGTTTCGACGGTTCGGTTGACAGAAAAGGAGAAGGTGAAAAGAGAAAGGGGAAGGGATTTATTTGAGAGTGGTAATTTTGTAAATAGGTGGGTTTTTAAATAATAAGGGTATAGGGTTATGGGCTTAGGCCCAATATCAAATAAAATGCTCATTTTTAAAGGGTTTTTTTTAACTCCGAACTCCAAAATTTTCAACTTCTTACTAGGACCAAGCAAATACTTTAATTTAGGGAATATTCCATCCCTTATTATGCACAAGTACACAGGAAAATTTTCGGGTTAAATCAGAATCATTTGTTCCGAGAAAACTCACATCAAAACTCCTATATTTTCCAATTTTTCTCATTTAACCCCGAATTCCAATTTAATCATTTTATAATAAAATAAAATCAATTAATACAAGAAAATATGATCAAAATCACAAATAAAATAATATAAACCAAGTATTTAAAAAAATTTAAAATTACAGGTGTAACATCGACATGATGTGGCTTTTCCTTTTCTTTCTGGATTGCCAAATGCGTAGGGGTCGACACTTGTTGTACCACCCCGAATTTCCAATATGATATCTCAGAAATACGTGGCACAATTCCCAGCATCAACTTCAATTGCAATAGTAAACATAGCCAAAAATACAGATAATTTTTATTTGAACTTTCATTACATCACTTATTTACAAAATACAGCGGAATACAAAACACCTTGAATTACAATCTTTTCTTTACAATACTTTCTTTTACAAATTTACACAAGCCATAACATCAACTAGCACAAGCATCCAAACCCCAAGCTATAAGCACCTACCTGTAAAACATGAGGCTAGAGATAACGATAACCCCCAAAAGTACAGGGGTCAGTCATAACAGTGTGAGTGACATAAGAGAAAACAACATAAATAAAACATAGAGCATAGAGTCATTAACAACATGTATTAACAGCAAGAATAAATGAAATGAGAAATAACAATAAGTAAAGCACGAAAACGTCAAGGAAAATAAGATAGTAAATAGTAATAAATGAAAACATCAAGTGAATCTAGCCTAAGTGTCAAATGTAGGAAATATAGGAAAACACAAGTATAAAGCCAAGTCAAGAAAACACAATCGCTATATGCTGACTCTCTAATGCATACTTGTCGGATTCTATGCATTCCATAGTACATAGGTCCGGTGCAAGCCCTTAACGATCTCCACTTTATAGGGTCAAACCCCTCGTTATGCAACTAATCCTACTACGGTGATGGAAACAAGATCCAGAATACTCCGTGAATAGGCACCACAGCCCTCGACGGGCAAGCATCATGTAAGAATAACTCTAAAACAGGAGAATCACCTCCCAACGGTGTACCCCACGAATAGCCTTGTAAGGCCCTCGACGTGCAGATACACTAGGTACATTCCGTGAATAGGCCTACCGACCCTCGACACGTGAATACACCATGCATGCTCCGTGAATAGGCCTGCAGACCCTCGACATGCGAACATACAAATGTCCTTTCGAGACAGGACAACAAACAGTCCTGGAACGCATCCGTTGGACTAAACAGACCAAGAGCATATACTCACGTTTCCCAAGTCCCATCACATCTCCACCGTGGCTGTCCTTAAGTTGGTTATTATTAAAATACAAAAATCCTCATCTATAGAGTTAGTGTATCCTGCTGGACTTAAATACTCAACAACAACCCCCAGACCCAACTGGTCTAAATCAACAAATCTCATCTGCCGGTTCACAGGACTCCCACTCAACTCCTAGAGATATCATCAAGACCAAAACTCACAAATCCATCGTCAAAACGGTCATATGAAGAAACTTCTCCAATCAACAAAACCCAAATCTTATATAAAATTCCAGAATCCAAATAAATATTAAATCTATTAAATAACTGAAAATTATATTTTTAAGTTGTAGTATATCACAAAACATCAATTCCTTTGAAAGCATGTATAACTCAAATAAGGTCCAAAAGAGTACTTTAAAAACTCCAATATGAATCTCTGTAAAACATTTTTAATCTGTAGCAAAATATCTTTTAAAACAAAATAATATTGAAGGAACAATCGATCAAAGAAACACCAGAAAAACTCAAGAAAACATCAGTCAGAGCGGTAACAGTAGCCTGTAAACAGCAATCGGTCGACTGTCCAGAGCGAAAACCCAACTTTTCAAGAAATAAAATTCTAAGTAGTAGCAGTCGACTGTAAAAGTCATCGGTCGACTGTCCAGAGCAAAAATCCAAAACTTCGAGAAAACATCAAAACAGACCAGAGACAATCGACTGTAAAAATGGGTCAGTCGACAGTTCCGCGCGAAATTTCAAAAAAACGAGAAAACACAGCAGCCAGGTAGTGACGGTCGACTGTAAAAATTCACTCGGTCGACTGTCGACCTGCAGACTGCGGTTTTTAGTTGTGCACTTTTTAACCGATACGGAGTTTTACTTTATGAAAACGAATTCTATAAAAAGCATATGATATGATCAAATACAACTTATAGGATATACAAAGATCCATAAAAATCAATCAAAACCACTTGAATTAATCAAAATAGCAAATTTGTTGATTCTCTTCAAAAAGAAAATGAATTTGTGCATATATCAAAAGTAGAGTTTTTAAGAATCAATCATACATGAAAATAATTTCGTTTTATATTCCCAACCATATCAATACCAAAATAAGTTGGGATATAGTCAAATTCTTCGAAAACACATAAAGACTTAATTTCTTCAAAAGCAATGAAATACGATCTTCATGAAAAATGTTGGTGCATGTTTGTGCACCAAAGAAACTTCACAAATCCATCAATTAGAAATCACGATATATCCAGATTTAATCTTAGTATTTGAGAAATCCAAATCCAAATAAAACTTTTCACAAATCATAAAATCTCCAATTTAGTTGTATTACATCAAATCCAATTCAATTTATCCCAAATTCAATTCTCAAGACATGATCTCTTAATTCATTAGTCCTCCTCAAACTTTCTTAAACTCAATCACCATGATTAACTCAAGTATATAAACAAATTTAACATTTCCATAATCAAGTTGCGTTCATCCAAACTCAATAATAACAAAAATCTCATCTTTAAATCAAATTATGCATAACATCCACCATACTCAAAGAAATCAGTGTAAATCCAAAGGAAATAGCCTACTCATGATTTAGATTAGGCTAAACAACAATCTCAAATCATCTACATTCAATTCTACTCATAAATAACTAGGTTTCATAAAAGATCCAATTTTAATTCACCAATTCATCCAATCCATCATATAAATTCATACCCAAACCCTAGCATGCTTTCTAGACGATAAAACACCACATACAACATTCAAAGAACAAAACAAAATAAATTTATCACTCACCTTGTTGAGGAAATCGAACGAAGACAAATAAAAAATAAGAAAAGCCTCTCATTCCCAAGAAATCCAAGATCTTCTCTTTAGAACTCTAAGAAATAATAATACTAAAAATCCTTTGTGTTATGCAGCAAAATATGGCTGCACTCCACCTTTTAAATAGGCTGGAATATAGGTTTTTAGGGTTTTGAACACATTTGCAAAAATACTCCTTTCAAAACACATCTTTGCATATATAGATCCATATACTTGGAAACTTGATAAAAACCAATTTATTTGAGATTTAAAAACAAAAAACAACCATCATAAAGTCATCCGGCACTGTTTGAAAAACCTAGAAAACGAATTTGCACTTTTACCCCTCAAAATGACAATTTTGCAAAAAGATCATCTTTTATCGAAACTTGTAAAATAAATTAAACTCATCAAAACAAAAAGTAAACTTTTTAACCCTGAGTTGACTAGGAATTATACCCAGCCCAAAAATCCAAAAATCTGGAGTTTTCACTCCAATTGGTAATTTTGCACAAAAGTCCTTCTTTTTGTAATATTTGCAAATAGGTCCAATAAATATCAGAAAAATTCAGAAAATTCACAAATAATATCTAATAATAAATAATGATTTTCCAAAAAAATAATTTTTGACTTTGAACATCCCAAGAAAATATTTGCACGTGTAAAAAGATAAATCTTCAGAAAAATATTTATTAAATCACCAAAAATCATTTTAATTCATTTATAAATCTTTAAACTAATATTTAAAAATACGGGGTACTACATCACTCCCTCCTTAGAATAGTTCTGTCCTCAGAACTTCTACTAATAGGGTCCAAAGAAAAATAAGCAAAGAAAATGAAATCTCATAAATAGAAACATAGTTTAAGAAATACAAGCACACAAGAGAATGTAATTTAACAAAAGAAATGCAATTCAACTCAAAGAACACAATCATACAAAAGAACACAATAATACAAAAGTTTAGGAAAAACCTTCCGCATGCGATCCTTCGACTCCCAAGCCACTCTGATAACTTGCCATCGGAAATCATGCTGCAACAATCTCTAGATCCCTGCATTCAACTCTGACCTTCCACCATCTGCTTCATCCTTTCGAGGATCAGTGGCCACTCTCTCCTTAGAAAGAACATGACCAAGAAAAGTTACCTCAAACTTGCAGCTCAAAAAAGATCAATACCAAATGATCTCCCACCACTCTCGATATCACATTCGTAATATCGATCAGCAATCAATCTTCCCCTGATGGTATTGCCACCATCAAGGCTCCGCCTGGAAACATCTTAAGCTCCACACCTAAGATTAGCAAAAATTGGACGACACAAATGTATGCAGGAAAACAGTATTAAATAAAACTTCTGCTTTTATTCCATTAACCATAACAAATTTGTTACATGGAGAACGATACTCAAATCTCCAATTTATTCTCAAACAAAGTTTTACTTAATACATAAATGAATGAATTCAAAATTCTTGCACACCCTGGATCACATCCCTGAGTTACCCGCATCCTCCTCAGTCAATGCAAACACTCGCCCCTGTCTCAAAACTTTGCCTCCGCCTGCACCATCCTTCCTTAACTGCGGACAATTTTGACTGAGATGCCCTTCACGACCACACTGATAACAAACCAGTGCCCTCCGAGGCTTGGTGCATGCTGCCTGTTAATGACCTGCCTCTCCACAGTTGAAACAAGTCACACCTTGAATTACGGGCGCCTTCTGCACTGGCCCACTGAACTTTCCCTGCTTCACTGGGAACTCCTTCCCACTCTGACTATCTGCTGGCCTCTCGTTCTTGTTCCAGGTCTCCTGCTTCTTCTGGAATTGGTCCATATCCTCTTCTGTCATAGCTGCTCTCCTGACCAGCTTATCAAACCTTCTAATGCCCAAAGGAATCATCCTCGACCTCAAATTCGGCCTCAAGCCCTGCTCGAACTTCTTGGCCTTCTTCGCTTCATCAATAATCAGCTCCGGTGCATACCTCGACAGCTGAGCGAACTTAGTCTCATATTCGCACACTGTCATGTTGTCTTGTTGTAGATTCAAGAATTATGTTGCCTTCTTCTCCTGAATATCCAGAGGAAATAAATGATCCCTAAACTCATCTAGAAAAACCTCCCAAGTCACTTGCTGATCTCCGAACGTCCTCTTCACTGACTGCCACCAAATGTCAGCATACTTCTCTAACTGCATCGCAGCCAATTTCACCTTATTGACTGTGGGACTCTCCAAGACTTCGAAGACCATCTCCATCTGTCTAATCTAATCATCAGCCCTATCTGGATCAGACTGCCCCTCAAACACAGGCGGCTGCATCTGCTTGAAGGACTCAACCTACTTGATTGGATCAGCATTAACAAACACTGGTCCTGCCCCCTGATTCTGATTCTGTGCCATATTAGCTGCTATGAATATGTTCAAGGTCTGATACACCCTGGCATCTCAGTCTCAAGATCAAGTCCAGCTCCAAGGGAACCTTCTTCCTCATCACCATTACCACCATTCCTGGTTCTAGGTTCTGCCATTCTACTGAATACTACAAAATGAAGGTAAAGTTAGAGCATCACAACACAATTCATATCCATATCAAGACCCTGTGGCAAAACCCCAAGCATACCCCAAACCAAAATACCATGTTCTAACTCTATGTGATACTCACACTCTAATGTCCACACCTAGGTACTCACGCTCTAATGTCCACACCTAGGTTCATTTTTACACCATGTTTATTATTACTATTGAAGCATGCTCTGATAACAATCTCTGTAGCGCCCCGAATTTCCAATATGATATCTCAGAAATACGTGACACAATTTGCAGCATCAACTTCAATTGCAATAGTAAACATAGCCAAAAATACAGATAATATTTATTTCAACTTTCATTACATCACTTATTTACAAAACACAGCGGAATACAAAACACCTTGAATTACAATCTTTTCTTTACAACACTTTCTTTTACAAATTTACACAAGCCATAACATCAACTAGCACAAGCATCTTGACCAACTTATCAACTCCTAATAGCGACACCAAACGGTGAGTCGATCCCTCAGGTTCATACGCTCACGAGCGAGGGGTACGGCTTAGAGCCGCGGTCGGACTTCTAACTTGTCGTATCACTGGGGGGTTGAAAGGCTGTGGGAGCAATTTCAAATGGCGAGCTATGTTTTGTGGTTGCTTTTACACGAGCCACGATGGGAGCTTCGAACCATGGGTTGGACTCCATTTGTTGGAGCAATTTTGAATGGTAAGCCCCATTTGCACAAGAAGCGACGGGTATGTCAAACCATGGTTTGGACTCCAAACCTATTTTTGAGTATTTTCTACTGGCTATGGTTCCGGTTTCTATCGGCGAGCTGCGCTCCTAACTTGTTGGTCAACGTGTTGTATGGGAAGCTACGGGCCATAGTCTGAGGGGGGTGTGCTGAGCGGCTCGTTGGGAGGCAAGCTAAGCAAAATTAGGGGTTTTGTGAGCTATTAGCGGTTGGCTCGAAGTCCAAGTCAAAGGACGAGCCACGTGAATAAATTCAACTTTGAAAACATGTTGAAATTCTACGTATTTTATTCATAGATGATAGCAAACTTAAGTGGTTGCCTCTTAGCATGTGTTTATTATATTCACTAATCTTCATGACCTTATTACAATAATAAATTTAAGTGGCTGCCTCTCGGCATTATATTTGATGGCTTGAAGGCCTCATTACAATGTTAGGCATTCTCGTAGAACCACATCAGGTGTTCTGCATTCCACGTCCTCGATATTTCCTTGGCCCCCAGGACTTCAAGTCGGTAAGTCCCTGCGCGAACCACTTTAGAGTCCTTATAAGGCCCTTCTCAATTTGGAGCTAACTCCCCCCCTCGACGTGGGTCAGAAATTTTAAGCTTCCTCAGATCCAAGTCCCTTTCTTTGATATTGGCAGGTCGGACCTTCTTATTGTAGAACTTCTCCACTCTTTGCTTATAGATATTCCTCAGGATGGTGGATTTTTCTTCCACTTCCTCGACCAAGTCAAGGTTGCCCCGGAGTCCTTCGGAGTTGATTCCTTCATCAAAGGTAATTAGTCAGGAGTAAGTGAGTTCAACTTCCAGGATATAACAGTCTGAGAGCCGTATGCGAGATTGAGCAGTGATTCTCTTGTCGGTATCCATTTGGTTGTTCTATACGACCAGAGCACGCTTAGTGGTTCCGCAACCTATATCCCTTTGGGAGACTCGTTAATCCCTTTTTTTTTAGACTTTCGTGGATCTAACAGTTGGCATTTTCGATCTAACCATTCGACTGAGGTTAGGAGATGGAAGAGAATCTCTGCTGGATCCCCAAGTCTACGCAGAATTTTTGAAACCCCTTTGCTGTGAATCGCATGTCGTTGTCAGCGACAAATATTCGTGGGATTCTGAATCTACAAATGATGTGTTTCCAGAAGAACTACTGAACTTTGTTTTTGGTTATGGATGTTAGCAGTTCAGTTTCGACCCACTTTGTGAAATAATCCATGGCCACCACTCGGAAGTTCCTTTCACTGGTTGCTGGAGGAAATGATTGACTAAATCCATCCCTCACATCGCAAAGGGGGTCGAACTGGACATGGAAAAGGCTAAGGTCTGGGCCTTGATTGTTGTCATCGGCTTATAGCTAATACCGTGTTAACTTAGTTTGATCGACCATTTAACCAACTACTTGGATTTTTTAGCTTCTGTAGGACCTGCTTCAGCGGCTGGTTAATGTGGACTTGGACGGAATGTGCTTAGAAATAGGGGCGAAGCTTTTGGGCTGCCATGATTAGTGCATACGCCATATTCTCCCTCTTCGAGTGATGTAGCTATGCGCTGTGGATGACTTTACTCATGTAATATATAGGCTTCTGAACCTTGTCTTCTCCTGCACCATGACAGTATTCAAGGTGTGCTCTGAAGCGGCAAAGTAGAGGTATATGGTTTCACCCGGCTCTGGTTTGACCAGCAGAGGGGGTTCACTAGGTACTCGTACAATTAGTTGAAGGTAGGGCTGTAATCGAGCCGAGCCGAGTCGAATACCTTCAAGCTCGAGCTCAGCTCGTTTACGAAATGAGCTCAGTTTTGAGCTCGAGCTCGGTTCGAGCTGAGCTTTGATCGTATTCGAGCCGAATAGCTCGCGAGTTTAGCCTAAAAAAGAAAAAAAAACCAAGCTCAAGCTCGGCTCATTTACGAAACGAGCTCGGTTCGAGCCGAACTTTGACCGTGCTTTGACCAAGCTCGAGCCGGATAGCTTACGAATAGCTCGATTCATTTGCTGCCCTAGTTGAAGGCCCCTTGTTGCGGTTCCCCCCCATTGGAAGCTTTTGGCCACATGGAGGGCCTTAAAGAAGAGGAGACACTTTTTACCAGACTTGGATAGGAACTGCACGATTGCCACAAGACGCCCGACGAGCCTCTAAACCTCCTTAACATTGGCCAGAGGTGCCATGTTGAGTATGGCTTGGATCTTCTCTGGGTTGACCTTTATTCCCATTTGAATAACCTTAAACACCCAAAACTTCCCTGAGGAAATGGCGAAGGAGCATTTTGAGGGATTAAACATTAAGTTGTTCTTTCTAAGGACGCTGAAAGCTTCTCAAGATCTTTGACGTGATCTTCTTTTGAGAGGTTCTTGACAAGAATGTTGTCCATGTAGACTTCCATGTTCCGATATATCTTCTCTTTAAACACATTATTAACCAGCCTTTGATAGGTAGTGTCGGCATTCTTCAGCCCAAAGGGCACGACTCTGGAATAATGTAGTCCTTGATCGGTAATGAAGTAAGTCTTAGGGATATTCGGGAGAAACATCCGGATTTGATTGTACCCTTCGAATGGTTCTATAAAGCTGAGGAGTTCATGTTCGAACGTAGCATCGATCAAGGCATCGATGCTCGGGAATGGAAAAGGATCATTCCGACATGCCTTGTTGAGTTCCGTGAAGTTTATGCATATCCTCCACTTATCGCTGGCCTTCTTAACCATTATAACATTGGTCAGCCATTCAGGGTAGCTAACTTCCTGGATAAAGCGCACGAAATGGAGTTTGTCGACCTCTTCATTCCCGGCTTGCTGGTGGTCTGGGGTAAATTTTTGGCTCTTCTACTGCACGGGATTGACATCAGGATTGACGCTCAATCTTTGCATTATCAGCTCTTCTTAAATGATCGACATGTCGGAGGCCGTCCAGGAAAACAAATTTCGATTCCGTCGGATGTAGTCAGTGATCTTAACTTTGAGCTCAGGAAAGAGGACATTGCTCACTTGGAATTTTTTCTCCCCGCCTTCTTCCAAAATGGGGACTTCCTCTAAATCCTCAATGAGTTTCAGAGTTGATTGGACTTCTCTCTGAGGGGAGCTCCACTGCAACGAATGGGAGGACCAAGCCTTCCACCGTGGTAGTATAGCATGCCTCTGCTGCTTTCTGACTACCCTTGACCACTCTGACCCCCACTCTTGTGGGGAGTTTCATTTTCATATGATAGGCTAAGGCGACGGCCTCAAAAGATGCTAATCTGAGGTGCCCAAAGATGGCATTGTAGGTAGCCTTTACATTAACCACCATGAAGTCCATAGGCTTGGTTCAGGTTGCTAGGGACTACCTTGTGGTGACATTGAATGTGATTATCCTCTCGTTCTGGACTGGTGCTCCGGAAATGCCATGGAGGGTATAACCACCCAGTTTCAACCTATCCCGAGAGAGTTTGAGACTCTTAAAGGCATAAGAAAAGTAAGTTGATAGTATTGTCGTTATCAACTAGGATCTGACGGACCACGTGGTTCGCCATGCAAAGGCAGATGACCAGGGCATCAGAATGTGGGTTGTGGACACCTTCCATATCTTCATCTGAAATAGAGACGGGAATTCCCAGACTTTTAGGAGGAGGGCAATTGTGCACTGAGTTCACCTCTAGGACGAACGCCTTCCTAGAGGGGTTAGACTCCCCCCCCTGGGTCCTCCATGTACGGAACAGAATCGGGCTCCTTCTCCTGACGCTTGTTGGGTCCCCGAATGGGGAGAGGATCCGCTCTCTGTTAGGTTTCGATGGTAGTCTAGATAAAATACACAGCGGAAAAATACAAAGAAATATCGAAACCTAGCCATGGATCCATGCAAAACTATAAATTGTGTTTAGGAGTTATACCTTGAAGATGGATCTGCTGTCTCCAATGAATGTCAATCACAGCACTGCAATATTGATGTGCCTTTACGGTATCCACACGAACGGATCAAATCAAGTTTACCCTCACGCCGCGATGCTAACTGCTGGAAAAGGATGTTCCTCACAATCTTTTTCTTTCATAATTTCTGTGACGGCTAGGGTTTTTTCATATAACACTTTTTTACAAATATGTATCATATATATAGCTGTAGAAAATCAACCCTAAGAGAGTAATAAGGCTGTTGGACTCACAATCTGACCTGATTCAGATTTGTGTGTGGGCCTTTGAACTTTAGTCGGCCCATTTAATCTAATTAAATGTCCAACCAATGTCAGGAGTCCAAGTCTTACTTGGATCCCCAATTAAATTCATCTTATGAATTTAAATCTCAATTTTGATCCATTCTAAGGGTGTAACCCTGTAGGTTCTCGTTACGTTGACAGTAACACTGAAATTATATTCTAGTATTACAAACAGTGAGTGGTATCTAGCAAAACATCACTGCTACTCAAGTAACGGGAATGTCAATGACTAGACATAACCTATCCGTGACCAATGTTACCATGTAGTCTAGTCCCTTTATCCATATATCATAATTGACCACAAGGCATAGAGCGTGTCACCCTTGTATAGTTCAATCTTTGGTTTCTTGATGTCCGAGTAGACTTACTAAATTAAATGAGCTCAATATCTCATATTGACTCATTTGAGCATGACCATGCATTTTGCAGTCTCACTCAATCAAGGGGCCCATAGATATCGCTCATGTTATGTAAGAGGGGAAAATCTTATCTAAGTCACTTACATCCCTCCGCATGATTTGTAGTATATCCAATAGTCGACTTTATAATCACCTTATTACAGGCAACATTTGACAATATTAAAACATATAACTTCTCATGTTGGGAACTGTACTGACTTCAAGTCAAATGACCACATACACCATGGTCACTGTGAGAACCGCTTATGACACTCACGTAACGATCCATGCAGCCTTCTCATGGTGGGTCAGTTCAGTACATTATTACTTTAATATGTGCCCATGTGAAGACTTGATATCTCATATCCATGATCCGTGACATACGGTCATCAGTCTACGCACATACTAGTCTTTATGCATTATTGTTGTTCCAATTCACAATAATACTTGACTAGGGATATTTAAGAATAGTGTTCTGATTACAACCAATAGGATCTCACAATCAAGTCATGCACTTGATATCCCATGATATTGAACCTACTATTCTAAGGACTTTATTATGTTCATTTAATCACAATAAACAACACCATAAATGAAATGTCTCACATATGAAATAAATATCATGATACATTATAAACTAGTAATGTCAATACACAAATGGCCTCTAGGGCATATACCAACACTCTCTCCTTCAGAGTGAATTTGGACAGATAGTCTCGGTGGATCAAGGCTTCAATCTCGTCTTTGAGTGTCCGACAATCATATGTTTCATGTATGTGATCCCTGTCAAAGCGACACCATAACCTCTCCTCTTCTTCCCAGGGGTATTCATTCGCGGTGGGGGATGGAGGAGCCCCTCATCTTCCACTTCCATGAGCACTGCCGAGATTTCACAGTAAGTGGGGTGAATTTCTCGAACCGAGGTACATAGGAGGATGCCTATGACTGAAAGCCTCTTTCTAGGCTTATTGGGAGCCTTGGTGTTGTCAGTCTTTTGCTTTCCTCTCGGAGAGGATTCCTTGCGCCCCCTAGGTGAAGGGCCTCCTCGGTCTGGATGTACTTTTCACTTCGAAGGAGGAGGTCAGAGAAATCCAAGGGCAGCTCCTTAAGGAAAGAGGTTTTGAGGAGGTCGTGTCGGATATTGTGTCTAAAGGCAGCCGCGGCGACCCTCGAATCAAAAAAGGGAATGGATCGGGCCTTTGCTATGAATCTTTGTACGAAGTCTCTGAGTGATTCCCTATCCTTCTTCTTTAATCTAGCAAGGAGGCACTCATTTTCTCTGCTTTACGACTGGTTACAAAATTCGTGAGGAAGCTCTCTTCGAGATGGTCGAATGTGTAGATGGAGTTAAGGGCAAACAGGGAGTACCACTCTCTTGTAAGGCATCAGAGTGTAGCAGAAAGGTCCTGTAGAGGAGATCATAAGAGGCATTGTGAATCATCATGAAGGTTTTAAAACATTCAACATGGTTCGCCGAGTCGGACTCACCGTTATAAGTCTCGATGGCAGGAGGCTTGAAGTCTTTAGGGACCAAGGCTTTGAGGATAAAGGGGGCGAAGGGAGGCTGAACAGGGCAGTCCCCTCTATTGTGTTGCCTCTCCTCTTACCCTATCTGGGTAATGTTAGGTTTTGATGGTAGTCTCAGATCAAATACACAACGGAAAAATTACAAAGAAATATAGAAACCTAGTCATGGATTTATGCGAAAACCATAAATCGTGTTTAGGAGTTATACCTTGAAGATGGATCTGTTGTCTCCAATTAATGTTGATTACAGCACTGCAATATTGTTGTGCCTCAACAGTATTCACACGAACGGATTAAATCAAACTTTCCCTCACATCGCGGTGCTAGCCGCAGGAAATGGATGTTCCTCTCGATCCCTCTCTCTCTCTCTCTTACAATTTCTGTGACGGCTAGGGTTTTCTCATGTAACACTTTTCCACAGATACGTATCATATATATAGATGCAAAAAATCAACCTTGAAAGAGTAATAAGGCTGTTGGACTCACAATCTGCCTGGTTCATATTTGTGTGTGGGCCCTTGAACTTTAGTCAGTCCATTTAATCTAATTAAATGTCCAACCAATGTCAGGAATCCAAGTCTTACTTGGATCCCCAATTAAATTCATCTTATGAATTTAAATTCCAATTTCAATCCATTATAAGTGTGTGACCCTGTAGGTTCTCGTTACGTTGACAGTAATATTAAAATCACATTCTAGTATTACAAACAGTGAGCGGTATATAGCAATACATCACTGCTACTCATGTAATAGGAATGCCAGTGATTAGACATAACCTATTTGTGATTAATGTTGCCATATATTCTAGTCCTTTTGTCCATATATCTTAATTGACCACAAGGCATAGAACGTGTCACCCTTGTATAGTTCAATCTTTGGTTTCTTGATAAACGAGTAGTCTTACTAAAACAAATCAGCTCAATATCTCATATTGACTCATTTGAGTATGACCATGCATTTTGTAGTCTCACTCAATCAAGGGGCTCATAGATATCGCTCATGTTATGTAAGAGGGACTAATCATATCTAAATCACTCACATCCCTCAACATGATTTGTAGTATATCCAATAGTTGACTTTATAATCACCTTATTACAGGCAACGTTTGACAACATTAAAATATATAACTTCTCATGTAGGGAACCATAGTGACTTCAAGTCAAAGGACTACACATACCATGGTCACTGTGAGAACCGCTTATGACACTCACGTAACGATCTATGCAGCGTTCTCATGGTAGGTCAGTCCAGTACATTATTACTCTAATATTAGCCCATGTGAAGCCTTGATATCTCATATCTATGACCCGGTGAGATATGGTCATCAGTCGACGCACATACTAGTCTCTATGTATTATTGTTGTCCTAATTCACCACATTTAAGATTAGTGTTCTGATTACAACCAATAGGATCTCACAATCAAGTCATGCACTTGATATCCCATAGTATTGAACCTACTATTATAAGGACTTTATTATGTTCATTTAATCACAATAAACAACACAATAAATGAAATGTCTTATATATGAAATAAAATATCATGATACAATGTAAACTAGTAATGTCAATACACAATTGGCCTCTAGGGCATACACCAACAGGTAAGGCAATCCTCTATCTCTTGGAGGTGCTTATGGACTGCGTCTTCACGTCTCTCGGATCGGGTGAACCTGTAGGACTCCTCGCAGTGGACCAAGCCAGTGCGAGGACTTCTCGAATGAAAGTCCCTCCCGGGCCCCATGCAGAGAGCTTGTAGAACCTTATCCCTGAAGTCCCGAACTCAGCTCTGATGACGGGACCTTCCTCCTGCCGATTGGCCGTAGGGGCTTGATGATTTACGGGAGAGAGGCTCCGCTCCTCCTTTCCCCCGTAGGGGGAGTGGCTCCTGCTGCTACCCTGGTGATCCGAACGGACTCCCCCATCGCGAGAGCGATTATGTTCGATGTGCTACAGAGGTCTTCCTCCTGCTATCGATATTTAGGACGTATCAGATGTCTTGATTTACGGAGGGTTCTGCCCTCCTGCCAGCGGAGTGAGAGGTAGAGTTGATAGGACCTCAGCCCTCAGGAAGCGAGGGACTGAATCTGTGTTGCGATCGTCGCCTTTGAGACCATGGGTTACGACCCTACTGAGGGAGGGGCGCAACGACGGAGGAGGAGGCAGATCTAACTGGCGATTCGGGGCTGCTGCCTTCTTTATTTTGGGGGCCATGGTCAAAAGATGCTCCTGACCATGGATATTACCGGAGGGATGGATCTATGTTGTTCTCATAGATGGCGTCAATCTGATGCTGCTTTTTTAGTGCGGTAGCAACAGATAATGACTTGTTTGATGATTAGGAAAACTTAGATCTCACTTGTTGATCAGATCTGATGTGAGGCAGAAATTTATGGACGGATTTTGAATGAACGGCTGAGATACTGCCAGAAACCTACAAAAAAACCTGAAACACCTAGAGTTTTCCCGATGACATGCCCTCCCTCAAAAGTAATAACCGGGTTTTAGTGGGAAAAATGTTGATTACCTGGTAATAGAGGAGCTAGGGCTATATTTATAGGCAAGGAGGGGAGCACTTATTATGAAGATTCCATAACTGATTTGGAGGATCCCAAAAATTAACGTATCTGATTCGTTATTATCTTCCTAATTTGAAGGGATTTTATTGACAACCATTATTGGCTGGTCAATCTCCCCCAATTGGGCTGCGAATCAGCCCTCTTGTGGACTAATCTAAGATAGTAGGCTTGTGGACAGCCCATGTGTTGATCGTGGGCCTGTGGCTGCTGTGAAATTATTGTTATGTCTTTAGGAACCCGAGATTCATGCAAGGATCGCACGACTCTAATTAGCTACAATTTTCACCCACATCACCATGCAAATGAATTAGAACACATAGGAGGATGAAATGGTGCATGCAAATGAATAGAAACACATAATTTTGGAATTGTCTTTTGCAATTCCAATGCTTCTCCAATGTTTCACCCGCACCTACATAAGGAGGTGTTTTTCTCATTTTTTGCAAGTTAAGTTGAGAGAGTTCCACTTCAAAGTGAGGATATTAAGGTGTTCCACTTCAAGTCGAGAGTGAGAGTTTTTAGTCTTTGTATACCACTTTTAAGTGTATGAAAGTGAGGGTTCTTATATTCTCTTGTTGTACACATTATTTGATATGGAAGAAGTTTATACCGCAGCCCCGTGGTTGTAGGCGCGAACTGCCGAACCACGTTAATTCCTGTGTGTCCATTATTTTATTTACTTCCACCTATTTGTTCTTTCTTTTTTTTGTACCACTGTTCGACCCTATCAAGTGGTATCAAAGCATGGTTGGCTCATTGGTACATAATGGAAGGTGGTGGTAGCTCCATGATAAGGTCAACAATTCCAATTGGGTGACGTGGAAACCAATGATGGAGGATATTCTCTACTGCAAGGATTTGCATGAGACGATCGAAGGTGTCGATGCCAAGCCGGAGAATATGTCAGACGTTTAGTGGTCGAAACTAAACTGGAAAGCTATTGCCATATCAGAAACTGGGTGGATGATAGAGTGTTCCACCATTTATCTTCGGAAACCGATGCTCATGCTCTTTAGGTGAAGCTTAAGTCTTTATTCGAGAAGAAGATGCCTACGAAGAAAGCCTTCTTGATCAAAGAGCTCATCAATTTAAAGTACAAGGAAGATCCGAGTGTGGTCGAGCACATCAACAATTACCAAAATGTGCTCAACCAGCTAACCACCATGAACTTGGCGATCGACGACAAGCTACAGTCATTCTTAATTTTGGATTCCTTACCAAACAACTGGGAGACATTCGTTGTGACTGTAAGTAATTTTGCTTCTGACGGTTTTCTTACTATGGAAAATATTAAAAGTAGCATGTTTAATGAAGAAATAATAAGGAAAGTTCCAGGCACTGAAAGTAGTCTAGTCGGTGTCATAGAGAACAAAGGAAGGAGAAAGAGATCATGACAGAGGTTGCAACCAATCAAAGTATAGATTCAGATGTACTTGCCGTCATTGTGGTAAAGACCACATGAAGAAGAACTACCGCAATTGGAAGAAACAACAAAAGGAGGGCAATGACCAAAAGAAAGAAGACACTAATAACACTACCACAATGTTATGTGGTGATGGCATATAGATCCTCTCTGTTGGTGAATGCCTACATGTTGATAATCCTGGTCAGGGTGTTGAATGGTTTTTCGATAATGGTGCTTCCTTCCATGCTACATCGAAGCATAATTTCTTCTACAGATATGCATAAGGTAACATTGGAGTGGTGAAGATGGAGAATGAGAGCTGCTCCAAAATTCTTGGAGCTAGAGATGTTTGCCTCCAACTAGTTTCGGTTGCCAGTTGTTGCTGAAATTTGTCAAACATGTCTCTGAGTTACGTCTCAATCTGATTCTAATGCGTGTGTTGGACCTACAAGGTTATGTGCACAACATTGATAGTGGAAGATTGAAGCTGACCAAGGACTTGATAGTGGTTGAAAGAGACAAACTTTGCTGCACTTTTTACAGGTCCTATGCTAAGGTCTGTCAATGTGAGTTGAATAATGTGGAGGACTCATCTCCAGATTTACGGCACAAGTAGTTAGGCCACATGAGTGAGAAATGCCTTCAAGTTTTGGCAAAGAAATTTCTCATTCCCTTTGCCAAAGGTATGCTTATTATCCTTGCGAGTTTTGTTATTTGGAAAACAACATAGAGTTAGTTTTGCAACTTCATCTGCAAAAAAAGAAAATTTGTTGGACTCTGTATATTCTGATGTGTGTGGTCCCATGAAGGTGGAGTCATTAGGAAGAAATAAATAAATAAAAACTTTGTTACTTATGTTGATGATGCTTCACGCGAAGTTTGGGTTTATTTGTTGAGAACCAACGACTAGGTTTTCAAGACTTTCCAGAAGTTCCATGCGAGGTAGAGAGGGAGACTAAAAGATCTCTCAAATGCCTACGTAGTGATAATGACAGAGAGTATACATCTTATCAGTTCATGGACTACACGTGAAGCATGACATTAGACATGAAAAGACCGTTTCTGGCACTGTAAAACACAATGATGTAGCTGAAAGAATGAACCGTACAATATTGGAAAAGGTCAAGTCTATGTTGAGGAGCGCCAAGCTATCACAACATTTTTGGGGTGAAGCTGTGAGAACAACCTGCTATTTGATTAGCAGATCACATTTTGTTCTGTTGGATCGTGAAGTTCCAGAGTGAGTGTAGCCCAGAAAAATGGTCTTACTCTCATTTGAAGGTGTTCGGTTGCAAAGCTTTTGTGCACGTGCCCAAGGAGCAGAGGTTGAAGTTAGACTACAAAGATACCCCGTGCATTTTTCTCGGCTATGGAGATAAGGAGTTTGGATTTCGCTTATGGGACCCAAAAGCAAATTAAATTTATGCAGAGTAGAGATGTGATTTATCGTGAAGATCAAACACTTGCTGATTCTGATGAAGCGGAACAACTAGTAGGTGCAGCTAGTGACGTTAACCATTTAGCCTCAGATGAAGAAGAACATGGTAGCATGCCTAAAGTAGCTACGAACGAAATGCCTCTAGCACTAGAGAATGCTGATCAGGGGAGCCTGATTAAGTAGAGCATGACCAAGATGAGCTTAATATGGGGGGCCTCTAGCCTCACAAGAGAATCTCAGAAGATTGAGTAGAAATCGAAGACCTTCTATCAAGTATCCTGCATCAGAATTTATATTGGTAACTGAAGACAGAGTGTTTTAGACCTATGAAGAAGCTAGAACTCGTAAAGACAATGGCATATTGTAGCGCCCCAAATTTTCATAATAAAAATAAGAAACACAAATCCAGAATCTTTACTTCAATGTAATCCAGACACAGTATAAAATATAGGGAAAATTAAAACTTTCCTTACAATAGTCCATATTACAATGCACAGCGGAAATCTAAACACATTTAATACAACTCATTTCAACATTTAAATTCCGGTCTTCTCAAAGTCCGAGCTTTAACCCTTGTTCAAGCCACTCACTTTGCAATCCTGGAAAACTGTTAAAACTGTGGGTACGTTAGTTGAATGTAACTGATGCAATGCTGATAAAAGCAGCGACTCTCCAAAGTCTCACAACCACACACTTGTTGCACAAATAAAAATAATAATAAAAGAATTATAAATCAACAATTAATATTGAAATCGAAAGAATAAATGTGTGTCAGGAAACCAAACAAAGATGTTGTAACGCCCCTGCCCCTAGCTCAGACAATTTATACAATTTAGAAGACAAATTAGATACTATGTAGTACAACTGCCCACCATAGGCTGCCTCTCAAAAGGTGGTTAACCGATTAGGTGACTCTTAATCATAGGCAATTATATTTTAATATTATATTATTATGTTCTCTTACCGATATGGGATATACTCTATCTCTTATCACCTCTTCCGTGAAAGCACAACAGGTGGGCCCCATCATGAATGGTGACGTCAGCACCTCGACAACCAACCAGCACACAATTGTGTGCTGTTTCCTTCACGTGTGGCCCCTTCCTTCCTTACTATTCACCATTTATTTTTTCCAAATCATGTATAATTTATCAAACAACCAACTTAATACCTTTTTTCAAAATATATATATTATATACTATTATAGTTATTTTATTATTATTTTTTAACACGGGGTGTTACAGATGCACAAAACAATGTTCAAGAAAACACAATGCACATCATGCACACTACTGCATACATGTTCGGATTCTATGCATCCCATACTACATAGGTCCGAGGGAAAGCCCTTAGCGTTAACCTTATTTAGGGTTCAATCCCTCGCTATGCAATCCTACATAGGTGACAGAAGAAAGATTAGACACTCCGCAAATAGACCCCAGCCCCGGAATACATCCCGCCAGATTGTGCAAGTGTAAATGCGCAAGCATCCCGTAAGCATCACTCTAATTGTGAAGAATCACATCCCTGCCATACATTCTGCAAATAGACCCCAGTCCCGAAACTCGTCCCTCCAGACTGTACAAGTGTACCGCACGAACATACCGTACATTTAGCAAATAGACCCTAGTCCCGGAACTCATCCTGCAAAACTGTACAAGTGTACCACGCGAACATAAATCTGTCTCACTTCTAGACATTCTACAAATAGACCCCCAGCCCCGGAACTCATCCCACCATATTGTACAAGCGTACCGCGCAAACATACTAGAGAGACATAAAAATCACACTATCCCGGAATACATCTGCCCGACTGAACAGAGTCCATACTTACGTTGCCCAAGTTCCTTCACAGCTCCCAATCTAGTGCATGTCCTTATGTTCAAACATAGGTAACCATAGTCACCTAGAGCTAGCTCACCCAACCGTCTTCACTCTCCAAAACTAGGAACACTAGCCCCTCCGGGTAATTCTTACAATTAAAATAACTACTGCCGATACCCTAGGGTTTCGCTAAGCCTCTAGTGCTCACAACTCAATGCCTCAAACATTCATCCAGGGTTCTCACATTAACCCCAAATTAATTCATCTTATCATATAAGTTTTTCAGTAAATAAAGATCTCCATAACATCTTACTTCTCAAATGAATGGACTTCGACTTCCATAATTGATACTTCTCATTAATAGAACGAAACTAATTCAATCATACACATCTTTAATTCAAGTCTCACTATTTCTTTCCATATATGAAAACATAACATAAATTCTGAAATTCTAATCTATTTTAAACCGAAAACAACCCCTTTAAATTATGCGATTTATCCCTAAAAATCCGAAACTTCATAGTTCAAAAATATGAAACTTTCACCTCTTGAAATCTGAAAATATCTTCTTTAAATATTTGAAATTTATCGTTCAAAACTGAACATGAAACTCCTCGAAACTGAGAGTTATACTGATTTAAAATATAGCGTTGCATCACACAAGTTTGCAACTCAAACATACATAAAAACCTGAAATTTAGCTATTCACATATAAAGTTCAAATAATATATAGCCAAAATAGATTTAACCAAAAAAAGAGAATTAACCAACCATTATAGTTACCCAATAAATCTACCAACAAAGAAATACCACAGCCTTAGGTTTCAAACCCACGACCTAGCACAAGACCCAACGCCCAAATCCACATGGGCTAGCCAATTGCCCCAATGCCTCTCACTGTCCTACTACGTTCACAAAGCAATAAGACTCGGGTTGCGGTACAGACCCTAAGTCTCGTACAAAACCCGAAATCCTATAATCTCCAACCTTAGCACAGTAACCCTAGTCACTGTACATGTCGTGAATAGTAACCCCAATTCTCATCTGCTCCAAATCACTATATAATAATTATTCAATCCATACATACATTAATTAATGTAGAAAATTTTTAGGATTTAAATCATGAAATTTAATACAATAAAAACAGTGAATAAACACTAACGATTTCATCTTTTAATTACTCAAATCATAGTTCTTGAATCATACGACATAATCTAAACATCCATAATAATATAGATTAATTAAATCTATTTTCATAGATAAAAACTTGATCTTTTATGCATAATACTATTCATTACTCAATAAAAATTTATTTAAGATCATTGTACATTCAAGATTCAATATTTATCTCATATAACCAACAATTCTTTATCAAATACACACCTCTATGATTCTCTCATAACAAACACCACAATCATGCTAAAAAATAACCATAGATTCACAAATCTAGTCATAGCATGATACTAGAGCATTCATGAGATAAAAAGCATAATAAAAGAGGTAGATAAACGTCCACCTCTTGAAGAATCTAAATAGAACACCTAGAAAGCACTTTTCCTCCTTAAGTAAAAGCTTCATCTCCTTGCTCAAAAAACCTCCAAAAGCCAAACAAAAGAAAAACCGAAACATGCTGCTTACTTTATATACAGGTCGGGATTTAATTAGGGTTTCCATGAGGGTTTTGCAATAAAGTCTCTAAGAATCTCATGTTTTACAAATTAGTTTATTTAGCAAATCAATTAGATATTTTCCATATATAACTAAATCAAATTTTCTCCTAGATCTCATCCTCTAATCCCTCACACATGGCCAGCCCCAAAATAAGAAAAGTTCAAAATTTTAAATTTAACTTTGGGCTCTTTTCATGGCCCAGAAAAGTTTTATTTAAAAAGGTTTCATTTTGTCAAAACAACTCGAAATTAGTTCTCCTCATTCATAATAAACTAAAAAATAAAAAATATTGTAATTTAATAAGAATAAATAATTTTTTACATGGAAATTTTAGATTTTGCATTCCACGGTATTTGCACGTGCAAAATGAAAATTTCAAAAAGTAGTCAAAATAGTCAAATAAATTAAATTAAAATTATCTAATAATTCAAAATAATACATTTAGATTTTTGGGTTGTTACACAAATGGATGAAGGCATTGGAGTCTAAGATGAATTCTTTATTAAAGAATAGTACCTACGAGTTGGTGGAACTTTTGAAGGGTAAAAAAACACTCAAGAACAAGTGGGTGTTTAAACTGAAAAGAGATGAAAATATGACAAAGTACAAGGCTCGCTTGGTAGTTAAATGTTTTAGCCAAAAGAAAGGTGTTGGCTTTGGTGAAAAATTTTCACCAGTGGTATAGACGAAATGTAGTCGTGTTATTATGGGATTAGCAGTAAACATGGACCTTGAGCTGGAGCAGTTAGATGTGAAGGTTGCATATCTCCGCAGTGACTTAGATGAGGAGATATATATGGAGCAGACCTAAGGTTTTGAAGTCCAAGGGAAAGAACACATGGTGTGCAAGTTGAAGAAAAGTCTATGCGGACTCAAACAAGCTCTAAGGCAGTGGAATAAGAAGTTTGACTCTTTTATGGTGAGTCATGGTTACAAGAGAATGACTATTGATCCATGTGTCTATATAAGACAGTTTTCTAGAAGTAAACTCATTATTCTGCTGTTCTACATTGATGACATGTCGATCGTTTGTCAAGATTCATTTATGATTAGGAAGTTTAAACAATAGTTATTCAAGTCATTTGACATGAAGGACTTAGGACCGACCAAACAAATTTTAGGCATGCAGATTGTTCGTGATAGGACATCCAACAAATTATTGTTATCACAAGAGAGGTATGTTGATCAAGTGTTTAAAAGATTCAACATTGAATGAGCCAAGCCGGTGAACTCACATCTAGTTAATCATTTCAAACTAAGTAAGGTCATGTCCAAAATTCGATGAAGAAATGATGAAAATGGTAGCGCCCCTACCCATCAGCAGTAGGAAGTCTTATCTATGTGATGGTGTGTACCTATATAAGGATGTTGTCGATGGCGGAGCCAGACAAATTAAAATCGGGGTCCTATTTTTTCTGGCATCATCATGATTGTTGTCGAAAATTGTCCACTTCATATTTGTTTTGAAAAATCAAAGTAATTAGATCAAATATAGTCATAAAACTCATATTTGTAAACCAAACTACATATCAAATATGAATTCGATAAAATAACAATAAAATGTTTCGCTAGTAGAAAAAAAAATCGATCGGCTTAATACTTAATACATGGGTTGAGTTATATATATATATATATATATATATATATATATATATATATATATATATATATATATATATAATAATAATAATAATAATAAAACACAAAGAAAGCTATCAAGTGGCTCTCCTTCAATCTCCCCAAAAATCAAAGGCCCAGATCTAACCTCACAAAACATACTGCCCCCCCCCCCCCCCCCCCCCCCCCAAAAGTTTCTCCTCAAAACTCAAATTCAAATCCCCCCATAAAACAACTCCTATATTTATTTAATTACTTTTTTTTCTCTCTCCCTCCCTCCCTTTTCTATTCAAAAAATTAAGAAAATAAATTTTTAAATTTTTTTAAAAAATTAAAAATTAAAAAACTAAAAAAATTAAAAATTTAAAAACTTTAAAAGTAATTCAAAAAAAATTTAAAAAAAATCATATAATATGTTTTTTTTCTGGACCCCCAAAAGTTTCTCATATAATATGTTTGCTACTTCAATTAAGTTGTTGGACCTCTAAAACTATTTTATATAATCAAATAAGGTGCACCGTTCCGAAGATGTACCGTAGGCACGTGTCAACGGGCAAACCTAGTGTGTGTGTGTGTGTGTGTATATATATATATATATAAAGTTTGTAGTTGGGCTTTGGGGTCCCAAAAATATTTAATTTAAAGGGACAAATAAAAATTTTGGTATATATAAAGAGGGGTTACAAAAATTTGGGGGTCCTATTTGTTCCCCTACTCTCTGCCTGCCTCCGCCCGTGGATGTTGTTGTTCTCATTTTGCAAGCAAGTTAATTTGAGATTTATTTCTGTAAATTGTTATTTTTTGTGGGGGTACTTTCAAGCAGATTTCATGTACCCATTTTGTACGAAAGACGTAATAACAAATACACGTAATTCAAGGGACTAAGTAACAAAATCTGTCCGAATCAACCTTATTGGATATCTCCAATCCATCCCGAACCCGGCCTTATTATTTTAACCAAAAAATATAAATAACTTCCCAATCGTTTGTCCTCTTCGTCTTCCTCCCCTTTTCAAAACCCTAAACCCTAAATTTGCCGGCTCTCCCAAATCCAACCAAAACCCTAACCCCTACCTCCAATTCCCAGTCAAAGTTAAACGGCAACCGTCACACCACCGTCTCCATGTCCGCCACCTTCGAGGCAAGCTCCCTCTTCTCTCACAATTTCATTCCCAAAAAATTGCGATTTTTAACTTTAATTTTCGCGCTCGGTGATGATAATTACTGTTCCTAATGCAGGCGCCATCGGATTTTGTGGACTTCATCCGTTTCGGCTTCTACTCATCCGATGAAGTAAGAGAGTTAAGTGTGAAAAAGATTACCAGACCGGAACTTTTCGATGCGAAGGGCGTCCCGGTTCAGAATGGGCTCTACGATCTTTCCATGGGCGCCGTCAAAGACTCCGACTCGTAAGCGCCTCGTTTTTATTATCGCATTGTATTGTATAATAATTATCGTCAATTTTTAATGAGAGAGAATAGGTTATTGCAATTCAAGATTTCTAGTTATAATGGTAAAAGATTGGGTAGAATTAGTGAAGTGACTATGCTTATGATTTGTTGTTTAGGTGTAAAACCTGCGGACTTGGTAGTTATCAGTGCCCGGGTCACTGTGGCCATATTGAGCTTGTGGAAACGCTTTATAATCCGCTGCTATTCAGGAGTCTTAAGAGTTTCCTCCAAATTACTTGCTTCCACTGCAAAAAATTTCGGATGAATGAGCCGAAGGTAATATGTTTGCAGCTGTTACATCTCGCATTTTGTTTTAGGGGTTTTGCTCAAGGTTGTGGCTTATTTGTTGGTATGGTTTATTTACAGGTTCGTCGATACATTTCCATATTGAAGTATATTATAGATGGTGATATTATCGCAGCTAGGAGTATTGAAACCACTGCATTGAGCGAGGTGGTTCTTTCCGGTCGTGCTGAAGGAGAAGATAGTGATGTTGAAGAGGAGAGGGTTGATATTCCTTCAAAAGATACTAATGCTGATACTAAGGTTGGTCTTCCTTCAGAAGAATTGCCTTCCGGTTCTAAAGATGCAGATAAGAAAACGTGGACATCGCTGCAATATGCAGAGGGCATTGCTATTTTAAACAAGTTTATGAAAGAGAGCAAAAAGAAATGCGCCAACTGCAAGAGAGCTAATCCGGCACTCTCAAGTCCTACATTTGGGTGGCTTAACATGGTATTTATAGCTATGCTCCTTTCCGTTTCATGTTATGTAATACTGAATATTGCCAGAACAAATTATTGTGGCACTAGGCACTTCTATTGTGTATTCTCTGAGAGCAAATGTTCTATTGCTTTATAATTTAGTTGCCCTGGAGTTGCTCTCACTAATCATTTAGTTGATTTAGGATCGAAACAAGTTCACCAAGAAAGTAGAATTAGTTAGTATCTTACTACTTTAAAAAAAAAAGTTTTAATAGGCATTTTATGATGCTGCATATGCGCGGTGGAGAGTAAGTGATAGCTCCGGTAGAGTTAGGATTCAACGAGAAACTTTTTTTTCTAAAATAATGAGTTAGGTCAAGGTAGGTCAGGAAAGAAAACTGAAAATAATGATAATAAAGAAGTATTTGAGGTAATATCTGGTCCAGCTATGCCAGTGCGATTGAATTTGCTTCACTCATTTCAACCTGTTTTACATTGTTTTTAGAAAATATGCTAAAAAGTTGAAATTCATTAACACTAGGGCTTTTCCCCTAAGCAAAGCAACTCAGGGCCAAAAAATAATAGGTGGTGCCAAAGCAGGTTTTTTTGGGAACTTATTACCAGATAATTTAAGGATCTTAGTAAAAGGCGTTCAGTACTGTAGGTTCTTCGCTAAAAGCATATTGCTTCTCCTTCATGAGTTAATGTTTAAAATCAGCTTTAGAAAATGGTATTAAAGTTCAACATGAGATTTCATTTATCTACAAGATATCTTTCTAATACAGAAGTTCACAATGAAGGAATGAATAAACAAAGATTCTCATAATATTGGGAAATAAACTATCTTTCATCCATGACATGTGATTGGTAAAATGCAGTTTGAGGATGCTTAAATCAGCTCTGGAAAGTAGTACTGAAATCCGAAACATTAAGCATTCATGTTAACGCATAATTGACTATGAAGGGAAGGAGCAACAAACATGTCACAAGATTGGGGAAGAAATTATCTTTCCTCATTGTCATGGAAATGGTAAACATCAAGTGATGCAGTTCGGGAGGACATGAGGGTTTTAGGGGTTAGTGAGAGTAAGGGATCAGCTTTGAGAGCTAAGAGGAGTGCGATTGGGGGGGGGGGGGGGGGGGGGGTGGTGGTGGATTCTAAATCTTTTGGTGTTAATTCTGTTATTTGCTTATTAATTATGCGTTTCACGAAAAAAAATCAATTATTATGATTCTGCTATCGAATTTATATATTTTATATTTTCTGATTATTTGGGGGGTAAAGTCATGAAACCCCAAATGTTTGGATCCGAAATTAAGAGACCTCCTGTTGTTAAATTTCACTCACTTATCACCTCGCCGTTATCTCTGGCATCTTTTGTGTTAAATTTGAATTATGTAATTACCTAATTAACCCATTTCTTGTTAATAGGTGGAAGTGTGTTTCTATACCAGGAATGGATAATTAGGTCATTACATAATTCAAATTTGATGCCAATAATGCGAAAGATAACTGCGGGTGCTAAATGAGTGAAATATAACGGCATTTTTTTCCCTTAATTTCAAATCCAAATATTAGGGGGTTTCATGACTTTACCCCCTTTTTAAAATCTAAACAGTCTTGATGCTTTTTTCTTTTCTTTTCTTTTCTCATCTTTTTTTTAAAGCCCTAAATCTGCTTTCCACACCTAGTATCAGAGAGGAGTTAGAAAAAGTGGGTTAGAGAGAAATGGGAAGAGACTGGGAGGGGGCAGAGTTTGGAGTAGGTTTGAGAGAGTAAAAGAAGTGGAAGAAGGTAACAAATGTTGGCCTATAAAAATTGATAATGGAGAAGAGCTGACAGCATAGAGTGAGCAAGTGAACAGAAGTAAATGTCATTGGGGAATTTTTGATTGTCAAGTAAATGTTGGGGGGCATTTATCCTCAATCTTTATTTCACCACTGTCTATTTTTAATTATGTTTTAAAATGGCTGGAAATGAAATGATTTCATTTACATTTAACATGTAAAGTTCTTGCGGACTCATGGTATTTCTGGAATCTTTCCTAGTTAGGTCTTCACCAATAGTTTATTTGATTATGTGGAATTTCTACAGTTTTGTGCATTTGACTGAAATTAGATGTGCATCTGTCTTGTATAGATTTCAGTTTAAGATAATACATTTATTTACCTGCATCTTTGTCTATAGACATTGCGGGGTTCTAGTATTAGCGCCAACACGATTCTGGAATCTGATTTGGGTATGCTTTCCGCTAATGAAGATAGACCAGCAGATCCAGCTAGTGATGATGATTCACAGGATGATGAAGAACTTTCATCACCTGCAAATGCGCCATTCCAGTCAAGGAATTTTACTCCAGACAATTTCAAAGGGAAATTATCTTCTGCAGGACAGGATCATCTATTGCCTTCCGAGGTCCTTTGGCTTAAACTTACCTTATGTTTTTATATTGGCTGCATTCTCATGCAGCAGTATTAAATTTCTCAGTTGATAGAATATTTTAAGTGTTTTCTTTACACTGCATATATTTATGGACACCTATCCTTTTCTTTCAGGCTGAATCTATTTTAAAAGATCTGTGGAAAAATGAGCCTGAACTTTGCAGGCTTATATGCAATATGCAGCAAAATAATTTAAGTGTATCTGGAAGTGACACAGCTCATGCAATGTTTTTCTTGAAGGATATTATTGTCCCTCCATGCAAGTTCCGCCCTCCTGCTCTTGGAGGTCATGGGGTGAGCTTACACTCATGTATTTATTTACTGATTCTACTGATGGCTTCTACATACACATCATATACGTCCATGTACAACTTTGCTTCTTTGTGCCAACTGTCTTCTCTTCTGTCATTTTGTCATTCATGCCATTTCCTCCTTTTTCTTCTTTCTTTTCTATAGCTATATTTTCATCTTTATGCATACACTTAATTATGTAGATAACAAAGTGATCTGTACAGTCGCTTTTGGGGGTCGTAAGGTGAGCAAACATCTCACGCTTTTACATATTTTTCTGAGGAATCTGCTGATGGCTTCTAACTATCTATACTAGATATATATGCACGTGTCCCCCCCCCCCCCCCCCCCCACCCCCCCCCCCACCCCCCCACCCCACGTGAAGATATATAAAAAGTTTATTATTATTACATGAAGTATGTGCTATTTAATAGAGCACACTAATTATGGTGGGAGTGGATGCGATTAGAAAATTTTAATTTTTAGAAAAAGAAAAGTCATTTTGGGCATGACAAAAAGTCCAACCACACACACTCCTTCTCCAGTTATTTATTAATATTAGTATATATGTAGATATAGGGTAAGGCTTTATTGCTCCCAGGGCTTTAGCATCTTAGTCACACTAATAACCCTTCATTAGTAAAGTAAGGATAAAATTTGTAAATTTGAAAAGGAGGAGGGCAGCAGTATTAAAAAGGAGTCTTAAAAATTTATCATCTTCATAAGTTCCAAAAGAAAGGGTCTAGTACCTAACATCATTAACAGCCTCTTCCTTTCAAACTCTTGTTTCCTCTTCTTCTTCCGAAGGCTCTATTGTCATTGGGTCATCTGTCTTGCTCCATTTTTAAATACTGTATTGTGTATTGTCACTCCCTTAAAAAAGTTTGTCATGTTTTTCATCGTATTATTCTTCATGTTCCATAAAAATGTATTCCATAAAGGAAAGGGAAAGATACAGTTATAAATTAGTGTAAGAGATCAATGATTTCATCCAGTAACTATCATTTCTTCTCTGTCCAGTAGAAAATAGAAGACTTTGAGATCTTAAGCAATGTGTAAAGAAATTTAATCATCGACTATAAAAAATATTAGCTTCTCAAATAAATCAAGAACTAGATAAATAGTTTTACCATTGCTTAAAATGATTGTTACGATCTCACAAGGCCAAGAACAAGAACAAACTTGGAATGCAAGGAAAAAAGAAAAGGAAAAGTTAAAAAGGTAAACTTAATTCATATTCATCATTCAACATAACCATTCCGTCACAGAGTGGGGGATTTAAGAAGGTGAGAGACATGCGCAACGCCCGTGCTAACTCAATAGGGGGGGGGGGTATTACAAAAGGGCAACTACTTATGAAAATAAGCCCAAGGAAGAAGGAAATTCAACCAGGGACTGATATATGAAGATTAGGATTGATACACAAAAAGATACAGAACTGTATCAATCCTTCCCCCTAAATTTGACCTTGTCATCAAGGTCAATATGACGATCTTCTTCAACACTAAGAGACTCATCCAAAAACATCTCCGAATCGTGATAAATCTCAATACTCTCTTCATGTCACTTCATGCGTTCCCTTAGAAGAACTCCCAACTATTCTGAAGCTTTAGCTTTCCATAATCCAAGATTTGTATCATCACTTCAGAAATAAGGTAGTCTCATCACAATTGTACTTGATGCAGAATACCCTTTGCATTATCTTTGTATGGTAAACTTCCCTACTATGATCTCCATTATATTTGAAAATCCTCACTGTTCTTTCATAAGATCTGGTCACAAATTCACGACCAGTTGGAGAAAAATGAATATCCATCACTGCAGAGACATGATCTGAATGCGCACGCTTAGCTTGAATGCACGCGCTTAGCTTCATCCAGTTTTCTAGCATCATAGCTATAACAGTTGCAATCTTCATTTGCAGCTGTGAAGTTCTTTGGCTTCATGGGGTTCCAGGATACTGCATTAGTTTTTGTCCTCGTGATTACTTTCCTAGTAGGTGATCACATGCCCTGATCATACAGGTTTATGCTGCGATCACTTCCTGATGTTGCAAGTAGATCTGGCTCTCCGGGATCAAATCATATAACAGTGTCATTACCCCATGCAAAACTATATATCAGCTGTGACTTGTTCTAGCTGTGACCTGTTCTGATCCCACATAGCGACCTGGTTACCAGAAGTAGCAATAGTTGGGCTCCGACTTATTACCCTCATCAGCATTAGCATCAGCATCATCTATCTGACGAATTCGACAAAGATTGTTTATTAAAGAGCCAAAGGTAACGGCATCGGGCTTAAAACCATGCATTAATAACATCTTCAATACACCCCTTGCTAAATGAATGTAATCAGATTTGGAGATCCCTCGTCAATTATCTCTCTCGAAACTTCCTTTGCCTTCTCCATCAACTTATCTTTCACAAGGCAATCAATTAACATGTTGTAAGATTCGACACTACATACAAGTCCACACTCTATCATCAGGTTGAGATAGCGATGAGTTTCTGTAATACCTCCTTCAACAATAAAAGCTTCGCTCCCTCCCAAAACATCTCCAATTGTGTGATAAATTCCAATATTCTTTCCCTATGTATCTTCCTCCCCCCGGGTCAAAGATAAAACTCTTTGCAAGAACCCAATCGAGTGCTACTGTTCTACTAATATTGCCTTCAATGACCGAAACGAGATGAATAAACATTGGTACTGCAGACTTTCCAGAACCGTGACCAAAGGCACTGACCCGAATGAATCCTTCACCACCAGTTCCACACCCGTTACCCTGGGTTGTCACCAAGTGGGTTTTCTCGAGAATCTCTGCAAATACATCCCAAGAGCTCTTACCAGGGACATGGACCCAGGAGTAAGGAGTATTCTTTCCCCCATACACACTGAATCCCAGTGAGGTGGATGTATTAACAATTATTTGAGTATTATCCTTGTAAAAACTAACGGTGTGTGCCATAGCCTTTAGACCCTCCGAAGAAGGACAAGCAAGACTCCCCGCTTGTGCAACATTCGATGTACCATTGAAGGAAGTGCAGTCTATGCATTGAAATCGTTGGCGATGGGAAATCTGTTAGAGAGTAGCAGCTCCTTTGGAATCAAAGTTCAACCAAGGCGAACACCAGTGAAGCCAACATACTTAGAAAAAGACGAAATCTCAAGTGCAACCTCTTTCCGTCCCGGAATTTCAAAGATACTCCTTGGACTGTCATCTAATATATACATATCATATGCTGAATCGTAGACTATAATTGATCCATTGTCCTTAGCAATTTAAACCAACTGTATTGCTCTCTAGATGCAGCAACACCAGTTGGATTGTTTGGCCAACAAAAGAAGACAACATTTGTTCTTCTAATAGTTGATAAATCAGGCAAGAAACCATGCTCCAGTGTGCAATTCATGTACTCAGTGTTACCATATTTCTCAATATCCAACTGGAATCCACCAGTAGTTGTGTCATCCATTATCATCTCAGGTGATGACTGAGCACGATCACCAAAGATGAGGTCAAGTGCCGGACTCTCACTTGGCGAACTGGGTATTGTTGTGGCTTTCCTCTCATATTCTGCAGTTTCAACATTATCATCCTTTTCTTCATCAACTTCATCAAAATGATCAAATTTATCCGAAACCGTTTCATCTGGTTTTTTTCAATGTACCATCATGACGTTCAATCTCGAAATCCACATTTTCCATCGCTTCTCCAACCACTTCACTGAATTCAAGCTGTTCCCCAGACAAGGCTTCATCATCCTTATAGCCAGTATGATCATAGTGAGCCCTCGCTCCTCTTCCCCAAGAATGACCATAACTGGATGCGTCTACAGAGCACATTGGGGTTCATCCGTTGCCTTTACATGAATAAAGTCTCTTGGAGTCAAACCTAATTCAAATTCTTCGTTCTTAAAACAAGCGAGACACAAATGGTAGTCTAAGAATTTGTTGCAGTAGTAGTGCTCGTCGGTACAATTAGAGAAACAATGATTGCAGTGGTATTCAAGCACCTCAAATTTCCTCTCATCATCCTCTATATAACTGTAGTCTAACAGATTTAATCTCAACTCCCATTCTTCGCGAGTAAAACAACTGGGGCACAAATAATAATCTCGCAAATTGTTGTATTTGTACCTTTTGTAGGAGCAATCAACAAAACAAATATCACAGTAGTAATCTAGCACCGGTTCAAGGGTGGTTTGGGTTCATGGAATCGAAGAAGCATTTGTTGGACACTTGGTGAGCGGTTGTAGAAAATTGGAGATGAGGTAGCATTAGTAGTATTAGTAGTAGCCTGAACAGTAGTAGTAGCAGTAGTCGGAGCATTAGTAGAAGAAGAGGATGAGTTGAATAGTAGGGAGGAAGTGGTGGTTGAAGTGGAGAAGGAGTTCGTCGTCTTCAGAGTTGGTGGAGGCATATAGGCGGAGGGAAGAGCAAACGTCGGAGGGTGATCTCGACACGGAGCTTGCCATGGGGGTGGCCAGAGAGGCGGCGGTTCTGGAAGGTTTTGACAGTAGGAGGGGCGGCGGGGCCACGTTTGATCTAGGAGGTCGTGGAGGAGGGTTAGGTCTAGGGTTTTGAGGGGGTCGTTGCGGCTGACAGTGTTGTTGGGGTGGGTGGTGGTGGAGTATGGGTAGCCGGAGATGGATTGAATTTGAACGGATTTTGATGAAGTAGATGTGAGATATTCCGGAGGGAATTCAGGGTTTTTGGGGGGATTTGAGGAGAAGAAAATTGGGGGAAATAGAGAAGGGATTTGGGTTAAGCTAGGGTTAAGGGTAGGGAATGTGAAGCTAGGGTTTGATGATGGAGCACCAACATGGGGGATAAGGGATGAAGTGGGAAAGGCGGACATCGGAGACGGCAACGGTGAAAGAGGAGATGGCTCTGATACCATTGTTACGAGTTACGACCCCACAAGGCCAAGAACAAGAACAAACTTGGAATGCAAGGAGAAAAGAAAAGGAAAAGTTAAAAAGGAAAACTTAATTCATATTCATCATTCAACATAACCATTGCCTTAAAGAGTGGGGGATTTAAGAAGGTGAGAGACGCACACAACGCCTGTGCTAACTCAATTGGGGGGGGGGGGGTTATTACAAAAGGGTGACTACTTATGCAAATAAACCCAATGAGGAAGGAAATTCAACAGGGACTGATACATGAAGATTAGGACTTATACACAAAAAAGATACACAATGATACAGTAGTTCTTGGTGTCAGTCATTAGAGGACTCTGGTCTTTTTCCGTAACAAATTAGTTTGAGAAGGAAAGGGCATATTGTGGGTGAAGAAAAGAAATGCATTTTCGAGTAATCCTATGCATAAACCAATCCATTCATTTTCATCTTCTTGTCAACTAGCTTAACTCTATGATGTTAAGTGATTTCATGTTACTTCCCAATGCATTGTATCATTAAAAATTGTATGGCTGAAATGTTGTGTTTTCTTGTATGACTTGATGATGGGCAAGCAGATAAGAAATTACTTGATAGTTGATATCACATTCTTAAGCTAGTTTAACGATGTAGCTAAAGATGAACGGTATGAATTATCCATGGATAACTCTAGCATGGAGTTCTCATGAAGAAGCTTTGTTTGAGAACCCGCCTTGATTGAGCGTTCTCTATATTCGAATGCTCTAGTGAGATCCATTTGAGAGTGAGACCCAATAAACACAATGTAGCAAATCCTGTATCAATCAATCAATCAATCAGTGGCTTTGATTTGGAGCCCTTTTCTTTCCTTTTCTTTCTTCTTCCTCTCTCCTCCCCATTCCCTAACCCTCAACCAATTGCCCCTACAAATTACATACACAACCCCTTCTATTTTTGTTGATAAGATCTTTGATGATCCAACAATGCATGTGTTGGATCTCAGTGGATCTCACCAAAGTTTGGATATCAGTAGAGCTCTCTCTCTTGAGAGCATAACCCTTTTACCCTATATAGACACACACTTATGCATTTCATCTATATTTCTATATTTAATATCAAATTCAATCATATAAACTATTAGCCATATACACAAGGTTTTAAATATTGGGTACCGTGTTGGATATCGGGGACACATCGGTGATTTTAAATACAATATCGGGACACACACCCACACTAGATTTGCCCGTGGCCACGTGCCTACAACACGTCTTTAGAACGATATAGCATATGAAAAGTATTGTAAACAGTATATCAATAGTTATGTAGCTAAAGTTTGAATATGACAATAATTAGTTGTAAATAAAAGTCCCATGTTTTCATTAGTATATGATGAAAAATAATTAAAAATTGGAGTATAAAAGTCAATGTTTCCACACACACACACACACACACACACACACATATATATATATATATGATATGGCTAAAAATGGGGTTAAATCGGAACCGTTCAAAGTGGGCACGAATCTTAAAGTTACAGGGGCAAGATGGTAATTTCACCTACAGACAGGTCTGAATTGGGAACCAGGTCTCTCCTCTTGAACCCGCTAACCCATGAACGGATCTGTTCAGCCGAGAACGGGTCACAACCCGTTAGGGACTAGTTCAACAGGATAGGAGAAAATCCTGTCTTGTCCTTATCCTGAGGGGGTGGTTACAACCATCCCTATCCAACCACACTGGGGAGTAGGGATTCATCCTGATCCTGAAAGAGATCCCCACGGTGACTATAAATACCCTTTACCTCCTACTATCACAGGTGATCACTCTTTGTGCACTTAAGCTCTTTCTCTCTGCTTTTTCTGGTATTGATCAGAGCGTCGGAGGGTTCGTCGCCGGGATCCATCCCGATGTTTCGAACGTTTGTGCAGGTCCGCGAGAGCACCAAGGAGTCAACTTGTCAACAAGGAAGAAGTAGGATTCAGCCGGTGAGAATTGGACCCCCTCTACAAATTCTGTCTATTGCCCCACACCAGATTCAGCGGCAACAGATTGGCGCCGTCTGTGAGAAAAACTCGATAAGCAACCCCACCTTCCTCCTTCAACCAAAGCTACTCCTAGCCATGCCTCCCAAGGGGAACCCCGCAAACTCCAACCGAAGAACAATCTCTTCACATCCCCCTCCTCCGGAGGATCTCCCTCCACCCGTCCCGCAGGCCCTGCAGCTCGAATAGCAGGCTCAGTCTATCCTGCAACATATGGCGCCCCAGGCAACAGTAGGGAGCCCTCTCGACGGAGCCGCCACAAACAACCTATACATCAGGTTTGGGTGTCCTTCCACAATGCCTCCACAGATTCTATGGCCTCCCATAGCCCTCTTATGCCGAAGGATCTGCAGGACGTGCTCAACAATAGGCAGACTGAGCCAGGGCCCGATCTTCGGACCCATCTAGACGAGAGGCGGATCCGCAAGGTGAACCCTCGCCTGGAGCACCTGAGAAATCGGTCACCACACTGATCAGACCGCAGGGGGTCCAATTCTCTCCGGAGGCAGAGAGTCACCCCCGCATCGCCCAAGACGAAGCCACTCACCGGCTGGCCATCCTGCAGCTCGAGCCAATCGCGAGCAGGAGGCCCCCGTCACGAGGGCGGAATTTCAATAATTCTAGGAGGCGGTCCTTCGGGCGCTCAATGCCGCCAACAATGGCCCTCGGGCTCTCAATGCTCGGCCAGCTCCTCGCCATCATCGCTGCTCCCAAAGTCTCAGGCCGGCTGCGAGCCATCACCGCCTTTCCCAAATTCCTAGGCAGGCTCCGAGCCATCGCCGCCCTTCTCCCGATCACTGCTCCTCCCGAAGTTCGCATCCTACTCCGAGTCACCCCCGTCGCTCTATCAGTCCACCACCTACTCAGAGCCATCGCCGTCGTAGCCCCAGCCCTCATCGACATGAGGACGAGTCTCCCGCTTCGAGAAGTTTACCCGACTCAATGCGAGTGTCTCCGCCATTCTGATGGAGATTGGGAACGAAGGTCTCCTGCCGCCACCTCCGAAGATGAACACCCTTGGGAAGAAGAGGAACCTGGACAAGTGGTGCCGTTTCCACCGGGACCATGGACATGACACTGATGATTGCCGGGCCCTAAAGGATGTGATCGAGGCCCTCATCCAGGGGGCAGCTCACTCGGTTTGTGAGAAGGGACAGAGCCGATCTGCCTCCACCGCCCAGGGGGCTCACAGGCGAACAGAGCAGCGTACGGAGACTCCGGAGGCCGAAGGAGAGGCCATCTTGCATCTGATACACGAAGGCCCAATGGGGGGAGATTCTAACTCTTCCCGAAAAGCCTTCGTTAGGGAAGTCGACTTCGTGCAGAGCCATCCTCCCTCTAAGGGCTTGGGAGTTCCTGTGATGTTCTCCGATAGGGACTTGGAAGGCATCCGCACGCCCCACTGCGATGCCCTCGTCGTCAACCTCAAAATGGCCAACTTCGACGTTCGTCAGGTGTTGGTGGACAATGGAAGTTCGGTCAACATCTTCTTCTTGGAGGCGTTCAAAGGCCTCCAGTTATCAAGAGACCGGCTCAAGCCGGGTGGCTACACCCTTCACGGGTTCACTGGGGTTTTGGTAACGGTCGAGGGAGTTATAACTCCCGACGTCACCGCTGGCAAAGCTCCGGTCACTCGTACGGAGACGATGGACTTCATGGTGGTAGACGGAAGGCTGCCTACAACGTGATCCTGGGTCGACCAAGCCTTGCCGTGCTCCAAGCCATCCCTTTCGCTTACCACATGAAGATGAAGTTCCCCACCCCTGCAGGGGTAGGAGAAGTAAGAGGGAGTCAAAAGGCGGCTCGTATGTGCTATATGACTTCAATGGGATGCCCGGTCCTCTCCCTAGAAGCCCTCGAGCTTCCACCGGAGAGTAGCCAAACTATCTCCGAATCGGTGGATGAACTAGAAGAAGTGGCCTTCTCAGAGGGAGACGCCACCAAGACGTTCCGGGTCAGCAAGGCACTCTCCTCCTCTATCAAAGAAGACATCTCCCAGTGCATAAGGGAGAACCGCGATCTATTCGTCTGGACCGCGGCCGACATGCCTGGGATCTCCGAAGAGCTCCAAATGCACCATCTCAGCGTTGCTCCGGGTGTGAAGCCCATTCAGTAGAAACGCCGCAAGTTCGCTACCGAGCATCAACAGGCGATCAAGGAAGAAGTCGAAAAGCTCCTCAACGCTCGGTTCATCCAGGAGGCGAATTATCTCGAGTGGCTGTCCAATGTGGTGATGGTCAAGAAAGCCAACGGGAGTTGGAGGATATGTATCGATTTCACCGATCTCAATAAGGCGTGCCCAAAGGACCCTTTCCCCTTCCAATCATCGACGCCCTGATCGATGCGACCTCCGGGCACGAGCTCCTAAGTTGCATGGACGCTTTCTCGGGGTACAACCAGATTCGGATGTTCCCTCCCGACATCCCGAAGATCTCCTTCGTGACGGACCAGGACCTGTACTGCTACAGGGTAATGCCATTCGGCTTGAAGAACGCGGGGGCTACTTATTAGCGCCTCGTGAACAAGGTCTTTCGAGACCAGATTGGCCGAAATATGGAAGTCTACGTAAACGACATGTTGGTCAAGAACACCCGAGGGCAGGAACATGTCCTCGACCTTCAAGAAGCCTTCGAGGTTCTTATGAGGCACAATATGAGGTTGAATCCGAACAACTGTGCGTTCGGAGTCCCATCCGGCAAGTTCTTAGGGTTTATGGTTAGCTAGAGGGGCATAGAGGCCAACCCCGAAAAGATCCAGGCTATTCTCAAAATGGCTCCTCCCTCCAACATCAAAGAGGTACAGAGGCTTACGAGACGCCTCGCAACAATTGGGCGGTTCTTTTCCAAGTCCGGGGAAAGTGTTTCCCCTTCTTCAAGGCCCTCAGGGGGCTAAAGGCTTCGAATGGGGGGAACAACAGCAAAATCCTTTGACCAGCTCAAGGTATACTTAGCTAACCCCCTGCTTTTGAGCAAGCCGACGCTTGGGGAGGTCCTCACCTATATCTCGCCGCTTCGGAGCAAACCCTCAGCGCGGTCCTTGTAAGAGAAGAGGATAGAACGCAGAGGCCCATATATTATGTGAGTAAGGTCCTTCGGGATACCGAACTCCGTTACCCGAAGCTGGAGAAGATGGCTCTTGCCTTGGTCGTGGCAGCTCGAAAGCTCCGCTCCTACTTTCAATCTCATTCGGCGGTCGTCCTTACCGACCAACTTCTCAAGCAAGTCCTCTACAAGCCCGAGACTTCCGGGCGCCTGATGAAGTGGTCTATTGAGCTGAGCCAACATGGCATCAGCTACCAGCCAAGAACAACAATCAAGGTCCAAGCTCTGTCGAATTCATTGTGGAGAGCACCATTTCCGACTCTTGCGAGTCATCTGCCGATTCCTTGGTCTAGACCGTTTATGTGGATGGGTCTTCTTGTGCCGACGGAAGTGGGGCTGGCGTTATCTTGACCGGTCCAGACGCTTTCGTCCTCCAATACTCCCTCCGCTTAAACTTCCCAGCATCAAACAACAGAGCAGAGTATGAGGCCCTCATAGCGGGGCTCTGCATGGCTCGCAAAGCTGGGGCCAAGCGGGTCAGGGTCTTCAGTGATTCGCAATTGGTCGTCAACCAAGTGTCTGGGGAATACGAGGCAAGGGACGAGCGTAGGCCAAGTACTTGGCAAAGGTTAGGGAGCTTCTAGCCTTATTCGAAGATGTTCAACTCCAGCGGGTTCCCCGAGAGGAAAACGCACAGGCGGATGCTCACTCTAAGCTCGCCTCATCCCTCCAGGATTTAGAGTGGACCGTCTTGATAGAAGTCTTCCTCAGACCAAGTATTGATGAAGGTAGCCCGGAGCCGACGGAAGCCTACCCCCCGACACTTGGGGAGAACTGGATGAAGCCCTTCCTCGAGTACCTCAGAGACGGAGTCCTTCCCGAAGACCCGAAAGAGGCTAGGAGGATCAGGACACGAGCTGAGCGGTACACACTCCTTGACGGAGTCATGTACAAACGCTCCTACACCCAGATCGACGGTCGACCCTATCTGAGGTGCCTCTCCCCGGAGGAAGCGCTCTATGCCCTAAAGGAGGCCCACGACGGTCTGTGTGCCGTGCATTTGGGAGCGAGGTCCCTTGCCAGAAAACTCTTGAACTACGGCTACTTCTGGCTCACGCTACTGAGTGACTCCAAGGAGTACGTCCGCCAGTGCGACTCCTGTCAGAAATTTGCCCTGATCCGTCGCCTGTCCCAAGCACAACTCGCCTCCCTGGCGAGTCCAATCCCCTTCGTGACGTGGGGGATGGATTTGCTCGGGCCTTTTCCTCCAGCAGAAGTTCTTAGTAGTAGCAATAGACTACTTTTCAAAATGGATCGAGGCTGAACCTCTTTCGACAATCACCGAGCACAAGGTATAGAAGTTCTTTTGGAAGAATATCGTTTGCCGGTTCGGGGTACCTCGCATCCTCGTAACCGACAACGGGACCCAATTCACGGGAGCGACCTTTCGCAACTTTTGCGCCGACCTCGGCATTCAGCAGCGCTTCTCCTTGATAGCTCACCCTCAGTCCAATGGCCAGGCAGAGAACGCAAATCGATAAATCCTCTCTGGGCTGAAAAAGAGGCTTGACCGATCCACTAAGGGACTGTGGGTTGAACAACTCCCGAACGTGCTCTGGAACTATCGCACCACCAAAAGAACTCCGACGGGGGAGTCCCCCTTCAACCTCACATACGGTTCCGAAGCTCTCATCCCTTAAGAAGTTGGTCTACCTTCACCCTGACTCATAGTATACAATGAAGCACAAAACGCGAACTAGCTTCGCAACTGCCTTGACCTTATAGACGAGGTCCGCGAGAGAGCTGCAATTCGGCAAGAGACCTACCGCCATAGGATCACTTAGTCTTACAACAAGAAGGTACGACTAGCCAACCTAAAAGAGGGAGATCTAGTGCTCAGAAAGCTGTCGATCTCCGATCCAAGCAAAAGAGGCAAGTTGGCACCCAATTGGGAAGGACCGTATATGATCTCCCGAGTCGTTCGCCCGGGCGCGTATCAACTCGAAGACCCGGGGGTAGGAGGATACCGAGGACATGGAATGCGGAACACTTGATGAAGCACCAAGAGGGTGTTTAAACAACGCTCCAAGCAACTTCCCCAAGAGCGCTCCATAAGATATGTCTAAATTCCTTATATTTTCTTTTTGTCAAAGTGTAAAAGCGGCTTGCAACTTAGAAGCGGCCGCCTAGTTGTTCTCTATAAACAGAAATCTTTCCCCGCAAGTTCTCCATTTTTGAGTAGTCTAACTCTACTTCTCAAGTTCTCTATGTTTTGGTAGTTAACTCTACTTATAATTTTTTTTAAAACGACACGCTTGGAGTCCAATACTTGGTTCGACTCTGTTTCACTACTTGCTTCTATGCGAGTACGAAGCGGATCGCCATTCGGAATTGCTCCTATAGCTGTTGATATTTTCTAAACGATGCGCTTGGAGTCCAACACTTGGTTCGACTCTGCTTCAACTACTTGCTTCTAAGTGAGTACGAAGCGAATTACCATTCGGAATTGCTCCGACGGCCATTGGAATTCTCTAAACAACAAGTTCGGAGTCTAATACTTGGTTCGATGCAGCTTTTGCTACTCGCAAACAAGTGTAAAGCATCCCACCATTCGGAATAGCTCCTACAACTGTTGACAACTACAAACGCCAGAAAAGCACACAAGTTCACAAAACGAGTATTATTTCATTAAAGCTTGAGCGACAAGTCTAATTACAGACAACTGACTCAACTTTACATCGAGATACAAAATTTGTGAAACCAAAATTACAAGAGTATAGAAAGCTACTTCAGCGCCTCCTAGGGGCGGGGGTATTTCAGTTAAGAGACACTCGGAGGCAACGAATGTTGTACTGTCGACACCCTGCTTCGGCAGACGTCCCTAGGCCGGCGAGCCGAGATGCATTGTCCGCACCCGACCTAACGGTGGCCCCGACAGAGGCTCCGCTCGACGAAGCTACCACTCCACTTTTCGCATCTCTGGGGTCCCAATGTACAGGGGGCGAGCGAAGCGCGAGCTCGCGGAACGTCATCCCCCTATTATACTCCTCACGAGTGCAAGACGTAGTTCTGACGGTGCTTCCCTCAGACCGCGGTCGAAGACGTGCAATCTCTGTCTCGAGCTCGACAATTCGCTCCTTAAGCGAGTCGTCTGTCACCTTTATTTTCAAGCGTGGCAGTCGCACCGAGCCTGCACCATGAGAGCTGTCGGCGATTGTCCGCCGAAGATGAGCAACCTCCATGCTCTTGTCGACAGTCACCTTCTTCAGCTCGTCCCTCTCTGCTGTCACCTTAGTCCGAGAATGCCGAAGAGCGTAACCTCGGAGCGGCGACGATCGCTAAAGGCGTAACCTCGGAGCTGGGATCGTTGCCAACGACCTCGACCTCGGCATCCGCATCATCGTCCCCTTCCTCTTCTTCGTCGGATTCTTCCTCGAAGCCCGGGACATGGTCGGGGAAGAGGCGCCATCCGGAGCAGTCAACCTCAGGGAAGCTTTCCTTCACCTGCTCGATGGCGCGGGCATAAGCCTTAGCCATATTGGCCACGAGGAACCCTTGGACCTTCTCCATAGTCGCGGCCTCGGCTTCTTTTGCAGCAGCAATCTTGGCAGCCTCGACAGCCTCCTCCTTTTCCTTCGCCGCCGACTCCTTCTGTCGGAGCAGAGTGGCGGCATCGGCCTCCAGCTTCTTCACGAGGCCGTCGAGGTACTCCATCCTCGTCTTCCCATCCATCTCGACCCTCAGCTTTTCGAGCTCGTTGGCGATCCGAGCTTTTTCTGCCCGAGCCCTGTCCACCTCCTTCTTCAGCTCCTTTTCAAGCTCGATGATCTTCTTCATAAGATGTCCAAAGTGACAAGTTATCTGCAAAAGGAAAATAAGTTAGCATGAAAACCAAGAAAATACAAGTATGCAACTAGCAAAACTACGCTAATTACCGACACTGCTGCTCGAGCGATCTCGAGGGTGTCGTCCCCAACTCCACTGGCGTCCATGGTGGCGCGGTCCTTCGGCGTCGCAAGATGCTTGACGGCTTGCATGCTCGACGACGAGTTGCCGAGGAACCCATCGAGCTTCTGGACATGCCAGTCCGGGACAACAATCTTCTTGTGTTCCTCAGTCAGGAACACTTCGGCCTTGGCCGTCAGCGGAGCTGCCTCCATCCCTAAAGCGGCTGCCATTGGGAACTCGCCTGCCTCGGTTGAGGCCGTAGCAGCTGTCGTCGTCACCTTCGGGGCCACAGTGGCCGACGCCGATGCTTCTTCGACAGTGCTGGCGACCGTTTTCGGCCTCGGGGAAGTCACCTTCGAGATGACCCTCTTCCTTTTCCTCATCCTCAGAGCTTTGCTACCGAGAGCCGCCCGTTGAGCCAACACGGCCTCGTAGTCCATGGTTTCTGCACCAGAAAATGTGATTAAACGCGAGTAAAAATTGAACCAAAAAAGAAAAACAAAAAGGAAAAACCGCATACTGGGGTCTATGCAGCTGAGCCCCCCCTGTAGAGCGCCTCCTCGGTCAGGTCTCTCCAATTGAGCTTCGGCCGGTTGAGGAGAACCCGAACCATGTCTTCTTCGTTGGGGTAGAGCACCGGAAGCTCCTTCACCCTCTTTGTCACTTTTTCGACCCGGTCTGAGGGGATGCAACACGGCTCACGACTCTGGATGATGAAATACTTATCTCGCCAATGGTTTATCGAGTCGAGACAGCTAATGAGTCTTGCACCATGCCTCGGAGCCAGGTAGAACCTGAACTTCGACTTCTGCTGTTGGTGAAGTCAGTATAGCGTCCGAAGCACCCTTAGATCCAACTCGATCTCCGCCGCCTGACATTGGAGGATAAACCCGTTGATCACCCTCCACTCGTTAGGCATGAGCTGAATTGGGCTGATCCCGAACCGCCGCAGAACTTGAATGGCGAAGGGGTGGAGTGCTAGCCGCGCCCCGGTAATGAAGGCGTTGACTGGCCAGAAGCACATATCCACTAGCATCGGTGAATTGGCCCTCACTCTAGGTCCGGGCAGCATCAGCTCAAACTCCTCGGGGATCAGAAAACGTCCTTGAACCGCTGCTAGGTCCGCCTCGTTGAGGATAGAGATGGTATCATCGACTTCCGAAGTCTCCCTCGTGTCGTTCTCGTCAAAATTCCGCCCCCTTCCATACACTATTCGTTCGGCGTGCTCCTCCGGAAATTCCCAAACCCTATGGAGTCCGGTTAGAACACCCGACAATCTCCTGAACTCCCCCATCCTGCTTGGGTTGTCCACTATGGTCTCCACGACTACCAAAGTAGGTGCTTTGACGCCTTTGCCTTTGTCGACGAGAGGAACCTGGCTTGGAGACGGCTCATCGGCAGCGGGGCGGGGGAAGGGCTCTGAACTCGGCGGAAGGCTAGACATTTGCTAAAAAAATAAACTAAGTGTTGAGTTACCTTGAAGTGACTGTTACGGTCGGAAAGATCGCTGGAGAACAGTCAGATGTCGCCTAAAGCTCCCGTTAGTAAAAACTTGTTGCCTGAGTGAAGACTTTAGAATTGAACAAGTAAAAGAGGGGGGGGGGGTGAAGTTTTATAGGAGCTGCACACAAATCGAGACTAGTGGGCCTCAGGAACTCAAGAGGCAGGCCCATTTACTACAAAATGACAAGAAACTCGACAGGTGCTTGACATGTCAACGGTCAAACGGTCAACGTGCCACGTGTCTTTGACCAGTCGTCGGTGAATTGTCAACATGCCATGCGCATCTCTTGGGCTTCGGCACATCTCGCCGAGCGTTCTTGCCACCGACACTCAAACGTGAGAAAAACATTTCACTGGGATTTCGGCACGCCTCGCCGAGCGTTCTTGCCACCGACGCTCAAACGTGAGAAAGACATCTCACTGGGACTTCAGCACGCCTCGCCGAGCGTTCTTACCACCGACATCCAAACGTGAGAAAAATATCTCACTTGGACTTCGGCACGCCTTGCGGAGCGTTCTTGCCACCGACGCTCAAACGTGAGAAAAAACATCTCACATGGACTTCGGCACGCCTCGCCGAGCGTTCTTGCCACCGATGCCCAAACTTGAGAAAAAACATCTCACTTGACTTCGGCACGCCTCGCCGAGCGTTCTTGCCACCGACGCCCAAACGTGAGAAAAACAATCTCACATGGACTTCGGCACGCCTCGCCGAGCGTTTTTGCCATCGACGCCTAAACGTGAGAAAAACATCTCACATGGACTTCTGTACGCCTCGCCGAGCGTTTTTGCCATCGACGCCTAAACGTGAGAAAAACATCTCACATGGACTTCTGTACGCCTCGCCGAGCGTTCTTGCCACCGACTTCCAAACGTGAGAAAAACATCTCATTGGGACTTCGGCACGCCTCGCCGAGCGTTCTTGCCACCGACGCCCAAACGTGAGAAAAACATCTCACATGGATTTCGGCAAGCCTTGCTGAACCCCCTCGACACGTGTCGTCATCCCGAAGCACCACTAGACCTCGGCAATGAATGCGCCGAACCCCCCTCGACTTCGGCCTCCACCTTGATACGTGTCAGCTAACCGAGGTGTTTGATGGGGGTCGGCAACCGTTGCCGAGAGTTCTTGCCACCGACCCCCAAACAAGAGAAAGTATGCCTTCGTACCACTCGAGCCGTTGGATCACCCCGAAACACGTGCGACAATCTGATCAACGTCTCAGATTGGTCCACGTCAACGAATGTTGATTCACCATTCGATCATCCAGATTTTCGCGCCCAAGGCTGATGGACGATCCAGATTGTGCCACGTCATAATTAGGTGATCAAAATTATATTTTATTTATTAATTCGAATTATTTATTTAAAAATTACGAAAAAAATGATTAAAAATTCAGGAAAATTAATTAAAAATTCGAAAAAATAATTATAAATTCAGGGGAACATTTTTGGACCCCCGGATGAATAATTATTGGCTAGAACGATTAATTAGTGCTCTCGGAAGACAAATCATCGCTTGGCAAAATTGAATAAATAGTTCGAAAAAAATAATATAAAATTAGGAAAAATCTCCGAAAAATCCAGAAGAGCCTGGGGACAATCTTGGGTACATTGCTTGCTTAGAAAAGCACCGTCACCCCTCAAATGAGGTTCGAACACCCCTTGAGAACTCCGATAAAATCCTATACGCCGTTAAAACAACAAACTACCTAAAGGCTGCAACACAGTCTTTGGGAGTGGGGGGCTCATGATATGGCTAAAAATGGGGTTAAATCGGAACCGTTCAAAGTGGGCACGAATCTTAAAGTTACAGGGGTAAGATGGTAATTTCACCTACAGACGGGTCCAAATTGGGAATCGGGTCTCTCCTCTTGGATCCGCTAACCCATGAACGGATCTGTTCAGCTGAGAGCGGATCACAACCCGTTAGGGACCAGTTCAACAGGATAGGAGGAAATTCTAGCTTGTCCTTATCCTGAGGGGGTGATTACAACCACCCCTATCCAGCCACACTGAGAGTAGGGATTCATCCTGATTCTGAAAGAGATCTCCACGGTGACTATAAATACCCCCTACCTCCTATTGTCACTTGGGAACCGGGTCTCTCCTCTTGGATCCGCTAACCCATGAACGGATCTGTTCAGCTGAGAACGGATCACAACCTGTTAGGGACCAGTTCAACAGGATAGGAGGAAATCCTAGCTTGTCCTTATCCTGAGGGGGTGATTACAACCACCCCTATCCTGCCACACTGAGAGTAGGGATTCATCCTGATTCTGAAAGAGATCCCCACGGCGACTATAAATACCCCCTACCTCCTACTGTCACAGGTGATCGCTGTTTGTGCACTTAAGCTCTTTCTCTCTGCTTTTTCTGGTATTGACAAGAGCGTTGGAGGGTTCGTCGTTGGGATCCATCCCGGTGTTTCGAACGTTTGTGCAGGTTCGCGGGAGTACCAAGGAGTCAACTGTCAACAAGTTTGAAGTTGGATTCAGCCGGTTCGAGTTCCTACGAATCTACAAATTCTGTCTATTGCCCCTACACCAGATTCAGCGGCAACAATTTATATATAGGAAAATCTTCCATTGTGCACCACCCCTTCGTGTGCACTCGGCCTTTCCGTCTTTGTATCGACGATCCGAACCGTTCATATTGATCTACACATCTAAATTAGTCTAAATATGTAAAATCAAATTATTTGATATTCATTTGCCCATCCATTGAAGTGTTACAAATGATGGATGGGCAAATAAATTTCAAATAATTTGATTTTACATATTTAGACTAATTTAGATGTGTAGATCAATGTGAACGGTTCGGATCGTCGATACGAAGGCGGGAAGGCCAAGTGCACACCATATGTAGTGCACAACGGAAGACATATATATATATATATATATAGAGAGAGAGAGAGAGAGAGAGAGAGAGAGAGAGAGAGAATTAAATAAATAAATGAGTTGTTTTGGGGGGGTGGAGGAAATTTGAATTTGAGTTTTATATAGGGTAGCGATCCGGTGAGAACCGTTCTCACGATAAGCTTCGTGAGAACTCCACGCCTATCCATCCTATGGATAATCCGAACCGTTCACATTGTTTAACATAACTAAATTAGTCTAGAAATATAAAATCAAGTCATTTGATATTCATTTGCCATACATCATGTCACTATAAAAAATAACGATTTTTCAGCCACACAATTTGTAACACTTCAATGCATGGGCAATCGAATCTCAAATGACTTGATTTCTCATTCATAGACTAATTGAGTCGTGTAGATCAAAATGAACGGTTCAGATCTTTCAACTAATGTCCCAAACGAAAGTTCTCACGTGGTTCTCACCAAAAGAGTTCTCACTCGATCATTTCCCTATATATATATATATATTTCAAATGACTTGATTTTACATATTTAGACTAATGTAGACGTGTAGATCAATGTGAACGGTTCAGATCGTCGATACGAAGGCAAAAAGGCTAAGTGCACACGGAGGCGAGTGCACAACGGAAGGGGACTCATATATATATTTATATACCATCTACGTGATTCAGATAACCTTAACATGCATTATGTTCATATATCACTAGTACAAACAACCTTAAGCAATAATAATTGCAAACGAAATATCAATGGTCTCGCCTACATGAATTTGGATGCAGTATAATAAATAATAGAATGTTATCTACATTTTGAAGATTATACATACTATATAACATTAGAATTAACACGTTATACACATTTTGTGTATGAGTTTGTTTACCGCTATATCTTAAAGTTCATATGTTCATAAGACATAGTAAGGAACTCATCACTATATTCGGATGTTCCTAATACACAGTCCAAGAGTCATGTGCATATGCATGAGCTGTCTCCTTCCATACCAATCAAAGCACATATATGAACAATAGACCTTTTAACAAAATGAAGAGAAAGCAGTGGTAAATTTTTTTGGTAGGAAGGACATACTGGTTGGAGATACGATTATACTTTTATTGTGAGTAGATTGGACTTAAGCTCCACTAAGGTTGGGTTCAAATCAGATCAAATCAGATCTTAATCCAAACCAGTTTGCTTCTTAAACCGAATAGGTTGTTCCTTCAATATCAGGCAATAACAGATATTGGCTGATATAACACCAAAAATATATCAAAAACGGTATCCGTTATGAAAATGCTAAATCGGCAACGGAAATCTATAAAACCGATATAATGTCATATAACGGTTGTAATGTCAGATATGTAAAACACTGCATATACACTGCTAAATGTTTATTTGATGGCTTTAAAGGTGAATTTAACATCACAACAAAAATCTTAATCAATATAATCATATGATATAAGTTATTGATTATTATTTATTTATCTTTAGCCCGTTAAAACCTATAATCTTATATACATCATTTCATGTTAGATAGTTATAGGGTTATCAAACGGGTCGACCGGGTCGGGTCGGGTCGAATCGAACTCGTCCGGGTTGGAACCTGAGTAGGGCGGATTCGGGTCGGGTCGCGGGTTGGCCCGGCTATTTAAAATATTTTTTTTAAACTTAATTTTTTTAATAATAATAATAGGAATCAAAGAGTGAAATTGCTCAAAAAAATGTATATATTATTAACCGGATTTCAACTTATACAAGTTTCCCAATTTTTTATAAGAAACAAAGATTTTCTACTAATTTGTTCTATAAAATAACAAATATCTTCTATACAAATTCAAATAACTTTTTTTTATAAGAAACAAATATTTTATACAATTTTTTATACATTTATATTTTTCTTTAATTTTTTGGTCTTCAATTTGTTGTTGTTGGTCTTCAATTCTTCATGTTGGTTGCTATTGTTGTTGTTGTTCTTTCGGCGAGTTGCTTCCACTTGTAAACGTGTCGAACCCTTTTCCTTGAGTCCTATCTTCGGCCTTCATCCAGTCTTCCGTGCAGACGAACATCTCCAATAATTGAGGCTTCAAGCGATTCCTGTAATCGGTTAGAATCCTACCACTTGTAGAAAATGCACTTTCTGAAGCAACTGTAGAGATAGGAGTTAGTAGATCTTTAGCCATATATTTAAGAATACTATAAGTATGTTCATGGTCTTTCTACCATTGTAAAATATCTAGTGAAGAAGTAAAACTTTTAGAATCTTGTTAATTATATCAATGTAATTCATTTGGTTGATTAGTCCTAGCTTTTTTTGATTGAATTTTAGCAAGTAAATTAAATGTGGCATCATCTAATTTACTTTTACCCTTACCTTTAGAAGTAGCAGAAGAAGAAGTAACTAAAGTAGTTGTATTACTGGATGCAAAACTTCTATCATAATAATCATACAAGTTATTTAATGTCGATTCAAATTTAGCTAAAAATGTTTCACAATCAATTTCAGATTCATCTTCCTCAAGTAAAGTAAAAAACATTTCAATCAAACTCTTCGTACCTTCTAATTTGATACGACGATCCATCACAGTTGCAATACAATACAACACAGGAGGAGGATTAAAACACTTCAAAAATTTGGTGTATGCAGGTTTCACAATATGACCAATAAAAGCATCATCGATCATTTCTTTGAAAGTTTGCATCATAGTAATTATTGAAATAAAAATGCTACTAGAAGTAGATTCATAAGATTTTGAAAATTTTAAAGTTGCGGTTCTAAAAGGTTCTTAAAATTTTAACAAAGATTCGACAAAAAACCAATCTTCGGGAGTCGTTTGAAAATTTGGCATATTTTTTGCCATACTAAAATTATTTATACATGCTTTATATTCGGTAACATGTAGCAAATCATAAGTAGAGTTCCATCGGTGTTCAAAATTCTTTGAAAATTTTCTAAAATATACATTTTAAAGCCTACACCAAGCTTTCCATTCTTGAAATATAGGGTCACTTAATGCAATAAAATGTACGCAATTTCTAATTTTAACTATATATGGTTCGGCAATTTTTAATGCATCTTGAACACATAAATTTAAAATATGACATGCACATCTAATATAAAAAATATTGTCAAATGGAGGGTTTAATGCGGTTTGTAATATACTAATTGATGCATTATCAAAACTTATACACATAATTTTATCACGAATATGAAAAACATCATAAATTTCTAAAATACGATTTACAATTTCATTACCACTATGGGGATAGGACAATGCGGTAAGTGATATGATCATTTTCTGAAGAATCCAATCACTGTCCCCATCATTGGAATATTGTTGCAACCCTTCCAACAATCGGAAGTTAAAGAAACTCCCATAAAATGGCAATCAAAGCTTCTCTCATTTCACTGTACATTTTAAAACAATCCGACTTCAAAGTATTCTTAGGGATTCTTTTAAAATGCGGGTTTAATGCGGTTTGATTAAAAGTTTCTAAGTCCCTACTCTCGGAATAGGAAAATGGCAACTCTTCCTTAATTAATAGTCGGGCCATTTTCCGACGAATAAGTTCAGGATCATAAGAGTGGCTATCAACTAACCGGTCCCAGGGTAGATTTTTTGTTGGTCGGGTAGGCCTACAAGAAGGTCTTTGTGTACATTTTGGATGTGTCGTTTTATTGTACCCGTCCCCTCACTCTTCTTCCATTTGTATAGCTTCGAACATGTTTTACAAATTTTTATACCTGTACCCGGTTTTTCTTTGTCGGAATATAATCATAAAATTTGTGCCAGTCACTAGTTTTCCTCTAGTTTTTTTACTACTACCCGGTTGTGTTGTTTCGGTTGCTTGTGTTTGTGGTTCTTCTTCTATGTCTGTCTCCCACAAACACATCATGTGTACCAATGTGTCCGGTTTAAAGGTACTCTTCGGTGGGCTCATTTTGTGGGACAATAGGAGGCCTACGAGAAGTGCCAATGGAATCTTGTCCACTTTGGCTACGGCCACTACCTCGTGATCTAGACATGTTAATATAGTAGTGTATGTGAAAAAATTAAATACAATCTAGGCAAGATAAGTTTAAAAAATAATCCAGAAAACAATAGGAGGGTTGTGAGAGAGAAGATAAAAAACCCAACAAACTAATATGATATAAAAAAATTAAACTACAAAAAAATATAAAGACAATCAGAGGGTTGTGAAATTTTGATACCGTATTTTGCGGATACTCGTATATAGAATGAGAGTGAAAATAGAAGTAGAAGTACAAGTAGAAGTTCGGACTCGTATATAGATAGAAAGAAAGCTTCTTTGTTGGAGCCTTGGAGGAGTTGAAGAGTTGAAGTAGACGTAGTTGAATGTTGAATTCGATACGATCGGAATTTGTCGCTTCTATGTTGCTAGCTTCTTTGTTGACAAAATTTCAAAGAATTGAGATTGAATTGAGTAGTAGTAGTAGAGTAAGATAATAAGGTGTGAAATTTTTTGAGTGGTTTAAGGGATATTTGTAGTGAAAAACTACAAAACAAACAAAAAAAAAACAAACCCCCCCAAAAATGGCTAGAACAGGGCCGCTGTTTTTTTTGTCCGTTGGATCCGCGGGTTGAACGGTTCGAAACCCGCGGTTCGACCTGCGGGTTGGTGGGCGGGCTGGGCACTGTTCACCGGGTTGACGGGCCGGGTTGAATGGGTTGAAAACCCAAATTAGACGATCCGGGTCGACCCGCATAGGCTCGCGGGTTCGACCCGGACCCGAACCGTATCTTAACAGGTCGGGTTTTGGCGAGTGGGTCGCGAGGCAGCCCGGCCCGGTTGCTATCCCTAGGTAGTTATCATGTTATCTTAGGCGGTTAAAATCGGTTTTTGGATGTAATCGGTTAATCGGAAAATAATCGAGGATTAAATCGAAAAAATCGTTATATATATATAATTAAAAAAGATATATATTCATTATGTAGCAACCCTAAATTCTAACATAAAACTATTATGAGATTATCCAATCGGAACATATAGTTAGCATTGGTATCGGGTCGGGTCCTTCACTACCCGGACCCGGATCCGGTCCCCTACGGGTCCAAAAATTGGATCCGGACCCGGACCTGTGAGGATCAGATCCGGTTCCGAGTCCGGGTCCTATTAAAATATTCTTACCCGTTCGGGTATGAGCGGGAGTGTAAGCGGCGAGCGGAGGCAGCGAGTAGAGGATTTAGAATAGAGGAGAGAAGAACAAGGCATGAGTTGAGTTTGGAAGAGTAAAATTTAGAATTGAGGAAGGAGGGGGGGATGAGGATAGAATATTTATTTTTATGTTAATTTTTGGGTTTTTTTTTTAACGGGTCCGGGTTGGGTCTTTTGAGCTGATCCGGACCCGGACCCGAAAGTACAACGGGTCCCATTTTAAGACCCGAACTCGGATAGGTCGGGTCGGTTCCGGTCCAATGTCAGGTCCGGGTCGGATCTGGGTTTTGGGTATTTATACCAATGCTACATATAGTTATAGATAATAGGAAGAAAATACTTGGTTTGAGTTAAGTTTGGATTCTTGATGTTGGTCAGGTCGGGTTTGCTGGTCGGTTCCATCAAATAAAAACAACCGGAGAGGAGTAGCGCGATCAGCAAGAGGAGGTGCAACAGATGTGGGCCGGGTCAAGTATGCCAGTGGAGGGGGAGCGACGGCGGGTCGGGTTTGGGTTTGCTCGAGGAAGAAGAGAATCAGTTTGGGTTTGGGTTTGCGCGAGGAAGAAGAAGAGAGCGGCGACATGTCAGGTTTGGGTTTTCGCGAGGAAAGGGATTTGAATTTTGAATTTGAATTTGTGTTTGGGCCGGATTGAGCTCAAATAATGAAAACAAGCATGCGAATTAGAGGAGGAGATTTAATTGGTTAATCGGCCACTTAAAATCGGCCGATGATTATACCCGATTAAATCGCTAACTATTGAAATATTATAAATCGCTAAAAATATAATCGCTTAGCCTCTGATTAACGATTAATCGGGGATTAATCGGGCGTTATCGGGGATTTTAACTGCTTAGTATATCCAATAGTAATCCCTCATCATTGATCCTTAACCCTAAGTTACTCATTCTACAATCACTGCTCTTTCTGTTTCCTGTCATGTCTCCCACTCCCAACGATGATGTGACTAGGATGAAGATAACAAAAAGAAAGTTGCTACACAATCAGGCATGGCACTGTGTGTGTGCCAAATTTCAACTCAATAACAGAGTTGGTGCATGAAAGTCGTGTTGAGCAATTGTTGGCAATTATCCATTCAGATGTGTCTAATATGGATACATGACCCAATTTGAAGTCTTGGTGCGACAGATTCTGTAAATTTCATTGTTTAGTTGCTAATTCACAATGTTCTTTGTAAGGAGGATTCAGCAACATGTAGTTGTCTACGCTCTGCAGAGAAACAAAAGAAAAGAAAAGAAAAGATACAAAGAGACAAAGAAATTGGCACAAATTCAACGTTTTCTTTCTCTCCTACCCATGCCGCTCTTTTGTCTCGTCCTGATTGCATTTTCAGATGCTGCAGTTTGTTCCCTCAGTTCGCCACTATTGCATCAATGCCTTAACCCCCAATATCTTTCTCACTTTATCTCATCAGGTTGTGATGATGGCAAAATGGGGTGCAAATAGTGGGAAAGACGCGTGTATGTTTTTCATTTTTTCTTATCAATTAAAGCACTTTTTTCTTTTCCTATTTTTTCTTGGAGCTAGGCATCGGCCACTTAGGAATTAGGACTGCCACCACGTCAAGGCAGGTGGTTTTGGGGCCGCCGTGTAGGTGGTCTAGGCAGTTGTTTTTTACAACAGTGCTATTTCATATATATTACTTTGGTTCTGTGCATATGAGTGTTCTCTCATTTTCCCTGTTGGCAATGGCATTCCCTATCTTAACTACTTGTGTGTATGTAGATAGTGTGTTACTTTACAGTCAAATTTTCACTTTTTAAGCTTCATTGTTAGACATACTCAGATTTCACATGGCTTGGAACTGTAGCCTATGTTCTAGGCAAGTCCTGAGGTTAAGGCTTGGAACTATTGTCTATGTTTTAAACAAGCCCCTAAGAAACATACATCTAACAACTTTAATACAGCCCCAATTGTGGTTAATAACTTAATATACTGACTAGTCTTTTGTTTTAGAAACTCTGCTTATCTAGTGCTTAATTAATATTTCTTCCTCAATTTAGGTAATTAGGTTCCCTTCAACTAACTTTTTGGTTAATTGCATAAAATTACTTGGATGCTCTTATACTTTATCCATGTCTTGAACTTTTCATCTAATTCTCTATTATTATCTATCTCCACTGAAATGCTCCTATACATTCTTACAATCAATGCTAACATTAGTATCTTTGTTTGATACTGAAATTTTGTTGCATGTAGTTCTCTTTAACTCTACTCTGTACAGTTCTAGTGTAGACTAATATTTTTAAATGCCTGTTATTGTTGATCTAGGCTATTGAGCATCCACAAAACATTTTACTGGCAAAAGTGCAAGAATCAAATATTGCTTTAGGGAAATTACTTGTGGCTAGACCTGATGATGATATTACTCGATGGCGGATGGATCTTCAGAGGAGTGTGAACGTGCTGTACGATAGTAGCAAGGGCATTGGTAGGTCTTACATTGTAACTTTTTCTTTGTTTTTCCTTCTTTTCTTATGATGCATCTTCTTAGTTTCCTTAAAATTATTCTCTTTTGTGTATGTATGTGCATGTGTCTTACATTCTAGCATTCTCTTTGTTTAGTTCTCTTTTCTTATGATGCATCTTCATAGTTTCCTAATTCTGAGTTTTTTTTTTTTTTGGGGGGGGGGGGGGGGGGGTTGAGTATCTGTTTTACTTAATGAGCATTTTGTTAATATTGGTCAATCCTATGTTATATTAGAGATCATTGCACATGTCCAAATTAGTATTTTTATATAATAAGATATATATTTGCTTTTGTAGATGTCTTAGATGTGTTTTCTTTCAAATAAAATGAATGTATTACATTCAACCTTTTTTGCTAATCTTTTCCATAATCCATCACAGCTAAAAGTGAGAGGGACAATAATGGTATACGACAGTTGTTGGAAAAGAAGGCTGGTATTCTTCGGCAGAAAATGATGGGAAAGAGAGTTAACTTTGCCTGTCGCTCTGTTATCTCTCCAGATCCATGTTTAGCAGTCAATGAAATTGGCATTCCTCCAGACTTTGCATTAAAACTAACATATCCAGAGGTACATCTCGAAATCAAATCCTGCAAGTCATATAACATATTCGAATTATTTTTAAAAATGTATTAAATTTACTTGTCTAGGCATGTATATGAGGAATTGTGTCTTGAGGACTTTCTAAGCTGTTCATTTCATGGATGCCTAAATGATGGTTATTTGTTTAAACCTATTGTCATAGCTGCAAATGTGCTAGAAGCTTGTTTAACAAGTATTAGTAAAACAAAAAGAGAGATGAAATTAGAGTTCTGTTCAGTTCAATTTTGGCTTTATTTTGGTCTTGGCGGATTGCAGCTCATCTTTTCCGAAATATTGGATCTTGCAGAGGGTGACCCCTTGGAATGTCAATAACATGAGGCATGCTATCATGAATGGTGCGACTATTCATCCTGGTGCTTCACATTATGTAGAAAAAGACACGACATACAAACTACATGTACCCAGACATAAGCGCAGTCAATATTCAAGGAGGTTGCCTACATCTCGAGTAGTTACCGGTCAGTCTGGAAAGGGTCCACTGTATGACTTTGAAGGAAAGATTGTTTATCGTCATTTACAAGATGGCGACATTGTACTTGTAAATCGACAGGTATGATGTTTTTGGTTATATAAGATTTCTATTATGATTTTTTCTAGTGGATTGTTTTTACAAATGGGGAAATTTCCCCAAACCCCCCAATATTTAAGGTGCCCCCTTAAAGTTTTCATTCTGTGAACTTCCAGCGGCCACACTCTTATTCTATTTAGCACAATTTACTCTGAATTGTTAACATTATTGAAGGTTAGAAATCCCTGTTTACTGAGGGCATCTAAGTTGAGCACATAGTATGTGCCCTCAACTTAAGAGCCCTCCATAAGCAGGGGTCCCATGACTTCAGTAATCTTAACGCTTCAGAGTAAAAAACAGAGTAACGGTTGGGGTGGGGGGTTTGCTAAAATATAACATTAAGTGGGCACCTTTATTTGGCTATCAACATTAAGGGAGAATTTTACAAATTTCCGACAGAAATGCTTGCCCATGAGTTTAGCAGTTTAGTTTTCGGTGAAGCAGTTTTTGTAGGTGCTACTTTAATTTCATTTTACTTCCTCATAATAATTAAACAGTGAATTATGTTGTGTGGTTATTTGCCAATTTGTTTCTGCGCGTGGTTCATCAACTTAGCCAATTCTTGTTTGATGAGTCCCTTCTGTTTTCTACTTACTAGAAGGTGGATTTTTTTACTGTCATTGTCCATATAGTTTATCCTTCATATAGTTTGTTATTTCCATAAGAAATGTCAAATAAAAATGATTATTGAATAATATTATAATTATAGCTTTTCTGATAGTACTGTAAATGTTATGTTGGATGTGCGGTGGGAGCTTTGTGTATAAGAGGTTAATATTTAGCGATTATAGGAAATGCAGTTTAGGGGTATCACGTTGAAACTATCTTTCTATTTTAGTTTGGACCGATGTGAATTACATATGTTTTATTTGTCTTTCTATGCAACAGGTCTGTGAATGATTTCTATACTTGTTTCTATCTCTGTTAATACACACTTTACCCTGTAGTCCAAGTTTGCATAAATATCACAAGATAAAATTGTTTTAATCTATTCTTGATTATACTTATGTTCCCTAATTGTTTTGGCTACACATTGACAGCCTACACTACACAAGCCTAGTATGATGGCTCATGTTGTTCGTGTTTTGAAGGGAGAAAAGACACTTCGCATGCATTATGCAAATTGCAGGTTATATTTTGTGCTTTAGTTGATCAGTTTTTGTTTATTAAAGCTTGTTTTCAATATATGGAATCCATTTTTGGCAGCACTTACAATGCTGATTTCGATGGAGATGAGATGAATGTTCATTTTCCTCAGGATGAAATTTCACGTGCTGAAGCCATTAATATTGTTAATGCAAATAAGCAATACATCGTTCCAACTAGTGGAGAGCCCATTAGGGGTCTGATTCAGGTAATAAGATATATACTATGTCAGTTTCTGCGTAATTTTGAGTGGATGATTCTTGACATGAGTTGATTGTAATGTGCTTGATATTGTGTTGGCTTTTATTCTAAATTGTTCGCTTTTTTTTTTTAGCATTCTAATTTTTTGCTGATTGTGTGTTTGTGCATGCCCAATCTTTTTGCATAAATGTATCCATCAGGACCACATAGTCAGTGCTGTACTTTTAAGTATGAAGGGTTTATTTTTAACTCGTGAGGAGTACCATCAGCTTTTATATGCTTCATGTGTGCCTCCTACTCTGAGTTCTCAATCTGGTAATTTGGGTCGAAAGGTTTGCACAGTTGTTTCTGACAATGAGATCAAGCCTCTTCCTCCTGCTATCTGGAAGCCGAAACCCTTGTGGACTGGAAAGCAGGTTTTTTGTCCTTCTTGGTTAAACATAACTAGTGTTGTAGACTTCAATGTTTATTTTTACTACATATGATCGCCAGTATTTGATGGCTTCTCTTATAGGTTATTGCTGCAATCTTATGCCATATTACAAGGGGCCGCTCACCTTTTACTGTTGAAAAAGAAGGAAGAATCCCAAAAGAGTACTTTGCAACCGACAGTAAAGAAAGCATGATGCATATTAACAATAATGACTTCATACATGGAATGATCGATAAAGCTCAATTTGGGAAGTATGGGTTGGTTCATATTGTCCATGAACTTTATGGTGCAGATATTGCTGGCACTTTGCTCTCTATATTTAGTCGTCTGTTTACTACCTTTCTCCATGTGAGTCTGCTACCTGATTAATTATGTTACAATTATTACTCTTATGCTTTTACATTTGAACTTGAGGCAAGTTACACTTCGAAATGATCACTCATTGCTTTCAGATGAATGGGTTCACATGCGGAGTAGACGACCTTCTACTTTTACGAGAATCAGATATTGATAGGGAAAATATGCTAAAAACATGTGAAGAACGAAGTGTACAGGTTCATTTGAGTTATACTCATATGGAGAAAGATGCAGGTGGGTTCATAATATATTCCATCCTTTTTTCTGATTTCATCAGGCATTTCAGAAAATTTTGGTCGCTTATAATTTCTTTATATGATTTTCGCAACAACATTAATTACTTTTTTTAAAACCTTTTCAGTGGTACCCTTGGGTTTATGTTTTGCTCGCTGTATTACTATTCAAGCTCTAAATATTTCTATATGTACCAAATTTGTTTGAATCCTTTACATCATCAAATTGGTCCTAGTTCTGTAATCTTGAATTGTACGATGTCGTTTAATTGACATGACTGAGCACCTAATTATTAACTCATCAGAAATACAAGTTATACTGACAGTTTTTATGACTATTAATTTTTTTATTCTTATGTAGAACTATCGGACTTGCATAGAGAGATTGAGAAAATTATTAGAAGTCATGGAGAAGCTGCAACAGTAAGATTAGACCGGATGATGTCCAATGCACTTAATATGTTAACCTCCGATGTTAACAAAAAATTATTTCCCAGTGGACTACAAAAGCCATTTCCAAAAAACTGTCTATCTCTTATGACGACAACCGGAGCTAAAGGTGGACTGGTGCGTTACACTGTTTTCATTATTTTCTTCTGTTGGCTTTACTGGTACTTTATGCATGCTATTTTAGAACTGCATCAAGTACATACTGGCTCAGATTCTTATTGTTAGGTCTTTTAATTTTTTTTTTATTTGCATGTTTCTCAAATTGATTCAGTACTGTTATTATTTTTAATTGATATTTTTATAAAGAGAATAAGGGGGCTAGGGTGTCAACTAACTTAACTACGGAGACATCCCAAAACTCATCTCGACTATTCGAGATGAAAATCCCACCATTAGATCCGATCTACACCTTGAAAAATAAGTGTGCAAAATTTTGTAAGAATTTGATTAGATTTGATCGTTTATCATGCGACAGAAAGATTGACGTTTTGTTAACGGTCAAGAATTACTCTATTTTTAGGTCGTATGATGAGTGGTTAAAACTCATCGAAATTATTTCAAATTTTATACACATAGTTTTTGTGATATAGATCACATATAACGGTGTGAATTTTCTTTTTGGATAATCAAATATGAGTTTTGGGGTGTCTTCCTAGTTAAGTTAGCTAGGGTGAAACCCTAGGCCCCTTATTTTCTTTCATAAATAACTAAATGTTCTTCATCTGGTATCAGAATTTCATGTGATGGCAGATGATCATATAAATTTTGAATCCTGTGCAACTTTCAAAGTGGGATCCCTTGTAGGAGATTTTAACTTATTCCTTTGTACAACTCCATATAAGTTTTAAAGATGAGAGAAGGAAAACTTTCCAATTTTTTTTAATAAAAATATTACCTCCTCTATCCTATCTCGGTTTATACCCTAATCTCTTCTCTTCTTTCTTTGCAAATTAGTTACTATAGATCATGGCTCATAATCTCAGCCTATACTGAGATGTGCTGGCCTCGTGCCTTCTAATACTTGCAATGTGATTGATATGGTACTATCAGTAAGTAACAACCCACTGATGCGTGACTTCGATATCAACTTTAAACAATGCAATAGATCCACCTAGCATCATTTCTCTTTTTTCTATCACACAGCTTATTTAAGTATAGCCATATAACTTATATGGTGTTATTCGTTACTCAATATAAGTTATACGGATAAGGATGTGATGCTTTCTTTCACTTAGTGCTCAACATCCCTGTTTCACTTTTAACTTTTTAAGCTCAGTCTAAACCGCTTATGGTCAATTTTGAAAATCCGCCCTCATCCATTTATCTCAATCACGAAAAACAACAAAAAAGAAAAGAATCAGCAAGTAATCACATTGCTAAAATGGGGTTATAAATGCTATTTTGAATAAAGTTGGCTGAATGGCCTTTCTTACATTAACAAATGGAATCATTCTCCTGGGTTATAAAAGAACTTCATGATCGAAGCTATAGGACTCGCAAGTTAAATGTTTTTTTAATAGACCTCTTTTGAGCTCACACTGTAAAGTATCTTTCAATAGCTTGTTGGACTCAGTAAAGTAATGTTAGTTAGCATGCCAAGTTTAAGGTAAAATGCAAATAATAACTTCGCTTTTCAGGATCAAGCTAAAATAAAGGCTCACATCTGTGTTACTTTCTGTCTCTGTTAATGCAATGTCATAAAATGCACTTTTTTGGTGACTTCCATTCCATTCTTCAAGCTTGCCTTTGATTTTGCATAAACAAGTGTTTACAGATGTCAAGCTCAAGGTACTCGAGTTGTCAATAAGCTGACACATCCCTTATTTGACTCACCTCCGTTCACCTCAGTTCAACTCAACATTGCTAGTGGTGTTTATGGAAATAGTAAATTATGGGGCTTATTGGAATTATCAAAATTGTGGGTGGCCTCTATGGAAAACATCCTTTTTATATTTAAATTAATGTAGAACATGGAGTTGACAAAATGAACAGTTTAACTATTTTTGACTTTTTATAAGTTCCATTTTGTTTTGTTGTAGTCATTTTACTAGTTTTGCGGCCTCATCACCTTATTCATGGTACTTCTGTGACTGAATGCTGTCATCCATTTGATAATTCAATGTGATATACAATGTTAAATTGAAAATTGGATGTAAACAACATAGGAAATTTGAGAAACTCAGTAATCAGAGGTTAGGGAAGATGAAATTGCTTAATGCAAGACACTGGTGCCTTGGTGCAACTGCCAGGCAGATAAACTACCTTTAAAGATAAACCACTAATTTACCCAAATTACATCTCAATCTCAATCAACAAAAAAGGATATTTTGGTGACAACTTATATTTTGTAATTGGTTTAGTGATCAAATATCTTAATTCTTATTTAGTGGCAATTATTTCAATTGTGGTGATAAATAACCTAGGTTACTTGGAATGCAGATCGCTCCGGTAGCGGACCGATAATAAGAACAAGGTATGACATGAGTAGCTTTCTTCGGATGGCTTAGTTGGAACAAAATATGTTTAGTTGGACTGCAGAACATTCACTGCAACGCGATATATATATATATATATATATATATATATATATATATATATATATTACTAGGTTTGCCCGTGGACACGTGCCTACGGCACATCTTCGTGAACGATGCAACATATGAAAAGCCTTGTAAACACATAAAGAAGATGCAGACAAAGCAAAATACATAAAGAAAATGTAGGCAAAACACAAAGAAGTTAAAGAAAAATCCAGCATGCTAGTGTTACTACTAGCCATCCAACTGTTGAAAAAGTCGGATTTTGTAGCTCCTCCTTCTGAAAAATGGAGAGAGATATCTGAAAAAGTAAAGAGAGGAGAGAGAGATAGTAATAAAGTGAGGATGAATACTTTTGTGGGGAAAAATTTAGTTTTGGGGAGAAAACTTTTTGAGGGAAAATATCTTTTGGGAGTTTTGGGAGGGTGAATGTGAGCTATTGATTTTGTTTCAATTGAAGGAGAGCCTCTTGATAGCTTTTTCAAAATTTTGTGTGATTATTATATAGATTAGGTAAGCCTGTGGACACGTGCCTACAGCCTACGACACATATTCGGAACAATGCAACATATGAAATGGATGATGTACAAAAGAGAGTGCCTTCAAACTCGATGGTTTGAACCCAACATTTGTAATGCTTATATGTCGTTACAGTTCACATAACTTCCCTGAACAACTAATATGTTGAATCTATTTTTACAACACATGCGCATTGCATCAGTAGCAAACTACTTGACTATGCACTGCACTGATGCCTTGTTTGCATCCATTCAAATTGCATTTAACTTTGTGTTAGCAGTTAGTTTATGAGCTGGACTCATTCTAGTTTGGTGTATGAAACTTCCAACATATTCGAAGCTCGGTTTTCACTCCTCTCCCCTACATATAATTCTCCGTCTGATCAGTCTTGTCCTTGAGTTTTTTTTAGGTAGAGATCTTTTACCAGCATTTCACAACTCTCTTTGAACTATAGTTTATTTAATATTAGTTAGAAATGACTATTGCAAAAGTTTTTGACTACCATTTTCAAGTTAAACTGTCATTAAATACGAACTTTGACTAATTATTTAAAATATCTTCAAAGCAAGGAAAAATCTGGATCCATTGTAATTACAATCATGTTAAGAATTTTTATTACTCTTTACTTTATCCATAACATAATCTTTAAATTTTGGCATTTTGTGAATTGGTTTCCCGTAGTCATTGTGCTCGTCTGGCATGTGAATATATTTCAATTTGACTCATTGGTTAAATAGCAATTCCCTACTGAATCTATCTTTTTATTCATTACAACCATTGACCTGTTATTTAAAGTATCTGCAAAGCAAGGTTTAATTTGTACCCATTTTAATAATAGGCAAGTTCAAAATTCTTTTGTCTTTACATTATCCATAACATATTCTTTAAAATTTGGCATTAGTCATTGTGCTTGTCTGGATGTGAATATATTTCGATTTGATTAATTTAGTGTAAATCCTCAATTCCCTTGTTGAAGCAAAAATTCATTTTATTATTTAGACTGTTAGTAATATGGTGGAATTTTGAATTGCTCTACTTAGTGAGATAAAATTTCATGACCCATGTGATTTTCGTATACATTGACTCGCAACCTTATCTGATCTTAATTGTCTTACTTCCAGTAACATCAGAATTATTCCTCCATCTTTAATGTCCACATCCTCATGTTTTACAGTCAACATACCAAAGTTAAAATGGACCATTTTTGAGTTATGACCATCTTTCTACATTTTGCTAATCTTTGTGTTTCTTTAGACATGCAATTAAAGATAAATTTAAAGGTGGTTTGGCATTTTATCAATAACTTGGAGTGCAAATCAGAACCTAGTCTATAATATTGTTGAGAAACCATAATAGAAACCCCAATTAAAATGAACAAATATATAGAAAACAACTTCAGAGGCAAATCAAAATCATGGGCTTTCTAATTTCTTCCTGAAAAACAACATAAACAGCAAAATTGAAGAGAAAATTTGAAATGGGTAATCAGGCAAAGATGAAGAAATTGGCGACATGGGTTGTTACCTTGAGATATGATTGAATGTGGGTCGATCAGGGTTTGGGTTTTCTGAGGGAATTGAGACACAAATCCGAAAGCTACCTCCTCCCTCTCTGAAATCAATGGCCGAAACAACTACAAAATTAAAAAAAAATCAGAACTTTTTCATCCAGGATCAAATCTTTTTGGCTCCTAGATACTAAACAAAATCCTAGTTACTTACATGAGAGAGAGAACATTTCAATTGAAGAGAGAGAGTGAACCTATATGAGAGAGATAGCGCTCTGAAAAATTGGAGCTTCTGTTTTGGGAAGAGAGTGTGAAGTCTGATAAAGTGAAGAGAGAGATAAAGTGATGAGTTGTTTTTGGTTTTTTTGGGGGGGGGGGGTGGGGGGTGGGATTATGTTTTGGGGGGAAATTTTGGTTTTGGGAGAAAATATATTTTGGGAGGGTGAATCTAAGTCTTTGATTTTGTTTCAATTAAAGGGAAGCCACTTGATAGTTTTTTTTTTCCAAATTGCCTTGTGATATATATATATATATATATATATATATATATATATATATACATATCAATGTGAACGGTATATATATATATACTAGGTTTGCCCGTTGACACGTGCCTACGGCATGTCTTCGGAACGGTGCACCTTGTTTGTTCATAGAAAATAGTTTTGGAGGTCCAACAAATTAATTGAAGTAGTAAACATATTATATGAGAAGCTTTTTGGGATCTAGCAAAAAACATACTATATGATTTTTTTGATTTTTTTAAAATTATTTTTAAAGTTTTTAATATTTTTAGTTTTTTAGTTTTTTAGTTTTTAATTGAGAGAGAGAGGGGGGGGGGGGAGAGAGAAATAATGAAATAAATATAGGAGTTGTTTTGGGTGGGAGATTTGAATTTGAGTTTTGGGGGAAAACTTTTGGAAGGGAAAATATGTTTTGTGAAATTAGATCTGGGCCTTTGATTTTTGGGGGATTGAAGGAGAGCCACTTGATAGCTTTCTTTGTGTTTTATTATATATATATATATATATATATATATATATATATATATATATATATATAGTCCCATTCCGTTGTGCACTAGTCTAGCCATGGGCCTTCAGGCCTTCGTAAATACGAACGAAACTGTTCACATTGATATATATATATATATATATATAGTTCCCTTCCGTTGTGTACTCGTCTAGCCTTGGTGTGCACTCCGTGTGCACTCGGCCTTCAGGCCTTCGTATCGACGAATGAAACCGTTCACATTGATCTATATGTCTAAATTAGTTTAAATATGTATAATCAAGTCATTTGCAATTCATTTTCCCATGTATTGAAGTGTTACAAAATTATATGGTTGAATATCATTTTTTTTATAATGACATGATGGATGGACAAATGAATTTCAAATGTCTTGATTTTATATATTTAGACTAAATTAGACGTGTAGAGTAATGTGAACCGTTCGATTCGTCGATACGAAGGCCGAGTGCACACGGAGGCTAGTGCACAATGGAAGGAGATTATATATATATATATATATATATATATATATATATATGAGATGTTCCATTGCAAATTCCTAGGCAATGTTGAAAATAGCGATAGTGTATAACGTAGTGTTAGTTCCCAGTAGTGCGCAAATAGCGTAACATAATAGAGTAAGCTATGAAGAAATTTAATTTTTTTAATTTTAAAACTTAAAATTAATTATCTATTTATCTAAAATTCTTTTAAATTCTAAATAATTTACTACAATCGAGAAAAAATATTTGAAGACCAATAATGATAAATACTACACCGAAATGAAACCTTTATAACAATGTTAAAAATAGCGGTAGCGCAAGTGTAGAGCTCAAGCCATCAATAATGCAAAACGTAAATAGCACAATGCTTAGTGTAAGCTATGAAGAGTTTTTATTTTTTAATTTATAATTTAAAAATTAATTAACTAAAAGTTGTGAAATTCTAATTAATTTCTTAAATATTTTTTAAAAAATTGAAGGCTAAAAAATGCTAATAAATATCACCAAAATGAGAAGTCAATGTTCAAAAATCAAGACTTACAAAAACTAAGAACACACATAAATGTGAATCTAAAATTGAACAGAACTGCCAAGTGAACGAAAGAGATAAGTTTTCTTGACCCTAATCAAATACCCCTTATTCAAACTTCAAAATAAAAAAAATTTAAAACCATGAGATTGAAATGAAGAATTAGAAAAGAATAAAGAAAATAAGAGAAACCCAAATAGTTGGGTTGCTAGCTGGAATAAAATAAAATTAAAGAAAGGAAAGAAATACTAAGAAATTCACTGGTAATGGACATATAGTTGTTGGAGTCTTCGTCACTACTTGAAGAATTTGGAGTCACAAGGAATGAGTGTCTTTGTGTTAAGAAAACATGATGAAAAAGAAAAAAAAAGAAGGGGTTCGTCATTTGTGTTTTTACCTCAACTGTTCAGTTAAATAAAATAGTATGTTTGTAACGTAGGCTATGTAAGTTAAGTTATGATGCGCAAATAGCGTGAGCTACACAAAAACAGCGTAGAGCTATGTAGAAAATGGGTTATGCACATGAATTTTGTGGCAGAACGGGTAGAGTTAGGTTACATAATGTGCTATTTCGAGCTTCATAGAGTACAATTTTATACATTGATATATATACACACTACTTTTATTAGCACTCCGTGAGCCCCCAGTGATATGAGCCCCCAGTGATAAGAGGCCCCTTGAAAAATCCGAACCGCTCATCTCGTTCTACACGCCTAAGATAGTCTAAGAACAAGAAATCAAGTTATTTGAAGTTCATTTGTTTATGATTTACATAGTTTCATCAACTCCAAAATTTTATATACACACACACACACACACAAACACACACACACACACACACACACACACCCCTTCCATTGTGCACTAGGTATGGTGTGCTCTCCGTGTGCACTCGACCTTCGGATCTTCGTATCAACGATCCGAACCGTTCACATTGATCTACACGTCTAAATTAGTCTAAATATGTAAAATTAAGTTATTTGAAATTCACTTCCCCATCTATCATGTCATTATAAAAAAGGATGTTCAAACATACAATTGTGTAACACTTCCATACATGGGCAAATGAATTTCAAATGACTTAATTTTACATATTTAGACTAGTTTAGACATTTAGATCAATGTGAACGGTTTGAATCGTCGATACGAAATCCCGAAGGCCAAGTGCACACCATGGTTAGTGCACAACAAAAGGGGACTATATATATAGGGAAAAAGGGGTATGAGCAACTTGCTCATTTTTTAAATAAGCAATTGATGATGTGGCATGCATGTGATTGGAAAATTCTTAAAAGGGTTAGTTGTCCAATGTATCACATGCATGCCACATAATCACGTGCTCATTTACTAAATGAGCAGGTTGCTCATATCCCTTTTACCCATATATATATATATATATATATATATATATATATATATATATAAAAGAAGAAATTATTCTCATTACCTGAATTTAATTGAACAAATTTCAATTATATATGTTTGCTACTTTTTGGAGTTAATGAAAACTATGTAGTCCAACTCATATATATATATATATATATATATATATATATATATATATATATATATATATATATATATATCCCCTTCCGTTGTTCACGAGCCTTCTTGTGCACTCGGCCTTCAGATCTTCGTATCGACGATCCGAACCATTCACATTGATCTACACGTCTAAATTAGTCTAAATACGTAAAATCAAGTAATTTAAAATTCATTTATCCATGCATTAAAGCATTACAAAATTGTATGGCAGAATATCCTTTTTTCAATAAAAACATAATGGATGGACAAATGAATTTCAATTGATTTGATTTAATATATTTAGACTAATTTAGACGTGTAGATCAATATGAACTGTTCGGATCGTCGATATGAATTCCCGAAGGCCGAGTGCACACGGAGTGCACACCATGGCTAGTGCACAACGGAAGGGAACTCCTATCAAGGCCTTTTCAATTTCGGAACAATAATTTCACCGTTCTGGAATGCAACTGGTTGAAAACGTACGGGTTTGAGTGAATTGAATAACATACTAACCCGTAGAGACCGGATGATAACAAACCAAGGAAGGTATCTTGCGCTTGTTTGATTTTTAGTGATGTTCTTTTTCTTGTAAAAATTATTTATAATGATTAGTCCATTTCAATTTGTTTGTTTTTGTCTCATGAAAATGAGCTATTTCGTTTAATTGTAATATAGAAAGTTATTTAATGAGTTAAGATTAGGCTGAAGTATTTCTCTGCATTGCTGAATTTTGGTCCATTCATGAACTGTGTTATAAACAAAACTAATATATTATTTTCATGTTTGAATGGTCTTTTTTTCCACTAAATCTTTCACTAATTAAGTAATTTGTCTCTGTTGAATTGATTGATCTGGAATGTAATTCTGTTCAATAAAGAAAATTAATGTTGAATATTGACTTCAATTTGTTGTTAATTACGTAAAATTTGTAAGTATTTTTTTTAAAATATTTGTTTGATATCTCCGCCTTAAGCAGTATGTGTTTTTATCTCCTTGTGCTTTTAAACCGCACTTGCCCATCGTTTGATATCTAGTTGTTTGTGGTGTTGGACATTCGAATTTAATATCAAAGCAGTTATATGGTATTGTTTAGTGTATTGCTTTGTTTCCTTTTTTCGGAATATGTTTTCTAAGATAAATGATTTCTAACTACAACTCTACATTACAGTTAAGGAATGAGAAATTGTCATCTTCGCTAATATGAATTAATTAAATGAGTCATCTATAGATTGGGTTAGTACTGACAGCAGGTATTTTTGAATGCGCCCTCTCACTGATTGTATTTGTTTGTCTTTTGTAGGTTAATTTGACACAAATATCCTCTCTGTTAGGCCAGCAAGAACTAGAGGGGAAAAGAGTCCCTCGTATCATTTCTGGGAAAACTTTGCCCTGCTTTTCTCCTTGGGATATTTCATGTCGGGCAGGAGGCTTTATCAGCGACCGCTTTTTAACCGGTCTTCGTCCTCAGGAATATTATTTTCATTGTATGGCGGGTCGTGATGGGTATGGTGCACTTATATATTCATTTTTATATAAATTCTTCAAATCAGTGTTACTTTAGATCTTGTTTCTGGAGACATTAGTTGAAAAATCCTAACAATTAATTTTGATCTACATGATTAACTTAGTTTCAGGATGAGAGATCAAGTGATGTCCTAGTAATGAGTTCTCATATGGTTATGGTTCTCACCAGATCATATATATATATATATATATATATATATATATATATATATATATGGAGATGTTCCATTGCAAACGCCTAGGTGTTTGCACAACGTGCAAACGGCCATTCTCGCATGAATAATCCAAACCGTGCACATTGATCTAGACGTCTAAATTAGTCTAAATATGTAAAATCAAGTCATTTAAAATTCATTTGCCCATGCATTGAAGTGTTACAAAATTGTATGGATGAATATCTTTTTTTTAATAATGACATGATGGATGGAAAAATGAATTTCAAATGACTTGATTTGATATATTTTGACTAATTTAGACGAGTAGATCAATGTTAACGGTTTGGATCAACCATGCGATGTCCAGAATGACGTTTGCATGGTGTGCGAACGCCTAGGAACAATGTATAAAATAGCATGCTATGAAGCTCGAAATAGCTTGTTGTGTAACCTAACTCTACCCATTCTGCCACAAAATTCATGTGCATAACCCATTTTCTACATAGCTCTACGCTGTTTTTGTGTAGCTCATGCTATTTGCGCATCATAACTTTACTTATATATCCTACGCTACAAACATACTATTTTATTTAACTGAACAGTTGAGATATAAACACATGTGACGAACCCCCCCCCCCCCCCCCCCCCCCCCCCCCCCCCCCCCCCCCCCCCCCCCCCCCCCATTTTTTTATCATGTTTTCTTAACACTGACACTCAATCCTTGTGACTCCAACTTCTTCAAGTAGTGGCGAGACTCCAACACTATATGTCCATTACCAGTGAATTTCTTAGTATTTCTTTCCTTTCTTTAATTTTGTTTTATTCCAGGTAGCAACCCGACTATTAGGGTTTCTCTTATTTTCTTTATTCTTTTCTGATTCTTCATTTCGATCTCTTTTCTGATTCTTCTTTATTCTTTATTCTTTTCTGATTCTTTTCTGATTCTTATTTTCTGGTTTTAATTTTTTTGATTTTGAAGTTTAAATTAGGGGTATTTGATTAGGGTCAAGAAAACTAATCTTCTTCATCCACTTAACAGTTCTGTTCCATTTTATATTCACGTTTATGTGTGTTCTTAGTTTGTAAGTCTTGATTTTTGAACATCGAAGTCTCATTTTGGTGATATTTATTAGCATTTTATAGCCTTCAATTTTTTAAATTTTTAAAAGAAATTAATTATATTTATACAACTTCTTTGTGAATTAATTTTTAATTTATAAATTAAAAAATAAAAACTCTTCATAGCTTTCACTAAGCATTGTGCTATTTATGTTTTGCTTTATTGATGGCTTGAGCTCTACACTTGCGCTACCGCTATTTTTAACATTGTTATAAAGGTTTCATTTCGGTGTAGTATTTATCATTATTGGCCTTCAAATATTTTTTCTCGATTGTAGTAATTTATTAGAATTTATAAGAATTTTTAGATAAATAGATAATTAATTTTAAGTTTTAAAATAAAAAAAATTAAATTTCTTTATAGCTTACTCTATTGTGTTACGCTATTTGCGCTTCGCGCTACTGGGAACTAAGGCCCAAAGGCCGAGTGCACATGGAAGGTAGTGCACAATGAAAGGGGGCTATATATATATATATATATATATATATATATATATATATATATATATATATATATATAGGGAAAGCTTCGGTTGAGCACTACTCTAGTGCTCACCGTGTGAACACTAGGCCTTTGGGCGTTCATATCGACGATCCGAACCGTTCACATTGATCTACACATCTAAATTAGTCTAAATATGTAAAATTAAATCATTTGAAATTTATTTGCCTATCCATCATGAAACTATAAAAACAATGATTTTCAGCCATACAATTTTGTAACACTGAAATGAATGGGCAAATGAATTTCAAATGATTTGATTTTACATATTTAGACTAATTTAGATGTGTAGATCAGTAGATCAATGTGAACGGTTCGGATTTTCGATATGAACGCCCGAGGCCTAGTGTTCACGCGGTGAGCACTAGAGTAGTGCTCAACCGAAGCTTTCCCTATATATATATATATATATATATATATATATAGGGGTTAGGGTGTAACCCAAGCTAAGTTAGGTAGGGAGCCATCTCAAAACTCATATTCAACTAGCCAAAATGAAAATTCAAACTGTTAGATGTGAAACATCACACAATAATGTGTATATACTTTAAATAATTTCATGATTTTCATTTTCTTTCAGTACCTAAAGTTATATTTTTCTCGCTATTCCATTTATCTAGTTATTGTGTCCAGGGGAATAAAGTGGCTGCTTTGGTCAATCTTTCTTCCAAATAAAAGTGAAACTTGTGGAACTTGTAATTTTGTTTATTTATTTATGTATTGAAGTGATTTGATGCAATGAAAACATATCGACTGATAGTTGTTCTTTATTCCTGTACCATATATTCTTTATCTAGCTTTGATCCAAAGTCATGAAACCCCCTAATATTGTAATTGATATGGGTCGGATGACGTGGCCCCTCCTGGGCCACAGGATCCCCTCAGAATACACGTACCTCCAGATCATCCAGATCCGCCACGTCAGCATCGGAAAACCGCCCGGGCCTCTGCCACGTCAGTCCTATACCGTCCGGGTTTCCACGGCTTCAACCCTACGGGCAACCGGGTCCAGACCCGGCCCCAAACGGGTCCAGACCCGGCCCCAAACGGGTCCAGACCTGGTTGGGTTCTCCTATAAATACCAGACCCCTACCCCTTGAACCAGGTAATCAATCTTTTCCCACTCAAACCCTAGTTACTGTTACTCTCTCACAGTAGCTGACTAGATCGTCGGACGGTCTGCCACCGGGACCAACCCCGGTGTTCCTAGACCGTCTGCAGGTACACGAGACATCGGATCCGAACCGAGCATCCAGCCTCCACCTCACTACCGCCTACCTCCGTACCGTTCGCCCGGCTGAGGGTCGGCAGCACAGGAGCTTCCTCCACTAATACAAATCGAGTAAGAACTCACACCTGGTGCATCCACATGCTTCCCAAAAACAAACCGCATCAGGTTGGCGCCGTCTGTGGGAAACCTCTATTGCAGACGCCGGCCCGAGCTCAGCCGTTAACGATACCCCGTCAACCCGAGCTCACATGGCGCCCGCCCAAAGCCACGAGAGCTGTTACCTCAGCGCGTCGGTAGGACGTGCCTCCACAGGGCGTCGGCGCCGACGCTCAGGCATCCAACAACCCGGGGGTCAGTCACAGACTCCAACCGGGTTCCTCTCGACCAGTCCAGCCCGACCTGCGGGGGGTGATCCAGAACTGACAGGCTAGCCGGTCTAGGGGAGGGGCTGCTTCCAACTCGGCCCCGAACCATCCCAAACCTCCGTCCCAAGGGCGAGGGCCTGCACTCAGTCGCGTCGGCCGGCGCCCACCGGCTCAGCAAAACCGAGCCGAGCGAGCCCCAGTCACCCACTAGGAGTTTCAAGACTTCCGGAAAGAGATCATGGAGGCCATCCGGGGACGTCCCGTCGATGGCATCGTCCGCTGCTTTCGCTCCCGCTCGGATGCTGAGGCCAGTGTGTCTCGCGTCCCGACCATCCAGCCGGAGTATGACGACGACATCTTGAAGCGCCTCCAGGAAATGGAGGACCGCCTCGACCACTTTGGGGACGGCGGACCGAGGCCGGCTCAAGGATACAGGCCCATCCAACCTCCTTTTTCCACCGCCATCTTGCGAGCGGAAATATCCCTTAACTTCTGCCCGCCTCAATTCGAGACTTATGACGGGGAGGGCGATCCTGCTGATCACATGGAGGGCTTCAAAATCCTCATGATGATTCACAGCGCATCGGATCCCCTATTCTGCCGCGCCTTCCCTGCCACCCCCCGAGGTCTGGTTCGGGAGTGGTTCTCGAAGCTCACCCTAGGCTCCATCCATTCCTTCAACCAATCGGAGGACAACTTCCTCGCCCACTTAATCGGAGGACAACTTCCTCGCCCACTTTGTGACAAGCCGAAAGGCCGAAAGGACAAGTTCGTCCTTGGCCTCCGGCAGAAGGAAGGAGAGTCGCTCCGGGTGTTCGTCTGAATATTCACCGCTGAGGCGAGATCGGTCTCCACCCTCGACCCAGGGGTCGCCTCGGCAGCATTCCGGCACAACGTCCATCACGGACAGCTGAAGGCCTCCCTGGCGAAGAGGCCCTCGGTAGATTTCCCCGACCTCAATAGGGTCGAAAAGTACATCCAGGCCGAAGAGGCCCTGAATCCAGAGGACTTGAAAGAAGTTTCCGGGAAGGGGAAGCGCAAGGCCGACTAGGTCGAGCCAGCGAAGAAAGCTCCGAGAGACGGGGGCGCCACGAAGAAGGTTCCGCCGGTCCCCCGCTTCGAGAGGTACACTCTGTTGATGCAGAACGTGTCGACAATCCTCTTAGCAATTGAAGACAACGACCTCGTGCAGTTCCCCCCTCGACCGTTCAACAACACCAGCAAGAAGAGGGATCAGCGGTTCAACTGCCGCTTCCACCGAGACAACGGGCATGACATGGATCGTTGCCGCGCCCTGAAGGACGAAATTGAGGCCCTCATCCAACGAGGGTACCTCTGGGAATTCAAAAGAGAAGGCACCCGGGAACAGAGGGATACCAGAAACAGGAAGGATTCCCCTCCTCGAGCACCCCGACAGCGCCCCGAGAAGGATCCGGAGCCCGAGGGTCAGGCAATCTTGCATTGCGTCTACGGAGGGTCCATGGGAGGGGAATCCAACACTTCCCGCAAGGCATTCTTCTGGGATGTCAACACCGTCCAGGGCCTTCTCTCCCCCTAGGTCCAGCAACTTCCTGTCTCCTTCTCAGGGGAGGATCTGGAGGGAGTCCGGCTCCCTCATTGTGACGCACTCATCATCAGCCTCTGCATGACGAACTTTGAGGCCCGGCGAATTCTCGTAGACAACGGGAGCTCAGTCAACATCTTGTTCCTGGAAGCATTCGAGAACTTGAAGCTCTCCCGTGAGAAGCTAAAGCCAGCCGAATATACCTTGCACGGATTTTCTGGCATCCCAGTGACAATAGAGGAGATCGTCACCCTAGACGTCACGGTGGGTACGACCCCGAACAGAAGAACCGAGTCCATGGACTTCATGGTTGTGAACGTCAAGGCAGCCTACAACGCCATACTCGGTCGTCCCGGGCTCTGCTCGCTCCAGGCGGTTCCCTCGGCCTACCACCAGAAGATGAAGTTCCCTACCAACACTGGTGTCGGTGTTGTCCGAGGAAATCAAGAAGCAACACGCTCGTGCTACATGACGGCCATTGGGAGCGGTGTATTTCCCATCGATGCCCTCGAACTAGAGCCCGAGAGGACCCAGCCAGAACCAGAGTCGGCAGACGAGCTAGAGGATGTCTCATTCGAGACAGGGGACGCGTCGAAGCACTTTCGAGTGAGCTGCTCCCTCGCGCCCGACCTCAAGTCCGCCCTGATCGCCTGCATTCGTCGCAATGTCGACCTCATTGCCTGAAAGCCCTCTAACATGCCCGGTATCTCCGAGGATTTCATCATGCACAAACTCAGCGTGATCCCCGGGTCGAAGCCGGTTGTCCAAAAGCGGCGTAAGGTCGCTCCAGAGCGACAGTAGGCGGTGAACGCGGAAGTAGACAAGCTCTTGTCTGCGTGTTTTGTACAAGAGGTCAGCTATCCTGAGTGGCTAGCGAACGTCGTCATGGTCAAGAAGGCGAGCGGGAGCATGAGGATCTGCATAGATTTCACCGACCTCAACAGGGCATGCCCTAAGGATCCGTTCTCCTTCCCTAGCATCGATGCCCTTATCGACGCCACATCGGGTCACGAACTCTTATCCTTCATGGATGGCTTCTCAGGCTACAACAAGATCCGGATGTTTCCTCCTGACATCGCCAAGACGTCCTTCGTCACAAACAGAGGACTTTACTGCTACCGGGTTATGCCCTTCGGGCTGAAGAACGCCGGTGCTACTTACCAGAGGCATGTTAACCGAGTCTTCAAAGATCAAATCGGGCGTAACATGGAGGTGTGCGTCGACGACATGCTCGTCAAAAGCCAACAGGGTCAGAATCACGTCGCCGATCTGGAAGAGGCCTTTGGGGTACTTCGAACCTACAACATGAGGCTCAATCCGGCGAAATGTGCATTCGGCGTCTACTCGGGAAAGTTCATCGGTTTCATCGTCAGCTAGCGCGGTATCGAGGCGAACCCCGAAAAATTCAGGCCATAATAGACATGGCCCCTCCCAGGAACATCAAAGAAGTCCAGAGGCTAACAGGAAGACTGGCGGCCATCGGTCGTTTCCTCTTCAAGTCTGGAGAGAAGTCCCTTCTGTTCTTTAAAGCGCTGCGCGTAACTGGATGGTTCGAATGGGGTACTCAACAACAGGAGGTCTTCGCCCAATTAAAAGAGTACCTCACCAACCCTCCTCTCCTCAGCAAGCCCGAACCAGGCGAGCCACTCTGGCTCTACCTCTTGGCTTCGGAGAACGTGCTTAGCTCCGTCCTCGTTCGAGAAGAGGAAGGGGTCCAAAAGCCCCTATACTATGTGAGCAAGGTCCTGCTCGACACCGAGACCAGATATTCCACGATGGAGAAAGTAGTATATGCCTTGGTCATGGCCGTGCGAAAGCTCCGTCCATATTTTCAGGCACATTCGGGCCAGGTACTCACGGATCAACCCTTGAAGGCGGTGCTCTATAAGCCTGAGAGCTCGGGGCAACTAGTTAAGTGGTCGATCGAGCTCAGTCAGTACGACATCAGCTACCAGCCAAGGACGGTCATCAAAGGGCAGGCACTCGCCGAGTTCATCACAGAATGCACCATCTCCAAGCAGCCGACAGGTAAGGAAGCCGACCAGACGTGGGAAGTTTTCGTCGACGGTTCCTCTTGCGAAGCAGGGAGTGGTGCGGGCATCATTTTGCGGGGGCCAGATGGTTTTCTCCTTTAATACTGCCTTCGCCTCAACTTCTCGGCCTCTAACAACGAGGCCAAGTACGAGGCCATTATCGCCGGGCTCACCCTGGCTCACCAGGCCGGCGCCAGACAGATCAGGGCTGTTAGTGACCCAGCTTGTGGTCAACCAGATCACTGGGGAGTACGAGGCCCGTGACGATCGGATGATCAGATACCTGGCTGTGGTCCAACGGCTGCTAACGTCCTTCGACGTATCGGTTGTCTGAAGGATCTCCAGGGAGCAGAACGCGCAGGCCGATGCCCTGTCAAAGTTAGCTTTCTCATCCTTTGAAGGTCTCCACCGAACCGTCCTGATTGAAGTCCTGCTGAAGCCAAGCACAGACTTCCCTGAGGCTCGGTGCGTTGAAGACGGAGCTCCTCCGGACGACTGGACCACTCTCATCAAGAAATTTCTAGTCAAGGGAGAGCTCCCCGAAGACCGGGCTGAAGCAAGGTGGGTCAGGGTCCGATCAGAAAGATTCGCAGTAATCAACGCCGCCCTCTTCAAAAGGTCCTACACCACGACTGATGGCAGACCCTACCTCCGTTGCCTGACCCCCGACAAAGCCAAGTATGCCCTCAAGGAGCTGCACGAGGGGATCGGCGGATGCCACATGATGAGCCGTTCCCTAGCACGGAAGGCGTTAAATCACGGGTACTACTGGCCCACTATGCTGCAAGACGCCCTCGCCCTAGTGAAGAAGTGCGGCCCCTGTCAGCGGTTCTCCCCCGTGAAAAGGGCTCCTCAGGCGAACCTCCGCTCAATGGCCAGTCCGACCCCCTTTGCAATGTGGGGGATGGATCTGGTAGGCCCACTTCCAAAAGCAACGGGCTAACGAAAGTTCATCGTGGCGATCGACTACTTCACGAAGTGGATCGAGGCAGAGCCATTAGTAACGATCACTGAGCAACAGACACAACAGTTTTTCTGGAAACACATCGTCTGTCGGTTCGGAATTTCGTAGGTGCTCATCACGGACAACGGGACTTAATTTGCGAGTAAGCATTTCCGCAAGTTCTGCGAAGATCTCGGGATCCAGCAGTGCTTCTCCTCAGTATGCCACCCCCAGTCCAACGGTTAGGCCGAGAACGCGAACCGCCAAATCCTCGATGGCCTCAAGAAACGACTCGATAACTCTTCTAAGGGGTTATGGGTCGACGAGCTGCCAAGCGTTCTCTGGGCCCACCGGACAACAAAGAGAATCTCCAGGGGAGAATCGCCTATCAATCTGACATACGGCGTGGAGGCTGTCATTCCCCTGGAGATCGGGATCCCTTCACCCCGAATCATGGCTTTCGACGAGGCAGCTAACTCCGAACAGCTGCGAGCCGATCTGGACCTCATAGACGAGGTCAGGGAGAGGTCAGCCATTAGAAGGAGCATCTACCAACAAAGGATTGAATGGTTTTACAACAAGAAGGTGCGTCCCACCGACATCAAACTCGGAGACCTCATTCTCTGAAAGTTGGCGGTATCCAATCCCGGCCAGAAAAGGAAATTGGCCCCGAATTGGGAGGGCCCTTACAGAGTATCGGAGGTCGTGCGCCCAGGGACGTACTGCCTGACCAACTCAGAAGGCAAGCCCATCAAGAGGCCCTGGAATGCGGAGCACCTCATCAAGTTCTTAGGAGGAGAGGAGTAGCCTCCACCATGTAAAATTATCCAGAATGTAATCGGCACATCGTGCCTCGTTTTTTGTAAAATTCCAATATGTTGTAAATATGCCAGTTTTCTTAAAACAAGTTTTTGTCTTCGTTTTGACTACCATTAAGAAAACACGGCTTGGCGCTCGGATAGCATCTCGAGCGAGAAAAGCTTCCCTTACAAGCTTGAGTCTCGGCGCTCGGATAGCATCTCGAGCGAGAAAAGCTTCCCTTACAAGCTTGAGTCTCGGCGCTCGGATAGCATCTCGAGCCAGAAAAGCTTCCCTTACAAGCTTGAGTCTCGGCGCTTGGATGACATCTCGAGCCAGAAAAGCTTCTCTTGCAAGCTTGAGTCTCGGTGCTCGGATGGCATCTCGAGCCAGAAAAGCTTCCCTTGCAAGCTTGAGTCTCGGCGCTCGGATGGCATCGCAAGCCAGAAAAGCTTTACTTACACATTCCTGAGAATAAGTGCGGGAGCTCGGCATCGACGTCGAGCAAGGCCGGGGCTTTCTTTAAAGCATCCCGACCTTAACGCTCGGCGCCGACCCTCGGCTACGCCTGCTACTGGCTTTCTCACGGTGTGGGGGATCGGCACCTGTCCCTAGCACGGTTTGGGCTTCCTCAAGCCCATCAACCTATGCACGAGGTGACAACTGCCGGCTACACCTGTACCGCCTTTCCTGAGAATAAGTGCGGGAGCTCGGTGCCGACGTCGAGAAAGGTCGGGGCTCTCTTCAAAGCACCCCGACCTTAACGCTCGGCGCCGACCCTCGGCTACACCTACTACTGGCTTTCTCACCGGTGTGGGGGCTCGACACCTGTCCCTAGCACGGTTTGGGCTTCCTCAAGCCCATCAACCTATGCACGAGGCGACAACTGCTGGCTACACCCGTACCGTCTTTTCTGAGAACAAGTGCGGGAGCTTGGTGCCGACGTCGAGCAAGGCCGTGGCTTTCTTCAAAGCACCCCGACCTTAATGCTCGGCGCCGACCCTCGGCTACGCCTGCTACTGGCTTTCTCACCGGTGTGGGGGTTCGACACCTGTCCCTAGCATGGTTTGGGCTTCTTCAAGCCCATCAACTTATGCGCGAAGCGATAACTGCCGGCTACACCCGTACCGTCTTTTCTGAGAACAAGTGCGGGAGCTCGGCGCCGACGTCGAGCAAGGCCGTCGACGTCGAGCAAGGCTGAGGCTTTCTTCAAAGCACCCCGACCCTAACGCTCGGCGCCGACCCTCGGCTATGCCTGTTACTGGCTTTCTCACCGATGTAAGGGCTCGGCACCTGTCCCTAGCATGGTTTGGGCTTCTTCAAGCCCATCAACCTATGCGCGAGGCGACAACTGCCGGCTACACCTGTACCGTCTTTCCTGAGAACAAGTGCGGAAGCTTGGCGTCGACGTCGAGTAAGGCTGGGGCTTTCTTCAAAAGCACTCCGACCTTAACGCTCGGCGCCGACCCTCGGCTACGCCTGCTACTGGCTTTCTCACCGGTGTGGGGGTTCGGCACTTGTCCCTAGCATGGTTTGGGCTTCCTCAAGCCCATCAATCTATGCGCGAGGCGACAACTGCCTGTTACACCCGTACCGTCTTTCCTGAGAACAAGTGCGGGAGCTCGGCGTCGACGTCGAGCAAGGCCGGGGCTTTCTTCAAAGCACCCCGACCTTAACACTCGGTGCCGACCCTCGGCTACGCCTGCTACTGGCTTTCTCATCGGTGTGGGGGCTCGGTACCTATCCCTAGCATGGTTTGGGCTTCTTCAAGCCCATCAACCTATGCACGAGGCGACAACTGTCGGCTACATCCGTACCGTCTTCATGAAAACAAGTTCAGGAGCTCGGCGTCGACCCCGAGCAAGGTCAGGGCTTTCTTCAAAGCACCTCGACCCATACGCTCGGCGACGACCTACCCCCACAAGTGCTTCAACAAAATTTTTCATTAAGGTTTAGAGAGTCCGCCTTCGGCGGACGCCTCGAACTTTGAGTTGATTGGTAGACCCTCCTCTCACCCGCGAATAACTCGGGGTTTACCACTTTCACAAGCCGAAACCCCGAACTGTTCGAGGACGGCACGGAGCCACCGACCCTCGGTTCTCTCCGAACATTCGAACCAATTGGTCGGCCCACCACTTACCAACAAACAACCCGGGGTCTTACGACCCTCAAGGCCCAAACCCCGAATTGTTCGAGGGTGATTGGTGTGCCTCCAATCCGGAGTCATCGAAAAAGTTAACTTCGGGGCGCCCGCCTACGGCAAGCACCGCAGTTGAGCGACGGATCAGCCACTCTCACTTCTTGGCAACCAACAAGGGGGGAATGGGGGGTTATATAGCCCCCTCAAGTACGCAGTTATTGCTTCTGGGAATGCCAAACGGCGGAAGGCGCATTTATGGGGAGGCGAAACGTCGCCATTAATGACTTAGCAAAAGACGAAATGCCGCTGCGTATGCGCCCTTTGCAGCAAGTCACCTCGGCGGCGACCTCCTGCGTGACGAGCTCGGCAATCACTCTCGCCCAACAAGACTCAAGGTTCAGGAAAACGAATGCTCTTATTATTTTTCATTGCTTACAACTCGATGAACGTCGCTACAAAGACAGTGCAAAGCTTACAACTCACTCACATCCGGCTTAAAATTCAAATTCGGCGCTCCCTTCGGGGCTACCCTCACGCTCGGTCGGACCAACCAGGGAAGAGACCCCTGCCACCGAGCTTCCCGCATCTTCTGGTTGGGCGCCTTCCAATAAAAATGTCGGAGACCGAGCCGGGGTCGAGTTGCTCGCCTTCTCAATCAAACCTGCGCCCAACACCAATTTCAGCCTGCGGATCTCCAACTCCTTCTCAACAACGGCCTCGCGAAGCAAGGACTCCGAGGCCGACCGCCCACTGGAGGCATCCGAGATGGACCAGTCCGTCTCAATTACCAACCAGTCCCGGTCGGCCATGGCTTTCCTCAGACGAGCCACCTCCAGCCCAAGCTCCCTAGACTTGTCCGCGAAGTAGTTTACGGCGACCGCTCGGCCCCGAGCCTGTTTTCGCTGACGAGCCAAAGCTGCCTCCATGGCCTCCTTCCCTGCCCGGACCAGAAGCAAGGTCGGCCCCCAAGACCTCGTGCTTCTATCAAAAGACAAGGGAAAACAAACAATCACAAGGAGAGCGAGAAAATGCACAAGTCATGAAGCCTCAGCCCAAAAAAGTATATTTCATTTCTTTCAAAAATTGGCGATACAAGAACCGCGATGGCCAGTCCGCTCGAGGCAATTACATCAAAAAAGGAAAGAAAAACTAGTCTATTCTTGAGGGGGGTGGCACCTCTTTTTCAGCCTGGACGCCCCCTGCCTCGTCGCCGCCAGGGGTCAGCGGAAGGTTCGGTTGCCAGCCATAGTGGAGATGATCGACATTTTGCTCCGGGTAAATCATCCGGAAGTGCTCATTGGCCTGATCATACGGCTCGTCCTGCGCCATGATCAGGGCGCCAGCCGAGGCAGTCTCCATCCTCTTTAACGCCTTCTGCCCCTTTAGCGCCTCCTTTTTGATCTTCTCCTCGAGGCGCTCCACGTCCTTCTTATGGATGTCGCAGAGCAAGGCCATCTGGGCCTCGTGGACGGCCGCCATATTCTGAGCCTCCTTCAAATCGTCGGTGGCCTTGTTCAGCTCGCAGAGGTACTTCTCCGCATTCCTCCTCTCCACGTAGATCTCCTTCTCCAAGCACTTTTGGAAGTGCTGACCATGGAGCATCGCCTGTTCGAGGGGGAAAAGATCAGGAAATTTTTTTCACCAAGTTCAAAAACAGGAAAAAGTGCCGTACCAACTTACCGAGACGTGCGCCTGGGACCACCGCATGAAGGCCTGGTCCGCCGTTTGCGCCGCCAGAGACATCCGATCACGCTCGGTGGCGGCTTTCGTGACAAACTCAATCGCCACGGGCCCTTCGAGTAGAGTGTCCCCCTACACGATCGACCAATCGGGAGCAAAAGGCCGCAACCCCTGTTGGCCCACCATCTGTTCGGCTGTGGGCCGTGGTGGGGGAAGCCTCTTCTCTGGTGCATCGACAGTTTGCCCGAACTACCCCCAGCGTCCCGAGCTGCCTTCGGCGTAGGGTGTTGATGCTTCTTAGCCCTCTTTGCGGGAGAGGGCTCCTCGACTACCAGGGCTGGTCCCTTGCCGGACCCTCCACCTTTGGCGGCCAGCTTCTCCTGCTCCGCCTTCTTCTTCTGCTCCGCCCTCGCCTTCGCGGCGACGGCTAGCAAGGCTCACCTGCCACCTGCTGGGAAGTCATCTCTGCAAAAATGAAAGAAAGAAAGCTAACGTTAACACGAAGGCAGAAAGGTGCAAAAATTCAGAACGAAACATACTAGGGTCGGCTGGGCTCAGTTCGGCCCGGGCAAGGTGTAGCTCGGTCACTCGAGGCCATGCGATACTGTGCCCCCCCACTATCTTCTCCACCATCGTCCACTCCTTTGCTGTCAAGTCGCTTCGCTTCGGAGGTTTATGGTTCGGTTTGAAGAAACTCCATCTGGTCGGTATCCCCCAAGACCTCTCATTCCGAACCACAAAAGGGTCGACGCTCAGATGGCATTGCGAGCCACAAACATCATTCTATATCTCACGACAGGCTCGGGGAACCAGTTACCAACACCAGTCGTCAAGACTTCTACTCCTAAAAGCATTAAATGAAATAAAATCATTCAGTCGCTGCTACCAAAGTGCAGGGGCTCGGACCTCGGATGAAAGCTCGAGCCCCAGAGCCATTCCCTATTCACAGGGGGACTCGGAGCTCGGACGACAACCCAAGCCCTAAAGCATCTCTTCTATTCAACAGGGGGCTCGGAGCTCGGATGACACCGCGAGCCCCAAACATCCTCCTCTATTCAACAGGGGGCTCGGATGAAACCGCGAGCCCCAAGCACCCTCTATTCGACAGGGGGCTGAGAGCTCGGATGACACCGCGAGGCCCAAACACCCTCCTCTATTCAACAGAGGGCTCGGAGCTCGGATGACACTGCGAGCCCCAAGCACCCTCCTCTAGTCGACAGGGGGCTCGGAGCTTGGATGACACCACGAGCCCCAAGCACCCTCCGCCATTCACAAGGGGCTCGGAGCTCGGATGGCATCACGAGCCCCAAAAACCCTCCTCTGACCACCAAGCGGGGGACTCGTCTGCCGACCCCATATGCTCAGCATACCGAGCTCCAACCCGACAAGACCTCAACGTCCCCTCGCTCTTCCAACTAGCGAGAGGATCGTTTGTCGACCATCGGAGCTCCTCCACCGACCCCAGACGCTCGGCAAGCCGAGCTTCAATCGGACAGACCTTGACGTCCCCTCGCTCTTCCAACTAGTGAGAGGGTCATCTGCCGACCCTCTGAGCTCCTCTACCGACCCCAAATGCTCGGCATACCGAGCTCCAACCCGATAAGACCTCAACGTCCCCTCGTTCTTCCAACTAGCGAGAGGATCGTCCCCTCGGAGCTCTTCTACCGACCCCAGACGCTTGGCAAGCCGAGCTTCAATCGGACAGACCTCGACGTTTCCTCGCTCTTCCAACTAGCGAGAGGATCGTCTGCCGACCCTCTGAGCTCCTCTACCGACCCCATACGCTCGGCAAGCCGAGCTCCAATCGGACAAACCTCGACGTCCCCTCGCTCTTCCAACTAGCAAGAGGATCGTCCGCCGACCCCCAAGGTTCGTCCGCCGACCCCCAAGGTTCGTCTGCCGATCCTAAGGCTCGGCAAGCGTCGCTCCGACCCTTCTACACTTGGCACCCTGTGCAAACTCCAATGAGGGATCCGTTCCTCCACCCTGCTCTTCCTACAGAGGCAAAGAACTACTCCTACACGGCCGGTTCCCCCAGCCCTCCAAGAGTGTGGGGCTTGTGATATGGGTCGGATGACGTGGCCCCTCCTGGGCCACAGAATTCCCTCAGAATAGCCCACCTTCAGGTCATCCAGATCCGCCACGTCAGTATCGGAAAACCGTCCGGGCCTCCGCCGCGTCAGCCTGGAAACCGTCCGGGCCTCTGCCATGTCAGCCCTATACCGTCCGGGTTTCCACCGCTTCAACCCCACGGGCAATCGGGTACAGACCAGGTCCCAAACGGGTCCAGACCCGATTGGGTTCTCCTATAAATACCAGACCCCTACCTCCTGAACCAGGTAATCAATCTTTTCCCACTTAAATCCTAGTTACTGTTACTCTCTCACAGTAGCTGACTAGATCGTCGGAGGGTCTGCCACCGGGACCAACCCCGGTGTTCCTAGACCGTCTACAGGTACACTAGACATCGGATCCGAGCATCCAGCCTCCACCTCACTACCGCCTACCTCCGTACCGTTCGCCCGGCTGAGGGTCGGCTGTATAGGAGCTTCCTCCACCAATACAAATCGAGTAAGAACTCACACCTGGTGCATCCACAAGCTTCCCAAAAACAAACCGCATCAGTAATAAACCCTTTGCTGTCAATTTTTACTCGCCTTACCCACCTCCTTTGTTGCAGTCCATTCCACCACCACCTATGAAGCTCACATACGGGTACGGCTCGTACCGGGTGCGGGTAAGACACGACACGGGTATGTTAATACGTGATTTTACAAAAAATTAGGATACAGGTGCGTTGGTGGGTACGTTAAATATAATATATTTTATATTATATATAAATAAACAAATGCTTATTTTGTTTTCAAAATGCAAATATTTGCACCATTTTATAGAATTGTAAGAATACATTATAATTATGAGCATTTTTGTAGAAAAATTTGATAGTCTTGCTATCAAAACATTGGATATACTTTTGTGTTTGAGCATAACATAAAACATCAAGTTTTTTAAATTACACTAGGGCTCTAAATATTTATCTAAACGTAATTGTGCCCAAAAGTTTAGAAAATGTATTAAAAAATTGGATACTCCTTGGGTACGCACCCGGGAGTACCCACGGAGTATCGGCACCCGATACGCACTCGACATGGGTATGTTGGGTGTTTTGAAGTTCCCGTGCTTCTTAGATCACCACGCCTTTCACCTCCATTCCCTCCTTACGGCCACAACCCACCCCAACTCCTGTCATCCAACCCCCCTCCTGTCATCCATCTTGCCGTCGCCCTCTCCACCTCGCATTCATCACCCCTCATCCGCCGCAACCACATTCACCTCGCCATGGCCCTCGTCTCCACCTCGCACCCTCTACCCCTCCTCAACCCACAGCTCCTTGCACCTCCTGTTCGACTTATCCTGCTGATGACAACGCCTGATCCATCAGTCATCACTAACCTACCATCAACCCACCACTAATAAAGCGAGAATAATTTCAAAACACTGTATTAGGGCATTTTGGACTTTGCACAATTTGGGACTAACAACTAAAGAGAGATAATGGAGGGAGGAGGTAATGTGAGTAAAAATTGATGACCGAGGGTTTCTTAATTTCTGAGGCAAATATTAGGGAGTGGAGTTTCATGACTTTACCCCTACTTTAAACCTGCATTTAAATTGCATGTTTACATATTAATTTGTGTCATATCCATACACATACATATCTGAAAATTGTAAAATCCATAGTTGTATTAATATATATGCATGTATGCATATATGCATGTGTAATTGAATATGCATACTTTGTATATGTTGATGCAAATATGTATGTAGAAGTACCCATCAAAACACCTAATCTCTATCCGTTGAATATACATATCTCCAAATTCTCCTACACGACAATAAATTTTTTACATGGGTTCTCTGGTAATTTATGTGGAGATCATTTTGCTCCTGCTAAATTAAATTTCTTGATTCATACAGATTGGTTGACACAGCCATCAAAACATCTCGTAGTGGATATCTACAAAGATGCCTCGTCAAAAGTCTTGAGAGTTTGAAGGTTTGCTATGATTACACTGTGCGAGATGCAGATGGCTCTATTGTGCAATTTGCGTATGGAGAGGATGGGGTCGATGTCCTTAAAAGCAGTTATATTACTGAACTAGAAGTGCTTGCTAATGTAAGTTTACTCTCAATTTCTCTCAATTTCTCTCAATTAATCTGTTAACTGGCAAGGGGATATATAACATGAGCACTACCAAAATACAGAATAAAAGAGTTGTTCTAGAGAGCCTGAGCAGCCAACTAGAAGACTCTCGTTTGTCAAAATTGAATGGTTATATCAAGGAACTGCCTTATAACCTCAAAGAGAAAGCAAAAGAATTTGCTAAACAGGTAACGAGTGGAAAAGGTCACAATCGTATCAAGAAAAAGGATGTAATGAAGTTAATGATGCTCAAGTATATGTCCAGTCTTGCTGATCCTGGTGAATCTGTGGGTGTTATTGCAGCTCAATCTGTTGGGGAACCATCTACACAGATGACGTAAGATCATTTCTTTCTCATTATTTTGTTTCTTTGACTTGAGGGTGCCTTTTACTTCCTCAGAACCTCCATTAATTCAACTTTCGGAAGAGGTTAAAGTGATGTATTATTGTTTGCTGAAAAACTCCGGTACCCCCCCTACTGTTTTGGTAGTTCCACTCCTGTTCAAGGACAGAAGAAAACTGAGATTTTTGACTGTTATACAATGTGTAAAGAACCTTGGGTTTATTCTGGTAAGCTACTTATTTGATTCTTTCCCCAGAGTCCAGACCTTTGAGTCCCTGATAAAGAATAGCCACTCTGGAATAGTTTAAAACTCGGTTGTATTTGTAAACATGTCTTTCAAATTGAATCAAGTATTCAGGTGATCTGTTGGTTTTCTATTCCAAGAACCCTTGCTGTGAACTTCCCTCTACACTTTTTTCGTGAGCAATTAAATAGTCACATAGCAATAGTAAAGCTTTTTTAGTTATGTTAATCATCCATAAAGAAACCTAGTATAGTAGTATGGCTCTCTTTGCATCATCAATAATCAGCTTGATAAAAAGGCATCCATTTTCTGAAAAATCCCTTTCTTCAAACCTAGAATTTGTCAGTATTGTCATGTATAGATTTTGTATTAGGTACCAGCTATCTCTCCTCTTTTAGTTGAAGGCTTTCTTTGTCTAATGGTCTAATCTTCTTACACAGGCTTAACACCTTTCATCTTGCTGGAAGAGGGGATATGAATGTGACTTTAGGGATACCTCGGCTGCAGGAAATTCTGATGACCGCGAAGGAAGAGATCCGGACTCCAATCATGACCTGTCCTTTGCTTACAGAAAGGGATCCTAGGAAGCTTGCTCCTGCACTTGCTGCTAAACTGAGGCGGATTTGCATAGCAGATATTGTAGAGAGCATAGATGTCTCTACTTTGCCATTCTTCATTCATAAGGACTGTGTCTCTACTCTTTATAAGCTTAAGATGAAGCTTTACCCACCTCATCTTTATCCTGAATCTACAAAGCTAGAATTCAAAGATGTCATAGAAGTCCTACAGACATCATTCGTCGAGGCAATGGAGGTTGCTATTACAAGACACCTGGACTTCATATCCAAAATAAGCGACATTGAAGTTTCTTCTGGTATGGCAGAGACCAATGTGGATGGGGAGATAGAAGATGTTGAAACTGAAAATAAATCTGTCAATGGGGAAGATAATGGTGGTGGCGGTGGTGGTGGTGGTGGTGAGAATGACGATGATGATGGGGATAGTGATAATGGTGAAGATCAAGGTGCTGATGGCGAAAAGAGGAAGAAACAAAGGTGCGATGAAATGGAATATGAGGATGATATAGAAAAACACAGTTCTACTGCTGTGGTGAATGAGCTTAATGAGGGGGTCCAATCCGGGTTTGAGAGCGAAGTTGACCAGGCTGAGGTTGAGGACGACTATGAACTGGGTCAAGATGACCCGAGTTCCCTAACTGACAAGAAAATGCCTGACAGCAAACACACCACCAAACCTCCACATGGACCAGAGGTTAGTGAGAAGAAAAAAGAGACAAAAAAGGTTGGGCACAGGAAGAAAATTAAGAGCGTAATTCATGTTGAGGCTAAGGGATTCACTTTCGAGGTTCACTTCAAATTAACGAATCAACCGCATATTTTACTGGCTGAGGTATTTTTTCCCCTTTCTCTTACCTCTTTCTACACACAGTTGAAATACTGATATTGCTCAACTTTTATGTTATATTTAACTTGCTAATTGAGGTCCAAAGCTTTCAATTGTGCTAGCAGAGTTGAGGCCGCAACCTTGGTTCAAAAATGTACACGTTGATCTTTCTAATTGAATCTTCTACCAAGTTAATCGTGATTCTTGAAAATGAATAGGCTTACTTTTTCCAATTCTATTATATCAAAGCCCAAATTACAGAATATATTACAGAATGTCAGGATGAATAAGAAAAAGTACATAAAACAGAGCTAGAAAGAAATTGTTACACCCAGAGATGATTCTTAAATAAACGTGACCTATGACATTCTTACAAAAAGTTTCGTGAAGACACATTTGTCTGTTGATGAGTGGTTTGCATGCAAGCCATATTTGTCGGATGAAGTAGACGAGAGAAGTTGTGAGTGAGCTTGGTTGGCAGCACAGATATTTGTTGGTTTATGAAATTCCAAACTCCCTGATATACATATATATAAGCAGTTCCGATGATAATATCAAGTAGCTTAAGTTTGAGAAAATTCATCCAACCAATGAACTCCCTTGAAGACCTGATAGGGGGCGGTTTATCTCAAGGTAATCTCGATTTTCGAGGTACATTCTTAAGTTAATTAGTCCAAGAGAAACCAAAGAAATGGTGATATTTAGTTCCCGATGCCTAAAACAAAGTGGCAAAGCATCAAGATGGATTATTCCATCCTTCAAGATCCCTAGTAGGAAGCTTAGAATGAAAGAATTTCTAGTGAGCTTTACTGGAGGAGAGATCCATAATCTTATCATTACCTGGATCCCATGGATAGGCGTCATGCAGTGGATCCCATGGATAGGCGTCATGCAGTGATAACCCCGTTGTAAGATGATTTGACTGTTGCATCCAACAGCAGGATTAGGAATTCAAAGTAACACATTACGGAGCTGCTTATTAGGACAAGGGAGCTGCATAAGAAATGGTACTAAAGAAGAAGAAAGAAGGGATTGAAAAGCCTGGACATTCCAATTATTAAAATGAACAAGAATATATAGCAATATTTTAAAATGGCCAACAGAACACAATCCTACACTTTGCACTTCTTTCAGATAACCGCCCTAAACTTGTTTTAAACTTTTAATATGCGTAACCCCCTCATACTTTCGAATTTACAGATAACTACCAGTCTTGGGTGGTTTTCTTGAAAAAGTTATAGTTTAGGGTAGTTTCTTGAAAATAAATAAAAGTTTGAGGTAGGTAATTATTAGTATTCTTGATTGAGATGAAAGTTTGAGGGTTCACATATTATAGCAAATGTAGGGTAGTTATTTGAGAAAAGCCCCAAAGTATAGGGTAGTTTTCTACAATTTAGCCTAAAATGAAACATATTTTCTTCTTTGGCAGATAATTCAATAGATGTCAGTATTTAATTGTTTATACTTTAAGATTGTTCTAGTGCTTTACTTGTATAAGTTTCCATCTTCTATTAAAGAAAGGGTGGCATATTGTATGATATAAAATAAGGCATTCGAAGAAATTCTCAGTTTATCTGTGGATTTTCTTGGTGTCCGACAATAATGTAAGCCCCAGTATGCAGTGGTTTTCTGAGATATTGGTCAAATGCTGAACTAATACTGGCAGAAGGTAGTTTTCTATAAATGGGTTTAAATTCCCTGGATGTTACTTTAAGCATGTTTTTATGTAATCAATCCTTAGAAACAGAAGCACTATACATTTTAGATAGACTATTGCTTATGGGCACATGTTCTGCACATGTCACGTGGGTAGCAGATTTTTAGATTGACCGCTTATAATAATTCATTTATTTTTTGCATTAATTGATAGTAATTCATTAATAATAAACATTGCATTGTTTGATGTGCCTCTGTAAAAAAAAGAAATATCTGCATATTCTATTTATCAACAGAAATATAAAAAAATTGTTTTTAAAGAGAGGCCAACCAAATGCACTCCACTTATTTATTACTATCAACTGTCCATTGATCGATAGATTGATCATGCCATACATGCTTACTTGCAGATTGCTCAGAAGACAGCAAAGTCCATATTTGTCCAGCAGTCTAAGAACATTGATCGGTGCTCGGTGGTCGAGCTGAAGCGATCAGGTGACGTTGCTCTTCAGACTCTCGGAGTGAACTTCTTCGCTTTCTGGGACATGCAAGATCACCTAGATATTGACAAAGTCGTCACAAATGATATCGTTGCAATGCTAAACACCTATGGAGTGGAAGCAGCAAGGGCGACAATCATCAACGAGGTGAAGGCTGTGTTTGATCCTTATGGCATTAAAGTAAATACCCGGCACTTGAGCCTCATTGCCGACTTCATGACTGCTCATGGAGGTTATCGTCCTATGAACAGGCTCGGTATGATGGATTTTAATACATCACCATTCAGTAAGATGACGTTCGAGACTGCGACGAGGTTTATTATTGAGGCAGCCTTTCATGGGGAGAGCGACATGTTAGAATCTCCTTCAGCTAGTATATGCCTTGGCCAACCTGTGAAGTTTGGGACCGGAGTCTTTGATTTGTTGCAGAAACTATAGTTATGATGAGGCGGCATATTTCTTGTTTATCCTTTCTTTGTTGGTTATTTTTTCTTCTTTGATTATTGTTCTTCATACTATATTAGGTATATAGTGCATTTCCGTGTTATAGAGGAATTGAGGAGTGTAACTTTAGGAAATGTGGAGTTTTTTATGATTTCGAAACTGTAATTTTACGTACTTTTACTAATGTATTTATTTTTGTCCTTATTGGTTGTTACCCTGATCAGCTGGTCAAGGAAAATTTTAGTTCAGATAATCGAAAATCTGACACTTGCTGATATACGGTTGAGAAGGTCTCATTCTTGGTTGAGATGCTTTTATCAAACCTGAGTTCTGTTATTCTTATCTTTCTGGATTTGGAAGTATAAAATAATCTTAATGGATTTGCATTAAGCAGGAATTTGGATGAAGTAATTGATTATATTGTTCATTTGTTCCATCATCCGATGCATAGCTAATCTACCCTGTTTGTTTGGTATTGCTGCGGATGAAAACTGATTTAGGTGAAAAGTGATGTCCCTAAAAGTGTTAGAAAAAAAAGGAAAAAAAAAGTTTCGCCGAGAAAAGTTTTCTTAAGATAAGGTTGTTGAATACCACAGTGAGCAGAGCTGAGGAGCAGGGAAAGATTCGATAGAAACCGATTTGTTGGACAAGAGGCGGAAGGGTGAGCAGAGGGTGAAATGGGAGAGGTTTAAGAGGAAGAAAGATCGAGAGGTGGTGAGGTTGAGCATGGACAACGAGCGATAGGGTCTGGACAAAGGATGGATGGCGATTGAGTCTAGGAGGAAGGAAATGGATGTGGAGTCAAAATCGTTGGTTTTTTCTTTCCCGAAATAGGCCACTTTTTAAAACTAATTTCCCTAAATCTACCACTTTCGAAACGAATTTTGAAGATAGACCACTCACAGTACAGATCTGAGGCATCTTCAATAACGAGGCCGTAGTACGCACCATATAAATCTAGATTCCAAGATTTGGTATAAAATTTCTGAAGTCCAAAGACGTTCAAAGGAGATTTCACTAAGACAGCAGTTGTGTACTGTGGTGTCGATAATACTTAGGCCGCAGCTCACAACTGCGGCCTCAGTGAAATAATCGATGGGGTCCAGTTCTTAAAACCCTATATCCCCCTATTCTCCGCTTCACCTCTTCTTCTCCCAAATTTTCTCCAACTCAACCTAGGACACTCCCACGAAGCCGAAATCCATACAACCCTCGTCACTCTCCTCCTACTCCTTAAAATCTCTCTCAAATCCAACTCTCCACTTCATCTTCCTCTCTCCATACCCATTCAATTCCGGAAATCCCCAAACCCTAAATTTTCAATTTTGTTCAAATTTGCCCCACTGCCGCCACCCACCTTCAATCCGACAACACCACGAAGCTCTTCCTTTCCTTCATCAGCAGTCGACATCATCTTCGCCGTCACCCGACGTTCTTGAAGGTATGTCTTGGTTGGTTAGCGTGTGTTGTTTCTTGATAATTGCTATGAATTGTTAGTGAATATTATGAATTGTTAGCGAGCAATATAGATATCGTATACTGGGTTTGTGAAGTTTTATGAGCTGTTAGTGAATATTATAAATTATTAATGAATATTATGTATTGTTAGTGAACTGTTAGTGAATATTATGAATTGTTAGCGAATCGTTAGTGAATATTATAAATTGTTAGTGATAATTGCGATGGTGGGAATTAATTTGAACGATGACAAGGTTAAGAGGTTTGTTGCTCGTTCTGAATAGTTTGCTATGGTATGGTTGGTTGATCTAGGTTGTCAGATTTGTCTAATTGGTAATAATGGTTGTTTTCATTATTGTTTATGGCTACTTTAAGAAAGATGGAAAATTTATGTGGTCTTACAAGTCGGATGAAATGCTTGTCTGCTTTGTACCAAGCGATCTAACAACATTTTGTGGAGATGAGATATGTATGTTTGTCATACTCTCCTTTTTGTTTCAGTGAGATTGTGTTGAATTGTATATTTTTTTGTTGCTGAGAATTTATATCTTCTTTTTGTTTGCTTAGTTGGTGTTTGATTGCACCTATACTTGATTAGATATGCTTAATTATACTGGTCAGTTTGCTTTATTATAGCAGTCAGGGTTTCATGTATCTTTATTTCAGAATAACAGTTTTAGCATACTATTGCCATTTGTATGCATATGGTGTAATTATATGTGGAAGTTGGTCATATTTTCTCGAATGATTTTTATTCGAATTTTAATCATACATTTAGCAATTTTCCGTTTTCATACCACCTAAATTTTCGTCGCCATGTATAGTGGCAGATTCTCATTAGTCGCGGGAGTTAGCTTTTGTAGGTGAGAACCATTTTTGCAAACATAGCAATTATCACTAACACTGGTAAAATATCTTATGAAAAAATAATGATAAGCTGGGTACCTTGATATTGTTTGGAAACATTGCAGTTCATTGGTTAGTAATAAAAATAATAATTGCAGTTAACAATAGATGGTTTAAATTTTACGTATCATATAATGTGTTTGTTATATATTAACACTGTCTAATATTGGATACTATCATGTGTAGTGATCGTGCAAGAAGATAATGGCAAGAACGAGGGGTCAAAATGACCGAGGTTGGGGACCAATAAATTGCGGTGAAAGACCCCCAAGTAGTAATGAAGGAGGAGGCCGTGGTCCTCCACCTACACATGTGAGAAGTGTTGATTAATTTTAATCTCTATAATTTGTTGTTAAAATAAATTTGTACCTAAAATATTATTTAATCCATGGTGTTATAGGTTCCCTCATCTTTGGACGCGGCCGAGCCTAGCTCCTCTTTCGTGGCACGTAGAGGTCCATGTCCATTAGACCCGAATCTCTTAACTTTGCAAAGTGAACACCGATCACAATCTATTTGGAATGGTGTATCGAAGAAGCGCACGTTCCGTAGACACCCTCCACAATTGCCACTACATGCACGTACACACGAGCTTTTGGCCACAACTAGGTTGCTTGGAATAAGCTTGATGGGGTCTATCAAGCTTGATCGGTCACTTCTTACCGCTCTCCTCGAAAGATGGCGATCGAAAACCCATATTTTTTATTTACCCGTAGGAGACATTGACGCTCTAAGACGTTGTGATGATATCGGGTCTTCATGTTGATGGTGTAGCCGTGACCGGGAGTATGAGTTTTGACAAAAAAGAACTTGTTCGAGAATACCTCGCTGTAGAGCCGGACGATAAAACCTTTGTTGGGCAATCGATTAAACTTCATGGTTGGAGGAAGTGTTCAAAGACACTTTGTACGATGATTCATCGGAGTTCTAAGTTGAGTGCTACACCAAGACATACATAATGACAATTTTTAGCGGTATGATATTTCCGAACTCGACGGGTGATATCATGCCATTAATGTACATTCCGTTGATCGCCGATATTAGGTAAGTCAGCCAGTACAGTTGGGCTAGTGCAGCATTAGCCGCATTGTATAGAAGTTTGTGAACTTCTGCCTTGAATGCGGTTCAGATGACGGGGCCGTTAGTTATACTACAAGTGTGAAGCTGGGAGCACTTGCATGTAGGGAGGCCCTGCATAAGACGACAATCACAGTGGTAGATGGCCGCTCCAGAGGATGAAACGATGTTAGGTCTACTGGACGGGTTCACACACATGGAAAGATAATCCACATGGTGTGTTGGAGTATTATAGGGATGAACTCGATCAATTGCAAGAGGAGTTTGTTAATTGGTCTCCTTAGAATGTCAAGAGAGTTGGAAGGTTGCCACTTGCATGTAGGGCGACCTCGCAACGATGGTTGACGAGATAACTACTCGTCAACTTTGGTATTGTTGAGTTCTATTTCGCCGACCGAGTGCTTTGACAATTTGCTCTTCATCAACCCATTCCGATTACAAGAAGTTATGACACCAAATTGCACAATGTTAAGGGAATGGGTCGGCTACCTGATCACAACTGGGCATTATATCACCAACAACATGTCAATGATTAGAATGAGGAGTGGTATGAAGCAGTTGTAGACCCCTCTCCTCCTTTTGATCCAGATTTACATCGCCCATATATGTTTTGGTATCGGAGAATGACACGGTTATTAGTTGCACCTCCTCGACCTACTCCAGCAGGCGTTCAGATACCGGTTTCAAAGAGAGGTCGAGCCAGCTCCGGGGCATTCTAGCTTGCAGCCAATATATCAACCAAGGGCATCGACTCACTTATCCATAGTAAGGCTAAATTATATTGCTATTCTTTTGTACGTAATTCATTAAGCTATTCATGCTTATATCATTTATGAATCGTATACCGTAATCAATTCATTAACTTATGTTGTAGATCGAAGACGCATGAGATATTGCAAAGTAGCGTGCTCGTGCCCTATCGAGCAATGTGGCTGACGCAGTGAAGGATTTCGCTAGAGGCATTCTCAAACTGTGCAGGTTGCAGCTCGAACATGTTGGTGACGGAGCCTAACTGGATGCACTATTGAATGCTCCAGAGCTGAACACGGGGAAACGAAGGAAAAGATGGCATTTAAGCATAAGAGCCAGACACAACGACTCGACCTGGTACAACAATCGAGTGCGCATTAAGAATAAGAACCACAACATGAAAAACAAGAGCACGAAGACCAAGAGGATCATATCCCCATATCCCAAGTCACTCAAGAATCTCCAAAGAGGTCAAAACGTATGAGAAAGAAAATGAAATTATATACCCCAACTTGAATGTAATTCGCACTCGATCTTTAGTTGATGTCCTCTAAAATGTTATATTTCTTGATTTCCTAGTTACAGTTGCAATATCTGTACTTGAGTAGTAGTTTAGTAGTTTGCAGGTTATTGGTTGTTTGTTGGAGTACTAATGGTGTGAGTGGTTGGTTGTTGTTCCAGAATTATGTTTGTTGGTTGTCTGTGAAATTCTTGCTTCTGTTGTCGTTTTTTATTTGTTTCAAGTGATGGTCGTTTTATATCTTTGGTGTTGTTTTAATATTAGATCTTGTTGCTTGGATACATATATCTTTATTGAAGATGGATTGGTGGGGTTGAGATAAAGCTGAAATTTTTAATTGGATGTGAATTGAGTGCAGATGAGTTGTAAACAGGGAATTCAATGCTTTGAAGTTGCTCTGCAACTGTTCTCAACAGAGGCCGCAGTTACCAACTGCGGCCTCTGTACAACGGAGACCGCAGTTACAAACTGCGACTGTGGAAGTTTCAATTTTCTAGAGAGTAACAAACTCTTTGGAAAATTGAAAATTTCACTATCGCAGTTGCCAACTGCAACTGTGGAAGTTTCAATTTTCCAGAGAGTAGTAATCACTCTGGAAAACTGAAAATTTCACAGTCGCAGTTGACAACTACGGCCTCTATTGTACAGAGGCCGCAGATGGTAACTGCGATTGTGGAAGTTTCAAGTTTCCAGAGAGTAGCAATCTCTCTAGAAAATTGAAAATTTAACATTCGCAGTTGACAACTGCGGCCTCTGTTGTATAGAGGCCGTAGTTGGTAAATGTAGACTCTGTTGAGAATAGTTACAGAACAAATTCAGTGCAGTTGTTACCCCTTTTCCAACTCATCGACACTAAAATCACATCCAATTTTCTAGTCTATTCACATCGAATTACTAAATTTCAGCATCATCTCAAACCCACCTATCGAAAATTTCAGCTTCATCTCAAATCACAGTCCAAGTTACAAATGAACATGGTAGAAAAAACGACCACAAAAGTCTTAGTGTAACGTGATTGCAAAATAACAAAAAACAAAAATAGAACAAGCTTCTTAGTAGCAGACAACAAACTCGCATTAAATTCAAATATACACTACAGAATAACTACTCTTGTAGATCGATTGCTTGAAGAAGGCCCTGTACCAGATCTCGGGGGATGTCCATCACAACCTCGTGCTCCTCTACGTAATGCACCTGTTGCAGAAGTACCACTCGACTCGCCTTGTACAATTTGTATGACTTGTTAATGCACATAGTAATGAAACCAAATACATAAACATGAAAAAAATTACAACTTGCCCATGAACCACTAGTAGTACCAGAGGCAATATCACTCGTACAACTACTCCTATTGTGTCCAATTTGATGACATTTACTGCAACTTAGAGTACTTCTGAAGCTTGTTCCGATATCCATGTCATTACGAATGCATGTAGTTCTCGGCTGCTCTTTCCTACATCTTCTGAGTCTCACATCCGCTATTAGTTTGGGACCATTATGTATAAGCCAATACGCTTGGTCTTGCACACGATGAAAGGTGGGCGTCCAATTTGCTACTAAGGATACCCCTGAATAGAATGGATCAATACACGGTCGGTAATCGAGGGCTTGAGAAACGCAAGCCGCCAATACATGTGAACACGTTATATGATGAAGCTAGAATTTCTGACAGGTACATGTGCATGCCCCCAAATCAACAATCTGACATTTTCCACCCTTTCGCTTAGTACCGACAACTCGAATACTTGTTTTGACTTGAAGTATGCTAAGATTATGATGAAACATTATAGCCTCATGCAAATTAGCTCTATCCCTCCGTATATCGATAAGTTCTTGAACTCTTGGAGCCCAAACCCGCCCTTCACTTGTCAATTTTTGTGCCGCTTGACTGCACTCAGTGAAGTAGGAATTGAGTTTGTAAAATATCACCTCCACGATTGTTGTTACAGGCAAACTACGAACACCTTTTAACACGAAATTAAATATTTCTGATAAATTTGTGGTCATGACACCAAATCGACGCCCTCCATCCACAGCTAGTGCCCACCTCTCCACCGGTTTTCCCTTCAACCAATCGACAACCTCGAGTTTAACTTCTTCAATCTCTCCCAATTGTTTATCAAACTTTTTTAGCTGATTCTAACATGCAACCACCTTTACCTTATTCATCAAAGCATTACTACCGAATTTGGTATAGAAATTTGTAGCAAAATATTGCATACAATAATGATGGTATGCATGTGGCTCATTCCATGATCCATTTTCAAGCTCCATGCATGATAAGATTTCCGCATGAAGATCAGAAATAATACATATGCCTTGATGATCGGTGACAAAATATCTAATACAAATCATGAACCAAGTCAAACTTTCTATACTCTCTCCATCTACTATTGCAAAAGCAAACAGAAATAACCTGTTATCTACGTCGGGTGCAATCGCAATCAACAAACAACCCTTGTACTTTTCATACAAATGAGTTTCATCTATACTAATAACAAGTCAGCGGGACTTAAAACCTTCAATTGAAGCGCCAAATGCCCAAATACTCCTTTGAATATTTCTTCGCCAAGACCGAAAGGAATCTTATCCCAATGTATGTATGTTCCAGAATTTGAGGCTTGTATTGCTGATAAAAGAGCAGACAACTTCGTATATGCTTCATCAAACCCTCCAAACAACTACTCAATAGCTCTCTGTTTTGCAATCCAAGCTTTCTTGTAAGAAATCTTATAATTACATTGTAGAAAGACAATATCAATTATGGCAATCGGTGTAGTTCCTAAATGTGCCTTAACAACATTCAAAATTATATTAGAAATTAGCTTTGAATCAATTTTACTGTGGTCCTGAGTTAATGTCAGATTGGTACATGTATGCGCCCCTCCCAACTTCTTCACAATGAAGTACGTCTGTCCTCTTGGAATAATTGCACGTAGTTGCCATGAACATTCTGCCTCGGCTACGCCTTCGGAATTGTGTGACGTATCCTCATTTGTACGCACTTTCGGTGTGAATTTACATTAGATGACACAAAACCTTTTGTTTAATTTCACTACAACAAATTCTCGATGTTCCTTAATAGAGAACATCTTCACTGCATGTTGGATATTAGCTTTGCTTTCAAACTTTTACCCAATGTACAATATTCCTATCTTCGATGAAACACATGATTCTTCTGGATTTTGAAGTACCTGGGCACTATTACTCCCTTCAACGGATTTAAATTCAGGTACAGTTGGACTCATAAATTGAGATTGGGGGGGGGGGGGGGGGGGGGAATCACTAGTTGCCATTTCCTGAACATCATTAACGTTATCATCTAGATACTCACCATTTTCATATTCCTCCTATTCTACATCTACCTCCAATTCGTCATCTTCTTCATCATCATCTACTAACTCATTGTTAACCGTAGCTTGATTGAAAAGTCTTGAATAATGTGCTCGTTATCAATAAGATTGCGGATAAAGTTTGAATTCGATGGTGGAAAGTCATGTATAGGGGAATTTGTTGGTATTGGATTTGTGCACAGGTTTTCTTGTCGAGGTGATGATCTTTCATGTCGGTCAGGACCTGGATGGGGACTCGTCTCTTGAGTTGACACATCACGTACCGGGCTTGATATACGATTAACATGTGGGCTATTAGGAATCCTGATTTTCTCAAGGTATAACTCTGAAGCATTCCAACTATAATTCGGATCAACTGTTCATGCAATCATGGAAGTAAGAGTATCATCATCGACTACAAGCACCACCATGAAAGATTGGGACTCTCCTTTTCCAGTTGCATATCGAGCTTAGATTTTAACATTCCATTCACTTCTATCCCAGTTAGTAAATTCGTAAACCTTCTACTAGTTCGTGTTTTGTAATATTACGGGGAGCCCAAACTATTTTCGGTTCAACATCACTATAACAATTTCTTAACTTTGGGTCTCGAATTATTTCTCGACTGAATATAACCAAATAGGAGTTTTGTAATCCATATCTACAAGTCAATGGACAAATATGCGAGTAACTTTCTAATAAAAAACATAAAACACAAAGATTATACTTTCGTGGGTTGTATGAATACCTTCAAAATTACCCCGGTGTTTGAGAGCGGAGATGACGACATAGATGATGTCAAAGAGTACGAAGACGGTGCTAATTGTTAGGTGTGTTGTCGGCTTCAATGTGGGTGGCAAGGTTTGGAGAATTGGACGAATAGGAAAATTACCACTTGCGGATTTGGGGATTGAAGGTTGATGGGGAGTGGAAGATGAGGTGAAGTTGATATGTTAATGAGGAAGAGATTTTATGGAGTGGGAGGAGCTAGATTAGGGTTATAGGGTTTTCAAGGATTTTGGGTTTCGGAATTGGAGAAAGTTTTTTGGGAAAGATGAAGAGAAGTGGAGATTGGTGGTGTGTGTGTGTGAAGGATTTAAGAACTAGACCACATCGATTATTTCATATTGAGGTCGCAGTTGTGAGTTGCGACCTAAGTATTATTGAGGCTGCAGTACACAACTGCTGCCTCAGTGGAATATTCTTTGAACTTCTTTGGACTTGAGAAATTTTAAACCAAGTCTTATTCTAGATTTATATGGTAGGTACGGAGGCCGCAGTAGGGTACTGCGGTCTCGTTATTGAAGAGCCCGCAGTTTTGTACTGCAAGTGGTCTATCTTCGAAATTAGTTTCGAAAGTGATCTATTTTGAAAATTAGTTTCAAAAAGTGGCCTAATTTGAGAAAAAAAATTCAAATAGTTGCTAGTGGAGGGTATGATGTTCCGATTTGTTGTGCATGGTTTAGGCAATGTCGGTACTAGGTAGGTGTGATCATGTTTGACGACATGGTAAATTATTGTGTTGTACATATAAAAATATTGAGTTTCTTTATTCATATGTTTTAGCTTCAAGACTGAAAACAGTTTTGCGATGTAACCTATGCTGATTGTTCGTATAAAAGGAAATTTGGTTAACATTTCTATAAACCAAAGTGGATTACGTATGAGATGTTGCTTAATTCTATTAATTTTCGGACTGTCCCAATTGTAGATAACCTTAACAATAGAGCCATTGCTCGAACATTTTGGACTCCGGCCACTTGATCTCCATGTTTCCATGCAGCCTTTCAAAAGCGACATTGATACATGATGAGTTCGGTATAATGCATCCCACGTGCTCGCTCTTATATTATCACAAAGATGGTGATGCCATTTGTTTTTGGAGTATGGGGGCAACAGGTGTGAGTTCTTGTAATTTTGTGAAGAGAAAACTGTACTGCCGTCGGCCCGACCCTTGAGAGTAGGACCGGCTCGGGGGTAGGAGCAGAGAGGTAGAGGCCGGGTGCTCAGCTCGGATCCCGTAGCTCTGCTCGGATCTTCTATACCTACACACTACCTAAAAACACCGGGAGAAGTTCCGGCAACAGGCCCTCCGATGATCTAGTCAGTCACTGAAAAGAGACTGGACAGCTAGGGTTCAGGTGGGAAAAGATTGGTTACCTTTTAAGGTGAGGGGGGGCCTGGTATTTATAGGCAGAGGCAAACGGGTCTGGAACTCTAACGGGTCGGGTCAGACCTGTTTGCCTGTGGGCCTGAGCCGGTTACGGCCCGTTGGACTCAGTTGACTTGATGACCACAGGTTAGAGGATCGAGAGAAGATCAGAGAGCTCTGATTTGTGCCACTATATTTATTCCACATCACAAGCCCCCCACTCCTGTAGGGCCGTGCAACGCCAGTTGTGGAGGAGTAGTCGGGTTCCATGGAGAAGAGTAGGAAGATAGTTTCTTTGGCGTGGGTTGGTTAGGGTCGGCGCCAAGCTGGAGCGAGTTCCGGTGGCCGAGCATGAGGGTCTACTGCCGAGCATCGTCAACCAGGTCCTGGTGATTCCCACCATTCTCAAGGCAGAATGGGGTCGGTTCAGTGTGTCGAGAGGTCACCGAGCTTGGGTCGCCGTGGTTGCGAGGAGGTTACCCCTGTGCTCGAGATAGCTGCCAAGCATCGAGCTTAGGGGGTAGGCAAGGAGAGGCGAGCCCAAGAGACTTGGCTTGTGAAAGCTACCCCTGTGCTCGAGATCACCGTCGAATGCCGAGGCTTAGGGGAGTCGGCAAGCGGAGGTGAGCCCAAGAGACTTGGCATGTGAAAGTTACCCCCTGTGCTTGAGATCACCGTCGAGCATTGAGGCTTAGGGGGGTCAGCAAGGAGAGGCGAGCCCAAGAGACTTGGCATGTGAAAGCTACCCCTGTGCTCGAGATCACCATCGAACGTCGAGGATTAGGGGGTCGGCGAACGGAGGCAAGCCCAAAAGACTTGGCGATACACCTGTGCTCGAGATCTAGGTCGAGCGTCGAGGCTTAGGGAGGTCGACAAGCGAAGGCGAGCCCAAAAGACTTGGCTTGTGGAGGCTACCCCTGTGCTTGAGATCTAGGTCGAGCGTCGAGGCTTAGGGGGGTCGGCCAGCGGAGGCGAGCCCAAGCGACTTGGCTTGCGAAAGCTACCCCTGTGCTCGAGATCACCATCGAGCATCGAGGCTTAGGGGGGTCAGCAAGCAGAGGCAAGCCCAAGAGACTTGGCGTGTGAAAGCTACCTCTGTGCTCGAGATCACCACCGAACGTCGAGGCTTACGGGGGTCGGCAAGGGAGGCGAGCCCAAGAGACTTGGCTTGTGGAGGCTACCCCTGTGCTCGAGATCTACGTTGAGCATTGAGGCTTAAGGGGGTCGGCCAGCAGAGGCGAGCCTAAGCGACTTGGCTTGTGAAAGCTACCCATGTGCTTGAGATCTAGGTCAAGCATCGAGACTTAGGGGGGTCGACCAGCGGAGATGAACCCAAGCGACCTAGCTTGCGAAAGCTACCCCTGTGCTCGAGATCACCGTCGAACGTCGAGGCTTAGGGGGGTCGGCAAGCGGAGGCGAGCCCAAGAGACTTGGCGTGTGAAAGCTACCGCTGTGCTCGAGATCGTCGTCGAATGTCGCGGCTTAAGGGGGTTGGCAAGCGGAGGCGAGCCCAAGAGACTTGGCATATGGAGGATACCCCTGTGCTCGAGATCTTGGTCGAGCGTCGAGGCTTAAGGGGGTCGGCAAGCAGAGTTGAGCCCACGAGACTTGGCATGTGAAAGCTACCCTTGTGCTCAAGATCACCGTCAAGCGTCGAGGCTTAGGGGGGTCGGCAAGGAGAGGCGAGCCCAAGAGACTTGGCATGTGAAAGCTACCCATGTGCTTGAGATCACCGTCAAACGTCGAGGCTTAGGGGGTCAGCGAGCGGAGGCGAGCCTAAGAGACTTGGCTTGTGGAAGCTGCCCCTGTGCTCAAGATCTAGATCGAGCATCGAGGCTTAGGGGGGTCGGGCAGCGGAGGCGAGCCCAAGCGGCTTGGCTTGCGAAAGCTACCCCTATGCTCGAGATCACCGTCGAACGTCAAGGCTTAGGGGGGTCAGCAAGCAGAAGCGAGCCCAAGAGACTGTCTTGCAAAAATAGTTACAGTAACTGTTTTGGCGAGAATCGAGGAGTTACAGTAATTGTTTTTGCAAGAATCGAGGAGTTTTTATCCTCTATATATACGTATCCCCGTCATCCCTTTTTATTTCTCACTTTTACTTTCTCTCTCTAGAACCCAGTGCTTCCTCTCTAGAAGATTTCCGTCACCGTCGACCAGTTTTCTGGCGATCTTCAATACTCAGGTTAGTAACTTTAATATGTTTAGGGCTCAGTCCAGCTCTTTTGCCTCCACCCCCGGTAGTGGTGTTCGCACGGGTCTTTCGGATTCTTCGACTTCTTGGGATACTGAAGAGGAAGTGCTCGCCGTGCAGCCGCTGCGCACCCGCAAGCCATTTGTGGTGGAGAGCAGTGATTCAGAGGAAGAGGAGCGCCCCATCGAAGTCATTGATGATGAGGACGGGGAGGAGGAATCTCCCGGAGGGTCCCCCACCGAGGAGATGCAAGCCGGCGAGGGTGCCCGGGCGGAGGGTGGACAGGCCGAGGGAATGGGCTCCTCCTCGAGGGCCTCTGTCCTCGAGCCGCTATCGATTCCGTTGCCTGAAAAAGGCTCCTAAGGCGTGGAGGAAGAAGATGAAGTGGACAATGCCCAGCAGTCCGGATAAGGCGATAACTCCTCGAAAGCTAGAAGTCCTGTTCTTGCCTCAGCCGCTATCGATTAGGAAGTACTTGGACGATGTCAAGGACTTGGTTCATTATGGGATACAGCCCTCCTCGCCGAGCCGGGTGAAGATCAAGATGGATGGTACCCCCACGATTTTGAAAGGGGAGGACCTGTCGGTGATCTGTGCAAGCTACTTCATTGGGAGGGAGTTCGAGTTGATAGTCCCCAACGCTGGTCTCAGGCCTACCGACCCTCTGGCGCCTTGGTGCTGCGTTTTCCCTGTGGACGCGTACTCCTCGGGGTTGCGGCTACCCATCCATCCCTTCATCCGCAAAGTTCTAAATTGGGCCTCGTTATGCCCGATGCAGTTTGGGCCAAACTCGTGGAAGCAGATGGTGAGCTTCGTCTTGTTGTGCGAAGAGAGGAGAGTGCCGCCGAGGCTGAATATCTTCCGATCTATGCTGGGAGTTAGCTCGTCAGGGGAGTTTGAGGGGATTTATTATGCATCACCTCGGAGCGGGGGTAAGGTCGTACATGGCCACCCCGACTTGATAAAGGAATGCAAGAAGAAATACTTCATCATCCAGAGTGAAGAGCCATGGAAGATCCCGACGAGGTGGAACTTCTACAAGCCTAATTTCAAGGGGCCCAAGAAGGGTGATCTTTCAGTCAAAGAGTGGGCCTTTGTGGAGCGTCTCCGTAAGAGTCATAGCATAAGTTGGCCGAAGGGGACAGAGGGTCACATAGCCCACGTCGGACTGAGCCCCACCCCGTCTCGTATGTTTTTCGTTCATTTTTTCTTTTAGTAATTCCCTTTTGTGCTCGTCGCTTTTTAATGGGTCTTCCTGCAGAGATGGACCCCAAAGTGATCAAGGAGAGGAGGCTTGCCCTGAAGAAGCCAAAGGCAGAGCAATCCGAGAAGGGGAAGCAGGCGGGGGGCTCTTCCAGAGTGGCTCCTGTGGCTCAGCTGGAGCCGAAGGCAAAGAGGACGAAGACCAGTTAGTCGAGGGAGACTGCAATCATGCCAAGCTCCAAAGCCTCGAAGGTGATGGAGGTCGTGCAAGGGGGTGTCCCTCCTCTTCGTGCCGATGCCCAAACCATGGTCGAGGAAGAGGGGCTTTGTCCTTGGGCCCCGGACTGGTCCATTTGAAAGGGGGATACCCTGACCGAGGGTCCCATCGCCGTGGAGTTCGTGGACAAGATGGCCACGCCTCGGGATCGGCAGAGCATGGGTCCCGACACCCTCGAGTCGTCTTACATGAGGTGGGCTCAGGCGAGCGTGCAAGTAAATTCTGAAGCTTTGTATTTCAGTTTACGCGCATTTGTTCTTCATGTCTTTGTTTCTACTCAAGTATTTTTACCTCGGATGTAGGCTTGTCTATCCAGCAATCAGGTGGTGAGGATCCATGACCTGGAGCTGAAGTACGAGTGGCGCCAGACCAACCGCTTCAAACAAGAGATGATGGACCTGAAGACTGCTCTGGATGCCTCGATGAAGCGAGAGCAGGCCCTGAAGGCTAACATAGCCTCGATGGCCGACAACGGACTAAGGAAAGAGGCGGCGGTGAGGAAGGCGTTTGAAGTGGAGAAGGGGTTGCTGACCTTGAAGGCCCAGGACATGGTTATCGAGGCCCAGAACGAGGTGTACGACAAGGCACTGAGCCATGTCAAGCACTTCTATCCGACTTTGGATCTGACGGGCTTCGACTTTGACATGGTGATCGACGAGCCGCCGAGGACCCCTGGGGGCGATACGCCAGCTGACGGGAAGGCAGAGCCGGAGGGGCCAGCGCCGAGCCGGTTGTCGACCCCGTGGCCGCCATCGAAACCGAGGGAGAGGTTGGCCCTACGCTGTAGTTGTTTTTTTTTCTTTTCATTTTGTTTTTGACATTGTATTTGCCAAAGGCGGACTGGCTACCGCGGTATTTTGTAAAAGTATTCTAATTTATGATAAAGGATTTTTGGTTGGCCAAATGTTTTGACTTTGACTTTTGCCTTGACTTTTTCCTGTCCGACCCTTTTCGACTTGTGTAATTTTTCGAGATTGTAAGTTGTGAGTTCATGGCCTTAGAATGATCTTTTGTTTTGCTTCTATCAGATGTCGGCTTCCCTCCTCGTGTCTGATCCTCGACGATCCGAGGTGACATGGCTTCGGAGCAAGATTAGGGTATTGGAGTCCACTCTTGACTGATATCAGAAGGAAGCTTGCGATCACGATGTCGCTTTCCACTACTTCCAAAACAAGTCAAAGGAGCTGAGCGCGGAAGCGGCTCAATTGAAGAAGATGATAGTCGCCCGCGACCTCGAAGGTGTGGGCCTCGGATTTTCCATGTCAAGTGCCTCGGTTCAAAGGCCTACCTTGGAGTCACTCCTTCGTGAGGTTATTGTAGAGAAAGAGATCGAGATTCAGCGTTACAAGACGATGTTGGGGATGTCGGTCTCTTCGGGGGGTAGGCGCTCGTCGAGCCACAAGCTATCTCCGATTCGATAGTTGGAATATCTGAGTCTGGGCGATGCCCAAAGCACTGTGGCTGGTGCATCTACCTTGGCTGCTCCTATGGATTCTGCTCGGCAGGCCGTGGAGCCAAGCCAGTCGGCGGGGTATGGGTTATCCTGTGCTAGTTCGGAAGGGCTCTGAGGATAGTTTAGGCCGAGGCGATAGCCGTTGTAATAAACCTTATTGTATTGTGGCATCCCAAGGCGCTTATAATAATAAAAAATAACCTTTTCAATTTGCCTGAACTTGTTTTCGAGAACTAGCGTTGAGGGCTCGAGGGAGGATCCCTGCTTGGTTCAGGAGCCGAAGAGACTTGTGAGATTGAGAAGTCCCACCGTGCGGTGAGGACGTGGGGCCGAAGAAGACCCGTTTGGTTTTGGAACCGAGCTTCTCCAGCTTGTGAGAAAGCTAGGGCTTCTGCTTTCCAATGGCGGGTCCTCGACGGCTGGGCCGAAGGACGTATTCGAGCGGGAGGGTGACGACGAGGGCAATGGATCCTGACAGCCTGACAATGGAAGACATTTTGCCTTCCAATTTCATTAATGGGGGACGTTTTCGCCTTCCAATGTCATTAATGGGAGATGTTCCGCCTTTCGCCATTTCAACTTCCCATGTCATAAATGCAGTTATCCTGAGGGCTATAAGACCCTCACCTCTTCATCAGAAATTGTCTCACTTCACTGTGAGTAGTCCTTGACGGTGGCTCTCCTGCCACCTTCTGAAAATTGGGGATAACGGCCGTGAGTGCTGTTTATCCCCAGTTGCCAGCGGGTGAAAGGAGGATCGATCTCGGAGATGGTGCTCGGGGCGCTTGCCGAAGGCAGGTGCCTTAACTGAAATTTTTGCTTGGGAGTCCTAGAGCGGTGTCCCTCCTGCCACCCTCTGACAATTGGGGGTAACGGTTATAAGTGCTATTTATCCCCAGTTGCCAGTGGGTGAAAGGTGGGTCGATCCCTAGTTCGGGGCTAGGGGCGCTTGCTGAAGGCGAGCGTCCTAAGTCTTAATGAAAATTTTGGGGTAGGGGGGTTAGCTGACGTCCCAGTCGAAGGTTTATGACTGGCTATCCCAATGAAACCTCCTTAGTTACTCGGAGTCGGAGCCGAGCTGCGAGGACGTGAGGGTTGAAGGCCTCCCTATGCTCGCGATCGCCGCATGGTGTCGAGACTCGGGGTTTGGCACAGAAAGATTGCATACAAAATGGCAGTAAAGATTGCACACAGAATGACTTAAGACTGTTGCATATCTTCTTTCCCTCTATAAAGGTTTAACTTGATGAACGATATTCCTACCATGAGCAAACCCTTTATTGTCACTCGGATTCCCAAAACTGTTTTGAAGGGGGAAAAAACTCTTCACACTTCTTCTACTTCGTTGACCTCGAGATCACCGTCAGGCATCGAGGCAAGGGGGTCGACACAGAGTGACGACCTCCGCGGTCTTAGCTTGAGAAAGCTACCTATGTGCTTGAGATCACCGTTAGGTGTCGAGGCTTGGGGGGCGGCACAGAGCGGTGAGCTCCGCTGCCTTAGCTTAAGAAAGCTACCCATGTGCTCGAGATCACCATCAGGTGTCGAGGCTTAGGGGTCGGCACGGAGCGACGAGCTCTGCTGCCTTATCATGAGAAAGCCACCCATGTGTTCGAGATCACCGCCGGGTGTCGAGGCTTAGGGTGGAAAGTGCGGGAATTTACATAAAGAATCTGAGCTGAAAAACTCGGAAAGAAATAAGCCCCTTTTCTTTAATCTTTTCATACAAAAAGTAGTGGCATATAATGCCGATTACAAGGGATTGGTTACATAGGAAGTTTAGTCCTCCCCTTCGAGGTACTTTATGAGGTGCTCCGCATTCCAAGGTCTCTTGACTATGTTGCCTCTCAGGTCAGTGAGTCGGTAGGTGCCGGGGCGCACGACTTCGAAGACCTTATACGAGCCCTTCTAATTAGGAGCCAACTTTCTCTTTTTACTGGGGTCGGATACCGCCAATTTCCTGAGGACGAGGTCACCCTACTTGATGTTGGTGAGACGGACCTTCTTGTTGTAAAATTTCTTGACCCGTTGCTGGTATATGCTTCTTCTGATGGCAGATTTTTTCCTGACTTCGTCGACTAGATCCAATTTGGCTCTGAGGTCTGTCGAGTTGCTCCCCTCGTCGAAGGCCATGATCCTGGGCAAAGGGAGGCCAATCTCTAAGGGGATAGCTATCTCAGTGCCATAGGTTAGGTTGAAGGGCGAATCGCCCGTAGGGATCTTCTTCGTCGTTCGGTGCGCCAAGAGAACGCTCGGAAGTTCATCGACCCATAGCCCCTTGGCTGAATTGCCCAATCGCTTCTTAAGGCCGTCAAGGATTTGGCGGTTCGCGTTTTCAGCTTGACCGTTTGATTGAGGGTGGTATATCAACGAGAAGCGTTGCTGAACGCCGATGTCTTCGCAAAACTTTCAAAAATTCTTGCCCGTGAACTGGGTCTCGTTGTCGGTGATGAGCACCTGTGGGATCCCGAACTGGCAGATGATGTGCCTCTAGAAGAATTGTTGAGTTTGATGCTCGGTGATCGTGGCCAAGGGTTCCGCCTCGATCCACTTGGTGAAGAAGTCGATGGCCACCACCAGGAATTTCCTTTGGCCCGTTGCTTGAGGGAAGGGGCTGACCAGGTCCATCCCCCACATAGCAAAGGGGGTCAAACTGGCCAGAGATCGGAGGTTGGCCTGCGGGAGTCTCTTCACTAATGAGAATCTTTGGCAAGGGCCGCATTTTTTGACGAGGTCTTAGGCGTCTTGCAACATGGTCGGCCAGTAGTACCCATAATTTAGGGCCTTATGGGCGAGCGGCCTGCTCACCATGTGGCATCCGCCGATCCCCTCGTGTAGTTCCTTCATAGTGTACTTAGCCTCATCAGGGGCTAGGCAACGGAGGTAGGGTTTACCGTCAGCTATTGTGTATGAGCGCTTGAAGAGCATTCCATTGATCAAGGTGAATCTCTCAGAGCGGACTCTAATCCTTCTTGCCTCGGATCGGTCTTGAGGGAGTTCGCCCTTGGAAAGGAACTTTCGAATGGGCGTCGTCTAGTTGTCTGGTTGGAGATCAGTGGTGAGGCAAGAGGCTTCAGGGAGGTTGTTGTTGGGCTTGAGGAGGACTTCAATCAGGATGGTGCGGTCGAGCCCCTCGAAGGATGACGAGGCGAGCTTCGATAATGAATCTGCCTGGGCGTTCTGTTCCCTGGGGATTCGTTCTACCGAGTGGTATTCGAAAGACGCCAAGAGATGATGGACTATCGCCAAGTATTGTACCATTCGAGCAACGCGAGCTTCGAACTCCCTGGTGATCTGGTTGACCAAGAGCAGGGAGTCGCTAAAGGCCTTGATGTGTCTGGACCCGGCCTTGTGTGCAAGGGTGAGCCCAGCGATCATAGCTTCGTACTCTGCTTCATTATTCGAGGCCAAAAAATTCAGATGGAGGGAATATTGAAGGACGAAATTATGAGGACCCTTCAGAATGATGCCCGCGCCGCTTCCTCCCTCCCAAGACGAGCCGTCAACATAAACCTCCCAGATCGGGTCTATCTCCTGGATGTCGGAGGCTCGGGAATAGTGCATTTTGTGATGATTTCGGCGAAGGCCTGCCCCTTGATAGCTGTCCTGGGCTGGTAGCTGATGTCGTACTAACTCAGCTCGATCGACCAATTGACCAAGCGGCCGAAAGTTTCGGGCTTGTGGAGTACGACTTTGAGAGGTTGGTCTGTAAGGACCTGAATAGAGTGCGCTTGGAAATAAGGACGAAGCTTCCGTGCAGCCATTCCCAGTGCGTAGGCCACCTTTTCCATCTTAGCGTATCGGGTCTCTGTCGAAAGCAAGACCTTGCTCACATAGAAGAGTGGATTTTGGACACCGTCCTCTTTCCTAACGAGAACTACACTGAAGGTACTCTCCGAGGCTGAGAGATATATCTGCAGTGATTTGCCCGGCTCGGGTTTGCTCAGAACTGGAGGGTTGGCGAGGTAGGATTTCAGTTGTTCGAACGCCTGTTGTTGGGGGTCTCCCCACTCGAAGCCTTTTGCCCCTCGGAGAGCTTTGGAGAAGGGGAGCGGTTTCTCCACGGATTTTGAGAGAAAGCGGCCGATGGCCGCCAGCCTCCCTATCAGTCGTTGGACTTCTTTAATATTTCTCGGAGGGGCCATGTCGACGATTGCATGGATCTTTTCGAGGTTCACCTCTATGTCATGCTGGCCGAAGACGAACCCGAGGAATTTTCTGGAGGAGACGCTGAAGGCGCACTTGGCAGGATTAAGCCTCATGTCATGGGATTGGAGAACGCCAAACGCTTCCTCACGGTCGGTCACATTGTCCTGACCTTGCCGGCTTTTGACGAGCATGTCGTCAATGTATACCTCTATATTGCGACCGATCTAGTTTTTAAAGACCCGGTTGACGAGCCTCTGGTAGGTGGCTTCGGTGTTCTTGAGCCCGAAGTACATGACCCGGTAACAGTGCAGACCTTGGTCGATAACAAAAGACGTCTTGGCAATGTCGGGGGGAAGCATGCGAATTTGGTTATAGCATGAAAAGGCGTCCATGAAGGTCAGCAGCTCGTGACCCGATGTCGTGTCGATTAGGGCATCTATGCTCGGGAGAAGGAAATGATCTTTTGGGCATGCCTTGTTGAGGTCTGTGAAGTCTATGCAGATCCTCCAGCATTCACTGGCCTTCTTCACCATCACGACGTTAGCCAGCCACTCCGGGTAGCTGACCTCCTGAACGAATCGGGCGGATAACAGCTTGACCTTTACGACTTGTTGCCTCTCTGGGGCGAACTTGCGCCGCTTCTGATGAATAGGCTTGGAGCCCGGGGTGACGTTCTGCCGGTGCATGATCAATTCTTTGGAAATCCCGGGTATGTCGGACGGAGTCCAGGCGAAGAGGTCGATGTTGTGGCAGATGCAATCAATCAGGCCCGACTTCAAGCCGGGGGACAGGGTGCGACTCACGCGGAAACATTTGGATCTGTCCTCCACCTCGAACGAGATTTCCTTTAATTCGTCTGCCGGTTCTGACTCCGGATGGTCCCTCTCGGGAGGGAGCTCAACTGCGTCGAGGGGGAATACCCCGCCCCCGACCGCGGTCATGTAACACGAACGTCCCGACTCCTGCTTACCTCGGATGACCCCAACCCTAAGGTCGGCGGGGAATTTTAGTTTCAGATGGTAGGCCGAGGAGACGGCCTGGAACGAACAGAGCCCGGGTCGACCGAGGATGGCATTGTATATCGCCTTGACGTTGACCACAATGAAATCCATCGACTCGGTTCGGAGGATGGGGGTCATGCCTGTCGTTACATCTAGTGTCACAATCCCCTCAATTTGTATGGGGACGCCCGAGAACCCATGAAGGGTGTAACTGGCCGGCTTCAGTTTTTCTCGGGGAAGTTTGAGATTCTCAAATGCTTCCAAGAAAAGGATGTTAACCGAACTGCCGTTGTCCACCAGGATACGGTGGACCTTGAAGTTGGCCATGACAAGGGTGAGACGAGGGCGTCACAGTGTAGAAGCCGGACAGAAGCCGGACGCCTTCGAGGTCTTCTCCAGAGAAGGAGACCGCCCGTTGCTGAACCCGAGGGGAGGGAAGGACCCGAACGGATTTGACCTCTCGGACGACGGCCTTGCGAGAGGTATTGGATTCCCCTTCCATGGGTTCGCCGTGGACGCAGTGCAGGATAGTCGGTCTGGGCCGCTGGCTGGTTGTCCGCAGAGGAGGTGAAGGCCTCGGCTCCTCGGTTCTCTCCGGTCTTTGGGGTTGGCTCGGGTGAACTCCCTCAGATACCCTCATTGGATAAGGGCTTCGATCTCGTCCTTGACGGCTCGGCAATGATCTGTCTCGTACCCGGTGTCTCGGTAGAAGCGGTAGTAGAACCTTTGGTCTCGCTTCTTGCCGTTGTTGCTCGGTCGAGGAGGGAATCAGACGATCCCTTTATCCTTGATCTCCATTAAAATTGCCGAGACATTCTGGGTCAGGGGAGTATACCTCTCGAATCGGGGGACCAGTGGGACCCTCTTGAGACCAGATGTTTCTTTCGCGAGTTTCTTGAAGGGCTCGGCGTCATCGGCCTTACGCTTCCCCTTAGCCATGGCTTCTTTGGCGCCCTCTGGATTGAGGGCCTCCTCGGCCTGAATATACTTCTCTACGCTGTTGAGTAGGTCTGGGAAGTCCACAGATGGTTTTTTGGCTAAGGAAGCTTTAAGCTGGCCGTGGCGGACGTTGTGTCGGAAGGCTGCGGAAGCGACACCCGCGTCGAGGGAGGAGACAGACCTCGCCTCGGTGGTGAATCTTCGAACGAACTCACGGAGGGATTCCCCATCCCTCTGTTTGAGGTCCAGAAGGGAAGCGCTTCTCTTCTCGACCTTCCTGTTGGTTACGAAGTGGGCTAGGAAGCCCGACTCTAGTTGTTCAAATGAGAAGACCAGGCCGGGGGTAAGCTTTGAGAACCATTCCCGAGAAAGACCACGAAGGGTAGCAGGGAAGGTATGACAGAGGAGGGGATCCGCAGCGCTGTGAATCATCATGAGGGTCTTAAACCCCTACGTGTGATCAGCAGGATCACCCTCGCCGTTGTAGGCCTCGAATTGAGGAGGCCTGAAATTCTGGGAGATCTCGGCCTCAAGGATTTGGAGGGAGAATGGGGGTCTCGTCGGCCGATGACCGCGACTTGGTATCGACCCGCCCTCGCCGAGATGGGCGAGGCAGTTTTCCATCTCCTGTAAACGCCGAAGGACGGCCCCTGCCTGTTCCTGGGGGCGGGCCGATCCGCGGGTTTCGCCGCCACCCGTTCACGACCGTGGGTCAGAATTGTTGTGGACCTCGGTGCCCTGGCCGCCTCGGATGGCTTGGAGGACCTCGTCCTGAAAATTTTGGAACTCAGACCTCATGACGGGGGCTTGCCCCACCGGGTCCTGCGGGGGCAGGAGTCCACAGGGCGAGCGGCTGTGTTTTGGATCGCGCTGCTGGGATGGCCGTCGGTGATGGTTCGAGACCGAGTTGGAAGCGGTCTCTCCCCTTGTCCGGCTGGCCTGCCGATCTAAGATGATGCAGCGTAAATCAGTCGCATTCGAGTGCCCGACCGTGCCGTTGATCCAAGGTTGGTTGGAACCCTGGGCATCCGCGCGGCTATGATGTGGAGGGTCCGGATGTCGTGCCGAGGTGACGACCCTTCTGGCTTTGGGAGCCAGGAAGAGCTCGGACTCGAGGTGACGTCCCTGACCAGGCTCGGTTGGGCGACAGTACTAAGAGAAGTTCCCACAGATGGCGTCAACCTGAGGCCGTTTGTTTTTGGGGTAGGGGGGCAACAGCTGTGAGTTCTTGTAATTTTGTGAAGAGAAAACTGTGGTACTAGCGTCGACCCGACCCTGGGGAGTAGGACCGGCTCGGGGGTAGGAGCAGAGAGGTAGAGGCCGGGTGCTCGGCTCGGATCTTGTAGCTCGGCTCGGATGGAGTGGCTCGGCTCGGATCTTCTGTACCTGCACACTGCCTAGAAACACCGGGAGAAATCCCGGCGACAGGCTCTCCGACAATCTAGTCAGTCACTGAAAAAAGACTGGGTAGCTAGGGTTCAGGTGGGAAAAGATTGGTTACCTTTTAAAGTGAGGAGGGGGCTTGGTATTTATAGACAGAGGTAAACGGGTTTGGAACCCTAATGGGCCAAGTCAGACCCGTTTACCTGTTGGCCTGAGCCAATTACGGCCCGTTGAACTCCAGTTGACTTGATGACCGGGGGGGGGATCCAGAGGAGATCCGATGGCTCTGATTTGTGCCACTCTATTTATTCCACATCAGATGGCATGCGGGACTGCCCCAGTAAGTATTTACTAGGATTCTTTTCGAGTGTTCAAGCAATAATAGTCAAACTATTAAATCAAAAATTTCAGCAAACCAAGCCAGACTATACAAAATTTATTGCAGCAAACACTAGGCTGACACAACATATAGCAGTTCCATCTCCAAACATTCTTAAAGATGGGCTGAAATTTCCACCTATAAATTACAACATCAAGAGAGGTAGACAATCACAAGCTCAAACCATGTCGAGGTACTCCCCAACGCCCTGAGCCTCCTTTATTTGTAGAGGCTTCTTGTAGGACTGTAAGAGCAGGGAAGAGCAGACAACACTAATGGAGGATAAAGCCATGCATGCCCCAGCAAGCCATGGTGGTAGGCGAATTCCAGCAATCGGGTAGAGAACTCCAGCGGCGATGGGGATGCCGAGCACATTGTACCCTAGGGCCCACACGTAGTTGAGCCGGATTCTGGATAGGGTCTTTCTAGAGAGGTCAATTGCTGTGATCACATCCTCAAGGTTGCTCTTCATCAGGACAATGTCTGCAGCTTCAATTGCGACATCGGTGCCAGCACCAATTGCCATGCCGACATCTGCTGCAACAAGGGCTGGCGAATCGTTGATGCCATCTCCTACCATTGCTACTGTCAGACCTTTCATCTGCATTTTTAACAATACAAAAGTTTAGTTATGATCAATTGACAAAATACTAGCCGAAGTGTATTAAATCACAAACCAACATATTTTTCATTTTTCGGTCTCATGTGTCATTATTTGCTAATATATATACCCATATAATTCACTGTTCTCTAATCTTAGCAACAAAAACTCTTAAAAGGGAGTTCGTACTTGTAATTCTCTGAACTCCTTTTAGAGGTCGATGTTACCCAAATTGAGGTTCTACAAATGTTGTAGTCGGAGGGAAGGAACTTGAATGAAAAATGAATTTTATGCCAATATATGGTTACCATCTGTATTCCTCAAATAGTAGTGATTTAAAAATGATGTGTGTAATATCAATATATAATGATATATTGAAACATACCAGGGCAGGAATTACTAAGTATTTAAAGTCTGTTCCCCACAGAAATGTAATTAGAAGTATAGAAAATCAAGACCAGCTAAAATTATCTATTTACCTGCAGGTCTTTAATTTTCTCGGCTTTCCCCACTGGATCAGTCTCAGCAAATACTGCACTTATTCCAATTTCCTTAGCTATTGCAGTAGCAGTAGCACAGTTATCGCCAGTCACCATAATGCTGGATATGTTCATTGAATTCAAAAATGAAACCACGCGGCCAGCTTCAGGCTTCAAGGAATCCGACACTGCAAAAGCTCCACAAATTGTACCATCAATAGCAACAAGCACACAAGTCCTTGCTAGTTGTTCAGTTTCTGACATGTACTCTTCAACCTCAAGGCTTACTGGGACTTTGGAAGCAAGCATGAGCCTCTTGTTCCCAACCACAATGCGCTTACCCCTAACATCAGCACTGACACCAGCACCCGGGTGCACCTCAAAGTCCCTTGCTTCTGACATGTTATCGTTTTGAGATCCATATTGCTCATGGAGCTTTTTCGTATGGTCTACCACAGCCTTTGCCAAAGGATGTTCACTGTTAGCCTGAGATGAGGAAAACAGTTAGATCAGAAGGGTGTTTAAAGGTTGTATTATTATTAGTTCAAGATCCATAAATTTGATTATGACCAATAAAGATACATTAACCAGACTGATTCTAGTGAGGACCAATATATGTCTTTTACCATTTCAGATATAATCCCTTATTAATGGTCTCTAATAATACAAGTAACTATCAGATATTAACTTGCAAGGTATAATTGAATATTATTTCAACACAACAATAACATATAAGCAAATTTCCCTGTCATTGTCGCTGTTCTTTTTATAATTTTCAGTTGTGTTCTCAAATATCGAAATTTTTTTGAAAATTTGGAAAATAGATGGTTGATCTTCTTTTGTTAGGTGGTTATCTTCGAATTCCAGCAAATAGTGCATGAATAAATACAGATACTCTATCCTATAATGCAAATGCCAATATGCATAGCATATTTTACATCAGACTGCAATATGTATTCGATCAGTTAAAGCTTCAATACACCAATACCCAATCCGTACCAATATGCTGACACGTTCAAATTATAGTTCCATGCAATTGGTTTCAAACGGTTATCATTCAAGGTTTCATTATATCTAACATAGACTTACATATCTCACGCAATAGGTATAACAAGAAAACAGTGCAAAAAAGTTTATCTTGGTTAACTGCACACCTCTGCTGTAGCAGCCAAATCACAGAACTCCTGCAATGGTATCGTGGAGAAGAGCATAGAATGAACTACAGAAGGTCTTCCAACAGTCAAAGTTCCAGTCTTATCAAATATGACAGTATTAACCTGTGGCATAGTCCAGATATAAGCAAAGGGATAAAGGAAAGTTATAACCAAAGCATTATGTTAAGTCAGTCTACTACTTGCCTTGTGAGCCTTCTCAAGGGCATTACCACCCTTAATAAGAACACCTTGTGATGCTCCTTTACCAGTGGCAACCATAACAGCGGTGGGGGTTGCTAATCCTAAAGCACAAGGACATGCAACCACCAGAACTGAAATCCCGAACTGCAGTGCTAACTCAAACCCATCCATAGCCTTGGGAATCCAACGCCTTGGATACAGATGAGCTTCTCCAAGAATAAACCAAGCAAGCCAAGTAAAGAAAGCCACCAATATCACCTGTTAAATTAATTTTTTTTTATCGTTAAGCGGTGGACCCCCCGCATTTCATTAAAGAGAATTTAACAAAACATACAACTAAAAATAAGGCTTATGAAGTTCAGATCCTAACAGGTTGGGTTCTGGAACTCATACACCCCAACTATCAAACAAAAAATACAAAGATATCTAATCCTACTGATCAGCTGCCCCCGTCAGAGCAAATTTCTCGTGCCAATTTGGGCTCATTCTCTCACTCAGTCTCTCGCTTGTACACTGTTTATCCTCTCCAATTATCGTACGCTCTCCCTCGTCGCCCCCAGCAATGACCCAAACGACAAGTGTAAGCACCATATGAGAGACACCGCAGTCACTCCACCAATCTGACAACTCCATGTCAAGATTGAGTTCTCGTTCTCATCCCCTCGCTTCACCCTCGATGAATCTCACCGCAACCTCGCAACGAGGGTAGGTGTCGCACCTGACCCCTGCGAGCCCTCTAACCTGAAAGAAACCAAAGGCACCCCTCACTTTGACCAACCATGGTCAAAGTAGAGTCCAAACTATAAATTTGCCTGACACTAGACGCCCACACCAACTAGGACACATTTTACTGCTAATTGTAAATTGGTTGTAATTTGAATATTAAGGACGAGTTTGGATCTTAGAAGCTCCCCACCGTTAACTCGAATTTCAACACTTGACTTGAATTCAACTCTTCCCCCTACTACATCACTTCCCAGAACAAAATCAAATTTCAAAACCAATTTCGAACTTCGAAAATCTCCTTCCCCCAACTCTCTTCCCGACCTCCCCCACGTGCCTCCACGGCAGTCCTGACTACCCCAAGTTCGCCGAACGCCACCTGAAGCCTTTACTTGGCAGCACTCCCGCTGCAAGCCCCGATGCAACCAACTCGAGCTTCGACTGTGCGTGCGTCGCCATCCCCGATGCCGCCAATGCAAGTCAGAGACTTCCACAACCAATACCACGGACAACCCTTCCCAATTCAGAGACTGATCCCCTCCAGCGTTTGGATTCCGCCAACCCTGACAATCGGACAAAGGCTGCCCAACGATCACCAATGACCAGTGTAACCCTAGCCCGCTGCTCTGGTCCAATGACCACCTATGGCCGCCAACCCTAGCCACCAGATAACCACCAACCCGAAGGATCACTGACGTACTCCGCTGCCCTGGCCCTGGTCGCGCTCGACGAACAACTCCACCAATCCTTAGGCGCGCTCGAAGAACACCGCCGCCGGCCCAAGCAACCCAGTAACTCTGTCCTGGTCGCGCCAACCCTAGGCACCCTCGACGAGCCCCAATCAATCTCCATCCAGCCTCGCCGGAGAATGCCAAATTCGGCGAACCACCTCGGCGTCAACTGCATGGGTTTGAAGAGAAAAAAGAGGAGGAATAGAGATGGTGAGATCTGGAAGAGAGAAGAAGAGGGGACGTAGGGAGCTTCAACGCGGGGGGGGGGGGGGGGGGGGGGGGTCAAATCAGATCTAGGTTAGGGTTTTGTTTTTGTTGGGTTTTGGGGAGAACTTCTCTTTCTTAAAAAAAAATATCACCTGTTAAATTTATAAATGGATATCAAGGAAATACAAGAACTTAGAATTATCAGTGCTCCTTCCTTCTTGGATGGAAAAAGCTACAACTGCAAGAGAGTAATCTTCAATATATGAAATGTAAGAAGCTACCGGGCATCTACCTATGTCACGACTTGTTCGAAATTACTTAAATAATATGACTAATAATGCATCCTTTTGGTATATTAGTCTTTTCTAATTTAAACAAAATTATGTTCAATTATGTAAAATGGATGTGAACTAAAATCTCTTGAACGATTGCAACAGGCTTCACCAATATATTACAGTGACAACTCTATATTCTCGTTTGCTTCATTAAATGAAGGTAAAAGAAAAAGGTTATAGAATGTAATAAACAACAAATACTACTGTCCCCTTAAAGGCATGAGTATTTATGTTTGTCTAAGAGCATCCACTGTCGTTTTTTAAAAACCCAAAAATTGGAAATCGATTTAAAAATAGTGCTCATAGTCGTTTGCTAAAAATCCAAAACTTAGGATAGGAGTGAACAGTTCCTTGCTAAACTTAGCAGCCGCTTTAGCCAATTGCTAAATATAGAAGATGGACGATGTTCATCCGTTTGACGAAGCCATTGATAAAGGTATGCCGTCTGTAGTAAAATAAAAAAAAATCAGATGAGAGACAGATGATGGTGTTCCGTCTCTCATCGAAAACAAATTTCTTTTAAAAAAAAATCACTGAAAACACCCCGGATGAAGTTGTTCTGTCTGAAGTGTTTTTTTTTTGATATTTTAATTTTTTTAACCAAAAAAAAAATCCAAAAAAAACACTAGACGATGAAGTTGCTCGGTTGCTCTGTCTGGTGTGTTGTTTGGATTTTTTTTGATTTTTTTTATTTTTTTACTGAATACCAAAAATAAAATCCAAAAAACAGCTAGACGGATGAAGTTGCTCCGTCTGGTGTGTTGTTTGGATTTTTTTTTTTTACTAAATACCAAAAAAAAAAAACCAAAAAACACCCAGACGGATGAAGTTGCTCCGTCTGGTGTGTTGTTTGGAATTTTTTATTTATTTATTTTTTTTACTGAATACCAAAAAAAAAAAAAAAACGGAAGGTGATCCGTCGCTTCTATTTTTGGACTTTGACGACTGCAGCGTGGTCCTTCTTTTCCTATTTCTAAATGCTATATATAGCAATTGACATAGCAAACCATAGTGGATGCTCTAAAGCATTAAATTTTGGATTATTGGAAAACCATTTTAACTATATAAAGACATTTGAGTCTCTAAGTTATTCAATCTAATTTCATTCCTCTTCACTCAGTGATCCTCTCTGACACAAACATAGGTATCAGAGGAGACTATTTGATCAATATTCTAACCAATCTCCATTTCCCACGTTCATGCACACGTGCGTACACCACAAATCCTTCACTTTTAACTTGTCTTAATTTTGTGGGCATGGAATCACCTTGACCAAAAAAATTTATAGTTGTACAGTATCAGGTTCAAACATTTTGACCATCTATCACTATAGCTTTGTGCTCCATAGAAAACCCTATGTTCATGTTAATGATAATCGATATTCGATAATGATGTTCCATCTTTCAGTCTGTCCAACATTGGACTAAAACTGTCATTTTAATTCCTAAATATACCAGGACATACCACCCACTTCAGCAGTGGGCTATTTCATGATGTCAGACACCTAACTGGTAATGTTGGTTGCATTGCAACAGAAGCGATGTTAAAGATATAAATGCACAGGCAACAACTAGTATCAAAACTTTTCTTGATTATTATAAACTGTGTACTAAAAATGACGAATTTGACACCACCAAATTATCTACGGGTGAATACATGGATAAATAACTTACAGTTGGGACAAAGAATCTTGAGATCTTGTCCGCTAGTTTCTGAACAGGTGCCCTTGCAAGTTGAGCAGCTTCTACTATCTGAACTATCTGGGACAAAGCGGTATCTGACCCAACATGAGCGGCCTTAACAAGTATATATCCATTTTCATTCACTGTACCACCAATAACCTATTGATAATATGACATAAAAGAGGTAGTATTAGACAAAGAATGAACCAACATGCGAAAATATTAAAAATACAGTATTAAGTATTAAACCTTGTCTCCTGGTCTTTTAGCAATAGCCCTGGATTCTCCAGTTATCATGCTCTCATTCACATGAGTCTGTCCTTTTGTAACAACACCATCAACTGGTACTTTGGCACCGGGCATGATCTTAATTATATCATTTCTTTGTAGCAACTGAGTACTGAGTTCATTTTCTGATATGGCATTTCCGTCTGCATCTAAAGAGAGCAAAAGAGCAGTCTCAGGAGCAAGTTCAATAAGCTTAGCCAAGGCATCTGATGTCTTTCCCTTAGCAACCACCTCCAAATATTTACCCAACATAATAAATGATATCAACATGGCACTGGTTTCAAAAAAGTCTTGTCCTACAAATGAATTAGAGGATGAAGATTTGATGACAATGTACACGGAGTAGAAGTAAGCAGCATTAGTTCCCATTGCAACCAGAACATCCATGTTAGAGGAGCCTCTTCTCAATGCATGATAAGATCCTATGTAGAACCTGCACCAATGGTCACATGGAGAACCATGATTAACTCTTAACACCTTTATGGGAATATACCAGCTGCAAGATATATCTAGAAAAAGAAAAAAATTCTCGTCTTTTACAGATAGAACGTGGTCGGTCAAAGTTATAATTCAACTATATTCTTAATTTATTGAGATTTCTACAGAACTTGAGAATCAGTTGACAGCCGTAGTTAAACACAAGTAAACAAAGAGCTTTAAAGTTCTTATAAGCTTAAAAAAAAATAGGTCTACAAGAAGGGTGAAGGCAATGATATTGCCTTCAGAAAATTGCTTATCTATAACGCACCGAGTCAAAGAATGGAAATACACTCCTAATTTGTGAAAGAAATTTTAATTGCAAAAACAAAGGACTTAACCATAACAGAAAATAAAATATTGAAGGCAGTAAAACCACCAGGATTCTAATTATATTTCTACAGGAAGGCTCTGAAAATTCATAACTAGCGTCACAAGATTAATCAGAAATTGCAGGATCAATCAAATAAATGAATCATACCTCCAACCTATTACGAATTGCACCGGTGTGCAAAGAACCCATCTTAGAAACATCCCCATACTCAGATTATTGTATAGCTTGTTATTCAACCAGTCTCCATATGGAGAAATCATTGGAAGTACCATAGAAAAGATAAATACAGGAACTGAGAACAGGCAGCTCCAAAGGAACTGGTTCCTATAAGCCAGAGTGGCTTCCTGTCTTTCTACATCTCTACGCCTTGGAGGTGTGTACAAACTTGCATGGTAGACACCGGGGCTTTGACCTGATTCCTGAATGCACTGAATAAGTGATCTCGGACCTGTAAGATCTGGGTCATAGGCAACAGTAACTTTTGAACCCACTATATCCATTTCTATGTGATTAACTCCTTCAATTGCTTCGAGAGAAGACTGAATAAGGGTGGCATCTTTTGGAGAAGAGATGCCTTCAAGATTTAATTGAATTTTGTTTATATCATCTCCCGTGCTAATGAGTGCAGCGCCAAAACCTGCATCCTCGACAATCTGAATGAGGTGATGAGGGTCGATGAAATTAGGATCGTAATGGATTTTGGCTTCTTCAAGTGCAAGACCAACGACAGCTTTTTTAATTCCATTAACCAAACCAAGTGCTCGCTCTACTGATTCAGAGCAGCTAGTGCAGACCATTCCTTTGATTCTAAGTCGACACACTGCAATAGTTTGATCTGGAATTTCCTCGACATTGTAGCCCAAGTTCTTGATTGTTTCTTTAATTGTTTTGGCCTGAACAAAAAGTTCATATTAAACAAATATTTTACATGTTTTTTTCTGCAAAAGATAGCAAATGTTTGGTGTGACAATGTAGAACTGAATGAAATCAGATTATTTCATCAAAGACATAGGAATAAACTCAAAATAAAAGCCTCTACCATTCATAAAAGGGTCCTTTTGGGTCACAATTTTAGATTTAAGAAGGACAAAGAATGACTAAATTCACCTAACAACAAATTGTCAACATGATTCAGCCCTCTACAAGGTGATAATATTTTGAATTACAGAGATGGAGCACCCGCCAAAACTTATTTTTGTCTAGATGAAGTTTTATAGAGATAAAACGCTATGGCAACAGTTCAATCAGACTTACATGAATGACTTCTGGGCAATACGTGACAGCAGCCTGGCCTTGAAGCACTGAAACTGTGATGTTCTCAATTCCCTTCATAACTCCCAAAACAGATTCAATGGAGGCTGCACAAGAAGCACAACTGATTCTCCCAATTTTGAACATGACTTTCCTGCTATTCCAGTCAACTCCTGCAGAATCCTGTGGTATATAGCTAGTACCACTTTCTAAGGGTTGCAAGAGGGGAGCTTTAAGACCGTCTTCCCCATTAGATTCCATTATCCTTTTACCATATATCACAAAGAAGAAATAGAATGTCAAATCATAAATGAATTCTAACCAAAGGATGAAATCATGAAATAATTTTTGCTCACAGTAGGGCGAACACTATCAATCATTTTTTAAAACAAAAATCATGCGACCTAATTAATGATTGAAAAACCTACAATTTATTATTAAAGCTTCTTTTTTGCATCGAACATGCACATACCTACATTAAGGGAAGAGATTAAACATCACCAAACTAAAGGAATGAAAACCATAGTCTTATATATGGTGCACATTCAATTCAAATGCCAACCAATCTCAAAGTGTGGGATTTAAATGAAAAGTTATTACGATCAGATGCATGAAATTTAATAAAGATAAATCAAGTATCCAGAAACAGTAGATAAAAAAGTTACAGACAACTAACAGATTCTAAATTTTATAACAGTCTATCAAATAGTAGTTTTCTAGCTTCTAAGTTGAATATGATTTTAAATACAAAATTGATTAAAGGATTATTTGAAATGCAGAATTGACGAAAGAGAGCTTTTTTGGGAGAGGTTCAAATTTTAAAGTCCACAACTTTGAGGATCTAGTTGAAGAATTGCAGGAGTGGCTCTGTTCAGGGAAGTATCAGTTGCACGAGGTGAACCTTTGATTAAAATATCAAGTGTTCAAATTCAAAAGTGTGGTTGTTTGTTCTCATTTTCATGCTAATCGATCCTTTATCCACAACATGTTGCAGTCTGTAATTACATATATAGCAACAAAGTTCATTGTATGCACGTGAGCCAACGTTAAGTTACTTCGATATATTAATTTTCCCTTTCCTCTCCCTTACACAAAACCAAAATTTTCTTAGTCAAATAAGAATCCGAGAATCAAATTGCTTTAAGCTATGTATTTAACCTACAACTAATTGTTCAGATAAGTTCTTTGCTGCTAATAATTTGCTTCCCGGCATATGCTTTCCCCAAACTCATCTTGGTATGAATTTTTTAACCAAACAATTTTCTTTACACGGCAACTATTATTTCGTCTCAAATAAAACTTTTTCATGCAAGACCCCAACCAAAATTCAAAACTGTTGTACAATTAGCCTTAAAAATCATTTTTTCCCTGCGAAAAATGTACTTTTTAAAAAAAATTCCCCTTTCTTATCAGATACAACTCTAGACTACATTAAGACCATCAAAATAACCCCCTTTTTTGCAACAACACAGAAAAAAAAAAGATCAATCAACCACTGAATTGGGGCTAAAAACCTATTCAATTTACACAAAAGGCACAGCCTTTAGAACTGAAATCGATAACGGGCAATAGAGAAACCCTAGAAATGCAAATCTAGGAGGAGAAGGGGAGAGTGAATACCTTGGCGAATTATGGGGAGCGGAGTAGAGAAGATTAGGGTTTGGGGTTTTAGAGGCCGACCGACTTTTGGAATTCAGTTGCTTTTTATAGGAGCCGGTGTGCACAAACCGACTCCCCTCCCTTTTTATTTTCACGATTATTTGTTTGAATTTTTGAACGCACAACGTATCTAAATCCACGGAGTGGACCTACCGCATGGGATGTTTGTATGCGGGTGCAGTATCAACCGTTGGATCTTGATGGATGAATTGTAGGTTTAGAAAGGAAATATTGCCTCTTTTTTTTTCCTTCAAGTATTAAATTTAAGTTATTTAGTGGTTGATTTTTGGGTTCTTCTCATATCTTACAAAATTCTGTGTTTCAATGAAATATATTATTTACATTATTTATTAATCTCTACTATTATAATGGGAGAAGGCCTTAGTGGTATTTGTCATCAATTTTTATTTTTTTTGTCATTTTGTCATTTTGAAGCCAAATGACTCATTTTGATAAATATTTTAGAAAGTGGACCAGTTTGGTAAATATTTTCGGCAGTAGATCAGTTTGGAAATTATTTTCCTTTTTCTGTCTTTTTCCTTCTTCCCCGCGTGCACGTGCGAAAGTGGACCAGTTTGATAAATATTTTCGACAGTGGATCAGTTTGGAAATTATTTTTTTTTTTTCTTTTTCCTTCTTCCTCCACGTGCATCGCACGTGCATAATACTATTATATATTATTAGAGTTATCTTATTCATGCATTATGTAGTTCAATTTGTTCTATCGTTACCAAAAATAGTTCACTTCGGAATACTTGAAGCATGAGAAAGAAGCCTTTAACCTACTTGATTATACTCATACATACAATGCCATGGAAGTCAAGATGAAAGGTGTGGATTATTAGCAACGGGTTTCCTATGGATTATAAAATTATTCTATATGAGAGAACCACTTTATATAAATATTGTTGAAATGTAGTAAGTACTAATATGTATATTCTGTTTCCTAATCTATAGGAAACAGATTCTCCAAATCTCTCACCCCTCAATCTTCTCTCAATCTTCTGTTTTCTCCTCCAAGAATGTAATCCTTATATATAGAGGTGTACTGTAAAGAATAATAATTATTTTTTTCTAAATCTGTTTTCAACATGGTATCAGAGCCAAAAATATCCTAGGCTGGGAGAAGAAGAAGATCCCGATCCTCGATCCCGTCGCCATCATCTTCGTCGATCTCCGTCCATCCTGTCAAAATCTCCGTCGATCCGATCGTCATCATCCGTTGGAGAAATTTGATCGACCCCGACCCCCAATTCCGATCACCTGCTCGTCACCACATCATAGCGCCATCTCCCAAAGTCATCGTCGTCGTCGACCCAGATCCTAGAACCACATCTCACCTGATCTCGACCCGTCGTTGACCCAGATCCTGACGTCGTCGTTAAAGCCTGACATCCTCGACCTCTGATCCATTCGACTTCCCCTGACACCATCCCCGAACTCCCACAACTCCGAACCCCCGCTGCTCTCCCCTTTCGTCGATGCCAGACCAAAACCCAGTACTCCTCCCTTTCCCGTCTCGCCGCCGTTCGCCTCCAGTCCCGTCGTCGACCTCCAATCGGCCATCGCCAGCCGCCAGCTGCCAGGGACGCCAGGCCATTGTCGGTCGAGCCACCCGTGCTGTGATTGCTTCTCTCTTCACTGTTGTTGCCACTATCTTTTATTGTACTTTTGCTGTTTAGTGGTTGGGATTCAGTGTGTGTGTTTGCTGTTCGGGTAGGGAGCCGTGGAGTTTGTGTTTGCTATTTTGTGAAGAAGGGGAGGGATTGATCCGGTGTTGGATTGTTGTTGTTTTGCTGTTTGTTGAAGACTTGGAGCTGTTCTTGTCCAAGTTGTGTCGTTTGCTATTGGTTGCTGAAGATCAGATTCGTTGTTTTCTTGTGCCGCTACCATGGGACAAACTGATGGAGCTGAGAAGAGTATTGGACTCGCCTCTACATTAGTTACAGCTGCAGGTAATGATGGTAAGGTATTTAATATTTCTGCCTCTATTATGAATAATGCATGGATAATTAATTTGGGTGCTACTGACCATATGACTTTTGATTCTAGACAAGTTCAAAACTTTCAACCATCCACCAAATCAACTGTGTCCATCACCAATGGTGATCCTGCCACTATTACTGGCGAGGATACCATACATTTCACAAACAACCTAACCTTAGATACTGCCCTATTTGTGCCATCCTTGAATTTTAACCTATTATCTGTTGTTCAAATAACTACTGCCTTACATTGTAATGTAGTCTTTTGGCCTTCACATTGTGTATTTAAGGATATTCGGACTCGCAAGACGATTGGTTATGGGGTTAGACACGGGAAACTCTATTATCTGGATTTAGAATCTGAATGTTCGAGCAAGTTGACTCAAACTCTAAGTGTTAAAGGATCCGAAGATGAGAAGAAGAAATCAGATATTTGGCTATGACATCGACTTCTAGGGCATGCTTCTTTTGGTTATTTGAATAAATTATTTCCAAGTTTATTTTTGAAGTTGGATATTCCTGCCTTTCAGTGTGATGTGTGTGAACTCGCAAAAGGTCACAGTCTCTTTTCCTCTAAATCCAAGTAGAAGCTCCCTTCCATTTATGATTATTCATTCTGATGTTTGGGATCCATCCAAAACCACTACATTTGGAGGAGCCAAATGGTTTGTGACATTTATTGATGACTGTACTCGTATGACCTGGATTTGTTTGATGAAGTCGAAAAGTGAAGTTAGTAACTTGTTTCAAAAATTTCACAAGCATGTTATGATTCAGTATAATCACAAATTCAAGTTCTTAGGAGTGATAATGGCGGAGAGTATTTGAGTTCGAATCTGCAACAATATTTGGAGGAACACAGAATTGTTCACTAGACTACTTGCTCATATACACCTCAACAGAATGGGGTTGCAGAAAGAAAAATTAGACACTTGTTCGAGGTGGTCCGTGCTTCTCTCATCCATGGAAATATGTCACTCATCTATTGGGGGGAAGCCATTGCTTCTGCTGCAAACCTAATCAACCGAGTTCTCTCTAGTATCCTAAACTTCCTCACACCATTTCAAGCATTAACTGAAGCTGTGAATGCACCAAAAGTTGTCAACTTGCCAACTCGTGTGTTTGGGTGTGTTGCATTTGTTCATCTTCATCAACATGAACGCAATAAGTTAACTCCTCGAACTGTTCGCTGTATTTTCGTGGGATATGCACAAGATAAGAAAGGGTACCGGTGCTATCACCCACCAACTCAAAGGATGTTTGTGACTATGGATGTCGTGTTTCATGAAGATGAGATGTATCTTTTTCTTCTACGACTGAACTTCAGGGGGAGTACTGAAGTGAACTTCAGATTCTTGGGTATGATGAAGGGGTTAGTGAAATTCAGACTCTTGGGTATGATGAAGTAATTACCAGCCAGAACGAACAGCTGGATACAAATAATGGCGAACACTTGAATGAAGACCTAGCAAGGGAGGAAGACCCTCATGAAGAAGTGCATCCAAGGGAAGAAGACCCTCTTGAAGAAGACCCTCTTGAAGAATTACAACCATTCCCGAATTTCAGTGAGAGTGAACCGTCAGAACCCTAAAACCAATCGTCATCGTTGTCCGAAGCTCCTAGAAGAGAACTCTCGCACCGTACTAATAGAGGTATTCCAAAACCCACTTATGAACCTGATCTCACTAGTAATGTCAAATATCCCGTAAGTAATTTTGTATCCACTCACCGCTTGTTAGAATCAAATAAGTCATTTGTAAATCAATTATCTACTGTATCTATTCCTAACAGTGTGCAGGAAGCCCTTACCAATCCAAGGTGGAAAGCAGCTATGGATGGGGGGATGAATTCCTTGAAAAAGAATGAGACTTGGGAGATAGTCGAGCTGCCAGCAGGGAAGAAGCCAGTATGATACAGATGGATTTATACGGTGAAGTATAAGTCTGATGGTTCAATAGAGCGATACAAAGCAAGACTAGTTGCTAAAGGATACACTCAGACGTATGGAATTGATTATGAAGATACATTCGCACCTGTGGCAAAAATCAATACTGTTCGAATCCTACTATTACTTGCTGCAAATCTTGACTGGCCGTTGGAACAATTTGATGTGAAGAATGCATTTGTGCATGGGGAATTGACAGAAGAGGTCTATATGAATCTTCCACCAGGGTCGACCTGACCAGTCCAACACAGCAATAAAGTATGTCGTTTGAAAAAAGCATTGTATGGACTTAGGCAGTTGCCAAGAACTTGGTTTGGGAGATTTACAAAATCAATGAGGACATTCGGATACTATCAGAGTAATTCAGATCATACTCTGTTCCTAAAAAGGAAAGAAGGTAAAATTACTGCTCTCATTATTTATGTGGATGATATGATAGTAACTGGTGATGATCCTGTGGAGAGGAAGGCATTAAAGAACTACTTGTCACAAGAGTTTGAAATGAAAGATCTTGGCTCTTTGAGATACTTCATTGGTATTGAAGTTTCTCGCTCAAGAAAGGGGATAAATTATCTCAAAGAAAGTATGCACTTGATTTATTAAAGGAGACTGGAATGTCTGCTTGTCAGCTGATTAGTACACTGTTAGAAGAAAGACTGAAACTGTGCAACGAAGCTGATCATGTACCTTGTGATAAGGAAAGATATCAGAGATTGGTTGGCCGGCTAATGTATCTTGTACATACACGGCCAGATTTGTCATATGCTTTAAGTGTTGTAAGTCAGTTTATGCATGTGCCTCAGAACAACATATGGATACGGTGGTGAGAATTATGAGATATATTAATTCTGCTCCAGGAAAAGGGGTCTTATTTACGAAATATGGTCACTTGAAGGTTGGGGCATATACTGATGCTGATTGGGCAGGATCTATAATTGATAGGCACTCCACTTCAGGATACTTCACCTTTGTTGGAGAAAATTCAGTTACATGAAGGAGCAAAAAGAAAAATGTTGTTGCGCGCTATAGTGCAGAGGCCGAGTATCGTGGAGTAGCTTTATGTAAAGCGGAAGCTTTATGGCTGAAACTCTTGTTGCAGGACTTAGGCTGTGGTCCGAATGAACCTATGAAGGTGTATTGCGACAGCAAGCAGCATGTGATATTGCCGCCAATCCAGTTCAACATGATAGGACGAAACATATAGAGGTGGATAGACTGTTCATCAAGGAGAAATTGGATGAGAAAGTCATTGGGATATCTAAAGTGAAGTCAGAAGATCAGCTCGCAAATATCCTAACCAAGGTAGTTTCGAGTCGGCTCTTCCTTGAAATTTGTTGGCAAGTTGGGCATGTTCAATATCTATGCACCAACTTTTGAAGGGGAGTGTTGAAATATAGTAAGTACTAATATGTATATTCTGTTTCCTAATCTATAGGAAACAGATTCCCCAAATCTCTCACCCCTCAGTTTTCTCTCAATCTCCTTTCTTCTCCTCCAAGAATGTAATCCTTATATATAGAGGTATGCTGTAAAGAATAAAGCATAAGAAGAATAATAATTATTTTTCTCCAAATCTGTTTTCAACATATATGGTGCTCGGTGTTTAATAAGCATATATATAAGTAGATATGAATCAAAATGCGGTTTGGAGTGTGCGTTAGCGTTGAAAAAATTGACAATTTTAAAGTGAATTTTAAGTTAGTAGACTTGCTGTTAGGATTTTATTCAGGATTCATAATTTGGCTATAATTTTTTTTGTATATCAAACAGGTTATAGAACTTTTCGTTCCTTGTATCTTGAAAACTTGTGTATATATTTAATTATATAAAAATAGTGTACATTTCACAAAATCACCTTTGGTTTGGGTCCTCTAATAGAAAAGAGTAATGCTACATCCACTACCAATTTCACTATATTTCTCTTCAGTGCCTTAGGTGGCACACTCCAATAGGTAGAGGAAAATAGAGTAGGTGGGGGAACTCTCCAATAGGAGTATGCCATCTAAGGTAGTGAAGAGAATTGTAGTGAAATTGGTAGTGGATGAAGCATTACTCTTTGTCAGCACCCCATATTTTGTTTGCCATCAATGAGCCACCATAACTCCGCCATTGACTGTCCCAAGCCAGGAATCCGGCTACAAACCGGGTAAGGAGGAGGGTTGCGTTAGGCAGTTGACAACCAGCATAAAATTTTGTCAAATCTTATGAACATGAATTCTAATAATATACGTGCAAATGCTAGGACATTCTCTAGAAGCGATGTGTTGTGCCTGCCTCCGGGTACTTCGAAAAATGTGCAAGGAGCGTCGCACCGGCATCCGAATACGGTGAAAAATGGGGATGAGTTCCTGCACCAATCTGGACGTGTGTGGGTAAAGAAGCTAATCCAGGAAAATATGCTTAGCTTAGCAACTTGAAATATAGGAACATTGATAGAAAAAGCATTGAACTAGTAGATACCATGATTAGAAGAAATATTAATATAGCTTATTTACAAGAAACAAAGTGGGTAGGGGAGAAAGCTAAAGAGATAGATAGTTTTGAATTATATTATACTGGTAAAATTAGAAATAGAAATGAAATAGGAATTTTAGTAGATAAGAAATTCAAAAGCGATGTAGTAGGTGTTAATAGGAAAGGAGATAGAATAATACAAATTAAACTTGTATTAGGGGGAAACATAATTAATATCATTAATGCGTATGCACCCCAAGTAGGATTAGATGCATAAACTAAAAATAAATTTTGGAAAGATATGGATGAGGTAATTCAAGGAGTACCATTCGTTGAGAAACTATTTATAGGAGGAGATTTCAATGGACATGCAGGAGAAGATAACATGGGATATGAGATGGTACATGGAGGACATGGATTTGGAAATAAGAACGATGGTGGAGAGGCTCTATTAAGTTTTACTACTTCGTATGATCTTATACTAGTAAATACTTATTTTAGGAAGAGGGAGGAACATTTGATAACCTTTAAAAATGGGGCAAATATGAGTTAGATTGCTTTTTTCATCACTAGAAAGGTAGACCCTTGACATGTAAAAATTGTAAAGTTATTCCGGGAGAGTGTTTAACCTCACAACATAGATTAATGGTATTGGATGTGAAGATTGAGAAACACATATGGTGGAACTTGAATGGAGATAAACTAGAAGTTTTTAAAGATAAAGTCCTTGAAAGAGCATCATGGAATTGGGAAGGAGAGACAAATATGATGTGGACTAAAATGTCTACGTACATAAAAGAAATTTCAAAGGAGGTACTTGGATAGTCTAAAGGTAGAGGGTTGCTAAATAAAGAAACATGGTGGTGGTAAGAAGAACTCCAAAATATTGTGATAGAAAAAAGTTCAACTTTCAAAATGTGGCAAAAGAGTAGAAATAAAGAGGATTTAGAGAGATATAAGACAGTTAGAAAAGAAGTTAAAAAAGCGGTAAGAGATGCAAAAAAAGCTTATGATGATTTATACACAAAATTAGAAACAAAAAGACAAAATAATATTTATAAGCTTGCTAAACAAATGGATAGAAAAACAAAAGACCTGAATACAATTAGGTGTATTAAGAGCGAGAATTCAAGAGTTCTAGTAAAAGATGAGAAAATTAAGGAAAGATGGCAAAATTACTTTGAGAAGTTATTAATAAAAAGGTTGTGGGCAACTTAATTTTAGAGGACTCGAGAGAGAGTCAAGAGCATATATTTTTCTGTAGAATTAGGTCCTTGGAGGTTCAAAATACTTTAGGAATGATGAAAATAGGAAAAGCTTTAGGGCCGGATGATATACCCATTGAAGTTTGGAAGTATTTTGGGGATGTAGGAGTGAATTGGCTAAAAAAATTATTTAATGAAATTTTGAGGACTAAGAAGATACCCGATGAATGGAGAAAGAGTATTTTAGTACCTATATATAAAAATAAAGGAGATATACAAAGTTGCTCAAACTACCAAGGAATTAAATTAATGAGTCATACGATAAAAATTTGGAAGAGAGTGATCGAACATAAATTGAGACTAGAAACTACAGTGTCTGAAAATCAGTTTGGGTTTATGACGGAGAGGTCAACAATAGAAGCAATTTATGTACTGAGGAGACTTATGGAAAAATATAAGGATAATAAGAAAGATCTACATATGATTTTTATAGATCTAGAAAAAGCATATGATAAAATCCCTAAAGACATAGTATGGTGGGTGTTAAATAATAAAAGAGTAACTATTCGATATATTGTGGTAATTAAGAATATGTATGAAGGGGCAATAACTACAATTAGAACAACCACAGGAGAGATCAGCGATTTTCCTATTATTTTGATTATTTGTTGAAATTGAGGCTGACAAAAATATAAATTTGGGGGCGGTCAAACTTTGGTAAAAAAATATTTTGATTATTTGTTTTAATTGGGTTTGTCAAAATATGGATTGTTTATTTTCTTATGTATTGTTAGGGATGTCCATTTATGATAATATATTATTTTGTTTATTCATTTATTTGTTTAAATTGGGGCTGCCAAATTATAACTTATTTATTTCCATATGTATATTTGAATTGTCAAATTATGGTAATACTAGTAATCTGTACGTGCGATGCACATCCTAATAATTTTTTATTTAAGTAAATACTACGATGCAATCTGGCCTCGAACCTGAGACCTCCATTTACTCATCACATACTATTTACAAATTAACTCTAGTGGCACCAACTTTTATTTTATACTAGTAATTTACACATGCGATGCACGTCATATTAAATATTTTTTTCTTTTAAAATAAAAACTCTTACGTAGTGAGGACTCAAATCTGAGACCTACTTCATATTAGTTATGTATGTGCATCACACGAACTGATAGATTTACAAATGACACTAATGCCTTCTCTCATTATAATATTAGAGATGAGTGACACTTTTGTAAATAATTATGTCGTAAATAAATTTAAACTTTGAGGGTATTATGATAACTAACAACTATTGAGTAAATAAATGGTTAATATAACTTCAACTTAAAAATGAATGGTTGAGATTATATTGTTGGTTGAATGGTTGTCTACAAATGACAACCCCAACTCTTCCATTATAATATTAGAGATAAATATTAAAGATTAAAGATAATCTTTTATTTATTTGTTTAGAATTTTAAAACTATATTATAAGATATGATGAACATATTTTGTTTACTACTATATATATATTTTTACTATAAAAAAGCCGAGTTAGAATAATTTGTTTGTAATTTTATATTTTTATTTATTAAATTATTATAAAATGCATGTGTTAGGATTTGCGAAAGCTATGATATCTGTTATCGCTGAATCTGGTGTGGGGGCAAACAGATAGTATTTGTGGATTCTTGAAAAACTTTGAATAGCAAACCTGTTACCTGTTCCGCCGGAGTTTGACCATTGACTCCCGCCGTTCACCTGCAAAAAGTGCGAGACACCGGGGTTGATCCCGGCGACGCACCCTCCGACGCTCAAGTCAGTAATCAGAAATGATTATGAAAGAGTGTAAATTGGCAAAAGATTGATTACCTCTTAATGGAGATGGATGGGGGGTATTTATAGGCGCCGCTGGGATCAGATTAGGAATGTAATCCCTGTGGTTAGATAAGGAATGTAATTCCTAATCTCCAGTGAAAGGATAGATATGAATCGGGGCCGATGATTAGGATTAATCAGAAACCCTAATTCTATCCTTTCTGGACTGGGTTTGCTGCGGGTTGAAATCCGCACCCAGTTGAGGTGGATCCGTTCGTGGGTTATTGGGTCGTGAAGAAAGACCCAGTTCCCATTTCAGACCCGTTAGTAGGTGAAATTACCATTTTACCCCTGGGCTTCAAGATTTGTGCCCGATTTGGACGGTTCCGATTTAACCCCATTTTTAGCCATATCACGAGCCCCCCACTCCCGAAGACTGAGTTTGATCAGGCTTTGAGGAGTAGTTTTACTGTTTTAATGGCTAGTGGAGTTGTATCGGGGTCCAAATGGAGGTTTTTGAATCTCTGAAGGAGGTAGTGAGGTGATTTTTCAAGCTGTTCTTGAGCTTCTCTGGATGTTTGGTGATTTTTATCTATTTTTTCGGATTATTTATTTAATTTTGCGATGTGTTAACCGGTCGTTCGGGGGTCTTAACAACACATTGTAGGCAATAATTGTTCGTTCAGGGGCTCAAAAATATACCCCCAAATTTATAATTATTTTCTAGAATTTTTAGTCAATTTTCCCGAATTTTTAGTAATTTTTTTGCAATTTTTAAATAAATAAATCGATTAAAATAAATAAAAACTATTTTTTAATACCGATTTATGGCGTGGCACGATCTGGGCCCTCGATCAGCCCCGAACGTGACTTTCTGGGCGATGGGACGATCCATGTTCCTCGGCAGATAGTTTCTTCGTATGCGAGGGTCGGTTCCTCGTCCTCTCGGCTCGGCAGCTCGGCACTTAGCTCGGAATCTGCCGAACTACGTGGCAAGATCCTGAGCGTCCATCTCAGCGCGGACCCCAAAAAATGCTATCTTGTCGTTTAGTGAACGTGACAAGATCTGGGCCGTTCATCACGTCGAGCGCGTTTTTTGACAAGATCCAACGACTGAGGAGGGTCGGCAGAATTTTTCTCCATATGTGAGGGTCGGTTCCTCGTCCCCTCGGCTCGGCAGCTCGGCACTTAGCTCGGAATCTACCGAACTGCGTGGCAAGATCCTGAGCGTCCATCTCAGCGTGGATCCCCAAAAAATGCTATCTTGTTGTTTAGCGAACGCGATAAGGTCTGATCCGTTCATCATGTTGAGCATGTTTTTTTACAGAATCCAACGGCTGAAGAGGATCAGAGGAATTTTTCTCCATATGTGAGGGTCGGTTCCTCGTCCCCTCGGTTCGGAAGCTCGGTGCTGTTAGCCGAGGTATGGAGTTAGACGTTTTGAAGCATTCTGGCTTTGAAGCGTCGCCACCCTCCGACTCAGTAGCTCGGTTGCTTAGCCAGGCTGTTCGGTAGCTCGGCTAGGCACACCGGTGGCCAGAAGCTCGGAAGGTACACGTGGCCAGATCTAGAGCGTCCATTATTGCGTGAATCACGAGGACGGGGTTCAGATCTCGAGAAAACGTTATTTTGTCATTTTGTGAGCATGGCGCAATCTGAACCGTCCATCGAGTTTTGACACGAATTTTGGAGCGATCCGACGGTGATTCAACCTCGGTAGAATTTTTCTCCATATGTGAGGGTCGGTTCCTCATCCCCTCGGTTCGGAAGCTCGGTGCTGTTAGCCGAGGTATGGAGTTAGACGTTTTGAAGTGTTCCGGCTTTGAAGCGTCGCCACCCTCCGACTCGGTTGCTCGGTTGCTTAGCCAAGCTGTTCGGTAGCTCGGCTAGGCACACCGGTGGCCAGAAGCTCGAAAGGTACACGTGGTTAGATCTGGAGCGTCCATCATTGCGTGAATCACGAGGACGGGGTTTAGATCACGAGAAAATGTTATTTTGTTGTTTTGTGATCGTGGCGCAATCTGAACCATCCATCGAGTTTTGACACGAATTTTGGAGCGATCCGACGGTGATTCAGCCTTAGTAGAATTTTTCTCCATATGTGAGGGTCGGTTCCTCGTCCTCTCGGTTCGGAAGCTCGGTGTTGTTAGCCGAGGTATGGAGTTAGACGTTTTGAAGCATTCTGGCTTTGAAGCGTCGCCACCCTCCGACTCAGTAGCTCGGTTGCTTAGCCAGGCTGTTCGGTAGCTCGGCTAGGCACACCGGTGGCCAGAAGCTCGGAAGGTACACGTGGCCAGATCTAGAGCATCCATTATTGCGTGAATCACGAGGACGGGGTTCAGATATCGAGAAAACGTTATTTTATCGTTTTGTGATCGTGGCGCAATTTGAACCGTCCATCGAGTTTTGACACGAGTTTTGGAGTGATCCGACGGTGATTCAACCTCGGTAGAATTTTTCTCCATATGTAAGGGTCGGTTCCTCGTCCCCTCGGTTCGGAAGCTCGGTGCTGTTAGCCGAGGTATGGAGTTAGACGTTTTGAAGTGTTCCGGCTTTGATGCGTCGCCACCCTCCGACTCAGTAGCTCGGTTGCTTAGCCAAGCTGTTCGGTAGCTCGGCTAGGCACACCGGTGGCTAGAAGCTCGGAAGGTACACATGGCCAGATCTGGAGCGTCCATCATTGCGTGAATCACGAGGACGGGGTTCAGATCACGAGAAAACGTTATTTTGTCGTTTTGTGATCGTGGCGCAATCTGAACCGTCCATCGAGTTTTGACACGAATTTTGGAGCGATCCGACGGTGATTCAACCTTGGTAGAATTTTTCTCCATATGTGAGGGTCGGTTCCTCGTCCCCTCGGTTCGGAAGCTCGGTGCTGTTAGCCGAGGTATGGAGTTAGACGTTTTGAAGCGTTCCGGCTTTGAAGCATCGCCACCCTCCGACTCAGTAGCTCGGTTGCTTAGCCAAGCTGTTCGGTAGCTCGGTTAGGCACACCGGTGGCTAGAAGCTCGGAAGGTACACATGGCCAGATCTGGAGCGTCCATCATTGCGTGAATCACGAGGACGGGGTTCAGATCACGAGAAAACGTTATTTTGTCGTTTTGTGATCGTGGCGCAATCTGAACCGTCCATCGAGTTTTGACACGAATTTTGGAGCGATCCGACGGTGATTCAGCCTCGGTAGAATTTTTCTCCATATGTGAGGGTCGGTTTCTCGTCCCCTCGGTTCGGAAGCTCGGTGCTGTTAGCCGAGGTATGGAGTTAGACGTTTTGAAGCGTTCCGGCTTTGAAGCGTCGCCACCCTCTGAATCAGTGGAAAACAGAGGTGCCAAAGTTTGCGAGGGCCGACCCGGTACTGACTGCAGCCGAGGAGGAAGTGGTGGGGAAGATCATGGCCCTCCCGATGTTGAACTGGAGGGAATTGACGGAGCAGGTGCTACACGGGTCGGGCCTCAGTCCGATCGATCCGAGTACGCTCCTGACATCTTGCAATATATTTTTTTTTCTATGTTTTTAGCTCGTTTCACTAACTTGCTGTTTGTTTGTTGTTTGGAACAGAAGCGCCAAAGATGGACTTTTTGGGAATGATGAACGAGCAAGGCAAAGTTACCGATGGAAGGAAGAGGAAGAGGCCGAGCACGACTGCTTCGTCTGGTCGGCCCTCTAAGGTTGCTTTGGCAGTTGCCCTGCCTCCCCTCGTTGGTGAGGTCCCCTCGCAAGCGGTAGTCGTTGTCGCCGACCCCTCGGCTCTTGCTGCATCTGCCACGACCGGTGAGGCCTTCGACGTTTCGGCGGCGCTGTCGCTCCAGGCTCCGCCGCTGACCCCTCAGGCCTAGGTGATCTTGACCGAGCAGCATAAGAAACTGTTCGTCCCGGGCTGGCGAGTCAAGAACCACGATGGCTTCCTCGAAAACTCGCAGATGTGCATGCAAGCCGTCAAGCACTTGGCAACCCCGAAGGATCGAGCCGCGCTGAAGGCGGGGAGGGTTGGCGACGACACCTATGAAGTCGCTCGGTCTCTCGTATCGGTAAGTTTTGCATACTTTTTCTTGAGAATTTCTTTAAGTCTGCCGTTTGGCACTTACTTTGTTCTTATTCTCTTTTTCTTTCGGCAGGACACTTGTCACTTCGGCCATCTTCTTCAAGCGTTCGCCGAACAGGAGAAGGAGCTGAAGGCCGCCAGTGATAATGACAGGGCGGACAAGGCGATGGCGGTTCGGCAGCTCGAAGCAGAGCAGAGATGAGCTGATGGCTTGGAGGTCCGGGTTGCCGACCTTGAGGCAGACCTGGAGCAAGCGAGGGGGCGCCTTGCTGAGGAGGTTGCCAAAGCTGCCAAGGCTGCCGAGGAGCTGGCGGCATCGGCGAAGGCCCTGGCGGAGGTGAAGGCGAAGAAGGACGCTTTGGCGACGGTGATCCGGGCCGAAGTCGAGGCTGAGGCGAAGGCACACATGGCCTCGAACATGGAGAAGTCCTACGAGAGAGCCCTCGACCACGTCCAGGATCGCGTCCCCGGCTTTCAGCGAGCCGGCTACAGGCTGTGGCCCAGAGCTGCGGCAGATGGCGAAGAGGAGGAAGGTGAAGAGGAGGAAGGTGAAGAGGGAGAAGGCGAAGACGAGGATGAGGTGGTCGCTCAAGCCGGGGCGACAAGGAATGAGGGGCCGTCTGATGAGGCGCCGGTGGTCGAGGCGACGACGCAAGTGGACCCCTGATCTCCTCGTCTTTTGTAATTTTGTTTTTCATTTTATTTCTGAAAATGTAACGCCTTTTTGCGGACTGGCCACCGCCTCTTCTCTTATGAATAAAATTGTTTCTTCAAATTTGTCTTAAGTGTTTGGCTCTGACTTTTAGTCTTTGAATGTAATGTGTTCGTCTCTCAGATCCTCGTTCATGCTCTAGACACCGTAGCAGCTCGACGTCGTGCTGAACTATTTAAGCAGTCTCGCGAGGCTCGCCTCGAGGGTGAGATCGAGCTGATCCGGAGAGTGTCGCTCAACGTGGAGAAGAAGAACAGCGAGCTGCTGGCCGAGGTGCACCACTTACGGATAGTCGAGGAGGAGCTCTCGACGAAGGAGGAAGAGTTGACCTCGGCACTGGCTGAGCGAGACGAGCTCGCAAAGAAGGTCGAGCAGCTGCAGAGGGTTATAGTTGACAAAAGCATCGAGGTGACCCTTCTACGTCGCATCATCTCCGATAGTGCTGAATACCCGGGTTCGGCAAAGCTTCCTCGGCTAAAGATATCGGTGAAGGATGACACCTTGAAAGACAGGATCGTCGAGCTTGAGGAGGAGGTCGCTCGTCTCAGGCCTCAGCCAGCGAGGGCCAACGTCCGCAGCACTTCGTGTACGCGCGAGGAGTGCGAACGAGGCATTTCCTTCTACGAGCTCGCGACTCGTCCTCCCACCACAGGTCGGACCATGGCCGATGCACAAAGTGGTGTAGCTTTTAGCTCGAGCAGAGCCTCGGTCGGAGCCACCGTTAGGGTTAGTGGTGAAGCGGCGTCCCAGTTCATCGGCCTAGAGACGAGCTCGGAGATGAAGAGGCGAAAACCCCGAGTGTCTCTGAATCGGAATGTCCCCATCCCGAGGAGGTGCTGAACAAGTTGTATCGAGCTTTTGATTTCTTGCATCGTCCGTTGTATTTTTTATTTTTGTTGTAACTCCTTGCCATGTAAATTTACCAAGTTGTTTTAATGAAATCGAAGTTCGTCTGCCCATTGCTGTGCTGCAGTTGTCTTTCTTTTGAAACAAACCACGAGAACCAGTAGTTAGTTTACTCGAGTGTTCTAGCAGTAGAACTTTTACCTTAGCTGTAGAACTTTTAGGTCTTGTTCGGAGTACACCGAGGCAACTCTGCACTTCGGTGGTGTGGTAGCTCGGAATTCAGACCCGAACCACGTGGTTCAATCTGGACGGTCGATCACGATCGTGGCACGAATCACGAGGCGAGAGACACGTGTTTCAAGAAAACACTATCTTGTCATTTTGTGGATACGTGGCACGATCTGATCCGTTCATCATCTTCTAGCACGTATTTTGAGATGATCTAACTGTGAAATTGGTTCGGCAGAATTTTTCTCCATATGTGGAGATCGGTTCCTCGTCCGCTCGGTTCGGGATACTCATGGAGTGCAGCCGAGCCGAGATTTGGACTCCGAACCTGCTGTTAGTGTTGTTCAACGGTTGTGGGAGCAGTTCCGAATGACGACCTACTTCTAGCTCGCTTAAGAGCGAACTTACGAAGTAGAATCGAGCCAAGTGTTGGACTCCGAACCATCGTTAGAGTTATTCAACGGTTGTGGGAGCAGTTCCGAATGGCGACCTACTTCTTGCTCGCTTAAGAGCGAACTTGCGAAGTAGAATTGAGCCAAGTGTTGGACTCCGAACCATCGTTAGAGTTGTTCAACAGTTGTGGGAGCAGTTCCGAATGGCGACCTACTTCTAGCTCGCTTAAGAGCGAACTTGCGAAGTAGAATCGAGCCAAGTGTTGGACTCCGAACCATCGTTAGAGTTGTTCAATGGTTGTGGGAGCAGTTTCGAATGGCGACCTACTTCTAGCTCGCTTAAGAGCGAACTTGCGAAGTAGAATCGAGCCAAGTATTGGACTCCAAACCATCGTTAGAGTTGTTCAACGGTTGTGGGAGCAGTTTCAAATGGCGACCTACTTCTAGCTCGCTTAAGAGCGAACTTGCGAAGTAGAATCGAGCCAAGTGTTGGACTCCGAACCATCGTTAGAGTTGTTCAATGGTTGTGGGAGCAATTCCGAATGGCGACCTACTTCTAGCTCGCTTAAGAACGAACTTGCAAAGTAGAATCGAGCTAAGTGTTGGACTCCAAACCATCGTTAGAGTGAAGAGTAAAGGCAGAGAGATGCAGACAATTTTTACAAGTAAAATATGAAAAAGCTTTCTTTATTGATGACTAATGGTCGGCTGCTTCTAAAGTTGCAAGCCGTTATTACAAGAGAACAATAAAGGAAAAAACAAATACAAGTAAAAAGAGAGGAATGGTTCGACATCTCAGAATACTTAAAGAGGCGTTAGTGCCCTCTCTTGGTATTTTAGAAGATGGTCGGCATTCCAAGTCCTGGGGATCTCCCTGCCTTCGAGGTCTTCTAGCATGTATGTGCCGGGCCGAACGACTTTGGCGATCTTATAGGGCCCCTCCCAATTTGGAGCCAGTTTGCTCTTCTGACCGGGGAAAGAGATGGCTAACTTTCTGAGGACCAAGTCCCCTTCTTTGAGGTCGGTAGGATGGACTCTCTTGTTGTATGCCAACTCGATCCTTCTTCGGTAGCTTTGCTGACGAATGGCAGCTCTTTCTTGGATCTCATCAATCAGGTCTAGATTTGCTCGGAGCTTTCTGGCATTTTGTTCTTCTTCATAAGCCATTAGACGAGGAGAGGGTATACCAACTTCTAGGTGGATCATAGCTTCGGATCCATAGGTGAGATTGAACGGAGACTCTCCTGTGGGGGTCCGTTTTGTGGTGCAGTAGTTCCACAGCACGTTGGGAAGCTGATCGACCCATAAGCCTTTGGAACATTTATCCAACCTCTTCTTAATGCCGGAGAGGATCTGTCGGTTAGCATTCTCGACTTGGCCATTCGACTGGGGATGGGAAACGGAAGAGAATCGGTGTTGGATGGCAAGGTCTTCACATAGAGCTCGGAAGGCAGTCCCGGTAAACTGGGTTCCGTTGTCTGTTATGAGGACCCGAGGGACGCCGAATCGGCAGATTACGCTCTTCCAAAAGAACTGAACTACCTTGTTCTCGGTGATCGTGGCCAAGGGCTCGACCTCTATCCATTTTGAGAAGTAGTCGATTGCCACGACTAAGAATTTGAACTGACCAGGAGCCGGTGGAAATGGCCCTAGTAAATCCATTCCCCACATTGCGAAAGGGATTGGACTTGATAGGAAAGCGAGTGGAGCTTATGGGAGGCGTCGGATGTTGGAGTACTTCTGACATGAGCTGCATTGCCGAACGTTCTGTTCGGTGTCCTGTAGGAGAGTGGGCCAGAAATATTCATAATTCAACACTTTGCGGGCTAAGGATCTGGACCCTGAATGTGCTCCGCCGATGCCCTCGTGAAGTTCTTGTAGGGCGTAGTCGGCCTGCTCGGGGGAGAGGCATCTCAGGTAGGGCCTGCCGTCTACCTGTGTGAAGGAGTGTTTATATAGGATGCCTCCGATCAGTGTGTATCGCTCGGCTCGGGTTCTCACTCTTCGAGCTTCCATAGGATCTTCGGGGAGGAGCCCGTCCCTTAAGAATTCGACGAGGGGTTTCATCCAGTTATCTTCAAGCAGGACAGGCAGTGACTCCATAGAGTCGGAAGTTTCATCCTCTATACTTGGCTTCAGGAGGACCTCTATCAAGACGGTCTGCTCGAGACCTTGGAGGGAGGAAGAGGCTAGCTTGGAGAGGGCATCGGCCTGGGCATTTTCTTCCCGGAGGATTCGCTGGATGAGGGCTTCTTCAAATAGTGCCATGTGGCTCCTGACCTTGGCTAAGTACTTAACCATCCGGTCATCACGTGCTTCATACTCGCCGAGGACCTGATTTACGACTAGCTGAGAGTCGCTAAAGATCCGGAGGCGTTGCGCCCCTGCATTGTGAGCCATTCCCAGGCCGGCTATGAGTGCCTCATATTCCGCTTCATTGTTAGAGGCCTTGAAGTTGATACGGAGGGAGTACTGGAGGATGAAGTCATCTGGGCCTGCCAGAATGACCCCGGCCCCGCTTCCCTCTTTACAAGAGGAGCCATCCACATAAACCGACCAAACAGGTGGTCCCTTCATTGCTTGGCTGAACTCGGAGATGGTACTTTCAACGATAAATTCTGCTAAGGCCTGAGCCTTGATCGCGGTCCGAGGCTGATATGTTATATCATGCTGGCTCAGCTCGATAGACCACTTCATAAGGCGACCGGAGGTCTTCGGCTTGTGGAGCACTTGCTTCAGCGGTTGGTCGGTAAGAACGACCACCGAATGGGACTGAAAATACGGGCGAAGCTTTCTCCCAGCCATCACCAGGGCATAAGCCATCTTTTCTATCCTCGGGTAGCGAAGCTCGGCATCCCGAAGTACTTTGCTGACATAGTAGATGGGCTTTTGAGCCCAGTCTTCTTCCCTTACTAAAACGACGCTGAGGGTCTGTTCGGAGGCTGCCAGGTAGAGGTAGAGGGGTTCACCAGGGATTGGTTTGCTGAGGAGAGGAGGATTGACGAGGTAAGCCTTGAGTTGGTCGAACGATTCCTGTTGCTGTTGACCCATTCGAAACCTTTAACCCCCCTGAGGGCCTTGAAGAAAGGGAGACATTTCTCCCCGGACTTCGAGAGAAAAGGCCCTATGACGGCTAGGCGGCCTGTTAGCCTCTGAACTTCCTTAACATTCTTAGGAGGGGCCATGTCTAATATGGCCTTGATTTTCTCAGGGTTAGCTTCAATTCCTCGTTGGCTGACCATGAAGCCGAGGAACTTTCCTGATGAGACTCCGAACGCACACTTGTTCGGATTGAGTCTCATGTTGTGCTTTCTCAGAACACCAAATGCCTCCTGTAGGTCAGTCACATGATCGACTCCTCGGATGCTTTTTACAAGCATGTCGTCAACATATACCTCCATATTACGGCCGATTTGAGCTTGGAAAACCTTGTTGACGAGGCGTTGGTATGTGGTGCCTGCATTCTTCAAACCGAAAGGCATAAACCTGTAGCAGTAGAGGCCCTGGTCGGTCACAAATGAGGTCTTCGGGATATCCGGGGGAAACATCCGGATCTGGTTGTAGCCTGAGAAGGCGTCCATGAAGCTGAGGAGTTCATGACCTGAAGTGGCGTTAATCAGAGTGTCAATACTCGGAAGAGGGAAGGGATCCTTGGGGCAAGCCTTGTTGAGATCGGTAAAATCGATACAAATCCTTCAGGTCCCATTGGACTTCTTCACCATTACTACATTCGACAGCCATTCCGGATAGTTCACCTCTTGTATGAACCGGGCCTTCAAGAACTTGTCCACCTCCTCTTTTATAGCTAGCTGGCATTCGGGGGCGAACTTGCGCCTCTTCTGTTGCACCGGTTTGGACTTCGGAGCAACGCTGAGGTGGTGGACCAAGAGCTCTTCGAAAATTCAGGGCATGTCTGCAGCTGACCAAGCAAAGAGGTCTCGATTTCTTCGGATGCACTGGACTATGTCGGAGCATAGGGCAGATGGGAGGGTCTTGCTAACAAAGAACTTTCGGCTTGGATCCTGCTCAGAGAAGAGCACTTCCTCCAACTCACCCACCGGCTCGGACGTTGGTCAGGCTGCATCTTGGGAGATTTCCAGAGTTTCGAGGGAGAGGACTGGACCGAGGGTAGAGGTCATGTAGCACTTGCGGGCCGTTTCCTGATTGCCTTTTACCTCCCCTACTCCTGCCCGGGTGGGGAACTTCATCTTGAGGTGATAGGCGGAAGGGACGGCTTCAAGGGCAGCTAGGCCGGGCCGACCCAGAATGACATTGTAAGCTGTAGGAACATCTACGACCATGAAGTCCATCGACTCCGTTCGGGTAGTAGGAGTTTTGCCAGCGGTTACATCGAGGGTGATCACCCCTTCAATAGTTACTGGCACTCCCGTGAATCCATAGAGCGTGTAGCCAGCGGGCTTGAGTCTGTCTCGGGAAAGTTTGAGGTCTTTAAAAGCGGCGAGGAAGAGGATGTTAACGGAGCTGCCATTGTCCACTAGGATCCTCTCCACTTTGAAGTTTGCCATATGGAGATTGATGACGAGTGCGTCACAATGGGGGGTGCGGACACCTTCAAGATCTTCGTCTGAGAATGTGACGGGCACTCCGAGGCCTTTAGGAGGAGGGGTGGCGCGAACCGAATTGACTTCCCTAATGAACGCCTTTCGAGAGGAGTTTGAGGAGCCCCCATTGGGCCCCCATGAATGAGGTGTAGGACACGCTCTTCTTCGAAGTCGAGCGTTTCATCGCGTTCAGGACGCTTGTTATCCCCCCGAGGCGGGGGAGGAAGGTCCGCTCGGTCCTTTCTTACGAACCTGGTCAGCTGCCCCCTCTGGATGAGGGCTTCTATCTCATTCTTCAAGGCCCAAAAATCATTGGTGTCGTGGCCATGGTCCCGATGATAACGGCACCACTTCTCTTTATCCCTTTTCTTGGCGGGGGTGTTCATCCTCGGAGCAGGAGGTATGATCCCTTTCTTCTCAACTTCCATTAGAATGGTGGAGACATTGGTGGTGAGAGGAGTAAATTTCTCGAATCTGGGGGGAGGTCGGCACTGGCCGCCATTATCCTTCTGGAGCTTCTTGGCTCCTTCCTCTTCTGTACCCTTTCTCTTAGACCCGGAGGAAGACCCCTCCAAGTTGGGGCGGTACTCAGCTTCTTTCGCCCGAATATACTTTTCACTCCGGAGGAGGAGGTCAGAGAAGTTCTGTGGGGGCTTCTTGGCGAGGGAGGAGCGGAGGCTGGAGTTGAGGACATTGGATTGAAATGCTGCTGTAGCGACCGACTGGTCGAGGGATGCTATGGACCTGGCTTCAGCTGTGAACCTTTTCACATAGTCTCTCAGCTTCTCACCCTTCTTCTGGTGGAGGTAGAGTAGCGAAATGCTGGTCTTCTCAGTTCTGCGGCTACTCACGAAGTGGGTGACGAAGAGTGTCTCAAATTGCTCGAAGGAGAATATTGAGGAAGGGGCAAGGCGAGAGTACCATTCTCGAGCTGGGCCCTTGAGAGTTGCGGGAAAGGTTTTGCAGAGCAGAGCATCGGAAGCTTGATGGATGAGCATGAGGGTCTTGAAGCTTTCGATGTGATCGATGGGGTCAGTCTCCCCGGAATAAGTCTCGAATTGAGGCGGCTTGAAGCCGATTGGTACGGATGCATCCATTATGGTTCGGGAAAAAGGAGGTCGACTAGGACGAAGGGTCCTTCCTCTAAGCTTTTCTTCTCGGTCTAACTGACCCAAGCACCTCTCCATTTTGTGGAGACGGCGGTAGACAGCGTCATCCCTTCGACAGAAATCAGCCGAGCCTCTAGACTCGTCTTCGTACGAGGGAGATCGGGGGCTACGACGACGGTAGCTCCTAGAGCGGCGAGGACTTGGCATATGCCGGGAGTTGCTAGGAGCTAGAGGAGGAGTTAGGGACCGTCGGCGAGGACTTCGGACGGGGAGGAGGAGAGGGGATCTTGGGAGCATTGGTGTTGGGACGGAGATTGAGAGCTTGTAGGACGGTTGCTTGAAACTGCTGGAACTCGGCACGGGTGATGGGTGCCTCATCGTCCCTCGGATGTTGCCGATCGGCAGGGGAATGAGGTCTTCTCCTGTGATGCTCGGGGGACTCTCTCCGCCCCCTTCGGATAGGGGACCTTCTGTTGTCTCGGCGGTGAGGAGATCGCTCATCCGGACGGTGTTGGCGGGAGGCTCCCTCTCTGGCCCGCTTTTCATCCAGACGGCGGCGAAGATCCTCATCCTTCTGCCGATTGAGGACGGTGTTGCGAAGGTCGGAAGATCGGGGATTATGGGAGGCCATAGAATCCGAAGAGGCGTTGTGGATGGAGACGTGGTCCGGATGAAGAGGTTGTTTCTGCGGGTTGGGACCTTTAAGAGGTTGTTGATTCTGAGGAGGAGGCAGGTCCTGTTGGAGTGGGTCTTCCGCTTGAGGAGGAAGTTGCCCCTGCTGCGGAGTGGGTTGGATGGGAACTTCGTGTTGCTGATCGGGGTTGGGCCCTCGGTTGGACCCTCTTGATCTGGCTTTCCTAGGAGGCATGGCTGGAGAGGATCTTACCAACGGGAAGAGGGGAGGCTGCTACTCGTTGTTTCCCACAGACGGCGCCAATTTGTTACCGCTGAATCTGGTGTGGGGGCAAACAGATAGTATTTGTGGATTCTTGAAAAACTTTGAATAGCAAACCTGTTACCTGTTCCGCTGGAGTTTAACCGTTGACTCCCGTCGTTCACCTGCAAAAAGTGCGAGACACCGGGGTTGATCCCGGCGACGCACCCTCCGACGCTCAAGTCAGTAATCAGAAATGATTATGAAAGAGTGTAAATTGGCAAAAGATTGATTACCTCTTAATGGAGATAAATGGGGGTATTTATAGGCGCCGCTGGGATCAGATTAGGAATGTAATTCCTGTGATTAGATAAGGAATGTAATTCCTAATCCCCAGTGAAAGGATAGATATGAATCAGGGCCGATGATTAGGATTAATCAGAAACTCTAATTCTATCCTTTCTGGATCGGGTTTGCTACGTATTGAAATCCGCACCCAGTTGAGGTGGATCCGTTCGTGGGTTATTGGGTCGTGAAGAAAGACCCAGTTCCCATTTCAGACCCGTTAGTAGGTGAAATTACCGTTTTACCCCTGGGCTTCAAGATTCGTGCCTGATTTGGACGGTTCCGATTTAACTCCATTTTTAGCCATATCAATATCGATTGTTAGAAATTTTCTACAGCAAATCTTGTCGAGTTATGCAATACGATCAATATAAATCTTGTGCTCATTGATGAAAAACAAAAAAAAATCATGGTGGTTTAGTTAAATTTACACTCAAAACTACGTATGGTAAATAAAATGTACGTTGACAATTTAACATTAATTTCTTGAACAAAATCTTCAAATATTATAAAAAAGAATTATTCGTTCGTATATTTTGAAAGCTTACGTCTTCTCTTTTTGAAACAATATTTTCATAGATGTAAAAAGCTTAGGTTTTCAATCTGCTTCAATTGGTAGAACAAGTTTTTGTGTGTGGACAAGATAGGTTCCTATCAAGTGATCAACTATGTGCTTGGTTATGTAGTAGATAGCAGCAGCACATATAGCGGATAAAGAGGTAGAGATTTTTACGCCACTACACCCATATTAGGTAAAGTAGGATTGGACTGTAGCGGCGAGACGCAAGCATTGTGCTTTGTGTTCACCTGTTCCTGTCGTTCGGACTCTAAACGAGTCACCCGATCAATTCGCTTTGCTCAAAATATTCAAAAGAGTTACTTTTTTTTTTTATATAAAAAGAGTGTCAAATAAAATATACATTTGAGCTAAAGTAAATTGTGGGAATGGTTTCCGTATTCAACTACTATGATTTAAGTAAGGGATTAACTTGAGAAATTGACTAGGTAATCTAGTAATAAGTTAAAAGAGTGGTTATAGGCATAGCTCGCTCTTTGCAAATGAAATGAAATAGCGTACGTTTAAGGTTCATATGAATCTTTCCTTAAAAAAAAAAAAGGTTCATATGAATCTTTTTTCCTAAAAGGGTGGAGTTCCTACGTGTTTCTCTGTCGCATTGTTTCTAAACAATAGAGGAGAATAGACGTACGTATTCCAAGGTGTATCATTGTCATCTTGTTATAAGGTTTCGCATACTCAACTTTTTGTTAACTTAATCAGTTTATGTAGTAGTAGTTCATATTCACTGTATATACGTATGTGGTCATGGATTTTGCCCAGTAGTAGTAGGTCTCCACTGTATAATCCAAATCATCCGTCAGTGCTGACCTCATCCATCAGTGCTCAAATGAACCACAGTAAGGTGTTAGACACTAGGAACATTTTTAACGGAGATTATCCTGATCTGTTATCGCTTTGTGAACCGAACCGAACCGAACCGAACCACTTCCAACTACGAGTCCTAGTTGGTTAATTACTATTCTGCAAACCATATGAACTAATCAAAATTTAGATAATGCCTCCTCAACCATGGAAAAAGTGGGGATTATCGGAATAAAATCATCTAACCAATGGGGTGTGGGCTCCCAAAAATATTTTATGGACGGAGAGTAACGGAGATATAAAGGTCCATCACTCCATCTTATGCATGCTTATCTGGACTTGAACGGGTGAAATGTGCATGATAGACTATTGTATCGCCGACTCACACCACCGGAAACAACACCACGTGATTGCGATCACTACCCAACCGAATTTAGGAAAAGAGTGCCTAATGGGGAGATGAAGTAGGTATTGGATATATAGGTATATTCTCAATATAATAGAATATTATTGTATATAATGTTCTGTGGGTGCAATACATGCTTTGCATGTGTTGTATGCTAATTATTGGACCGAGTTGACCGGGGCTTAAAATCCAGTACCCTAAACCCCAGATTAGTCTCATATAAATGCTGGTCTAGAGGTAGTGCCATGTGATATTCCAATCACTGATAAGTATGGGGGAATATCTTAAGCGGCTATGAGATATAAACCCTAACCCTAATTACTCATCTTGATCTAACAATCTTAAGATATTATGATTAATTTTTTTGAGATTAAGAGAGAGAGAGAGAGAGATCTTTGGACTGATCTCGTCGGAAAACGTCGCCGTCTTCGACAGCAGCCACCGCCGCCGCCATCATCGGTGTCGTCGCACGCTGAAGGCACCCCGTCGCGAGCGAGCCCCACCCTTCTCCCTCGCCTCTTTCCCGAACACCGCGAGCGAACCCATCGTGGATCAATCAGATTTGATCGAAGATCTGGTATTTTCTATTGGCCGCCGTCGTCACCGCCACTGGCCATCGTCGTCTCCACACCGCCTCCGCTTACGCTAGCAGGCGTTGGAGCAAGTGGCCACCATCGCCGCATTTTTCTGTGCCTCCAAACTGGAGGAGAAGATCCAGATCCAAAACTGATTTGTTGATTGGTTCATCATGGTGTTTGTTGTTCGGGCTCAACGAGGGGATCATCTGGTGTTGAAAATTTTGACTCACTCCTAGATCAGAACAGATATGATCTGATGTGTTTGATTGGATCTCATTATGGTGTTGTCATGTAACGTCCCGAATTCCAAATAAGACCGAATTCGAGATTCTACAGGATTTTTACACTTCACTTTGTACAATTTTATAAGGAAATTTAAACTTTTCATCAAACATCAGAGTTCCTTACAATTCTTTACACAACGGAAGATAAAATGAAGTACAATAATGAAAATAATATACAACTTGCAACATCTTTAACATGTAATTAATCAACAACATCATATCAAGTTTACTTCTTCATAAAAATCTAATTCCTGCATAAAAGACCGTGGGCACGTCAGTTGCTTACAACCGACGAAAAATGTTATACACGGCCATTCTCTCTATGCCGGAAATATAACGATCTCAATACTTTAACAGATCACAAACTTGAATGTAAATAAAGTGTTAAAATGTAACTATACTAAACATGTAAGTGTATGCAATGCCTTAATGTCTAATGCAGATATTTTATACTAAGATGACACTAATGCGTACTTGTTCGGATTCTGTGCATCACATACTACATAGGTCCAAGGGCAAGCACCTACGTACTTCACATTTAAGGGTTCGATCCCTCGCCATGAAAACTACCCACTAAAGCAAGGTTTAGATCATTCCACGAGTACGGATCCTAGTCTCGGAGTTCACCGCCTAACTGTTATAACAGACTCATCATCGTGCGAATCATTCTGCAAGTGCCCCTTTAGCCCCAGTATACGTATATACATTGGAGTACGGCAAACTATCCGCCCGACTATGCATAATCCCGGATTTAAAATAAAAGCTCGTCTCCCACGAAGCAACCATAGTCCCGGAATCCACTGCCCGACCGGGTCTATAGTCCTGGAATCCACCGCCCGACTATATAGAGTGCCCCACTTACGTTTGCTCAGGTTTACTACATCTTCACTTAGTGTCTAGTTATTAAGCTCAAGACATGAATAAATTATCATACCTAGAGTTAGTTTTACCCCCTACCGGACTTAATCACAAATACCGAGATAGCTCCGTGGCCGTATCTCAAAATATAATTCAATCTTTTATTTCAACAATGCCGGTACCCGAGGTCTCGCTAACTCTAAATCACAATCTTTCATGTACAAGAATCCATGGGTACTCATACCCTTTAATAATCATGTATTAAACTCAATATATTCTTATCTTCAATTTATTCACAATGTCTTATTTTAGTACTACTCATGATTCTTTTATTCATTCACAATCTTTAGAAGCAATAATTCTTTTCATGAACATAAATTCATCCACTTTAAGTCTCTTTAGAAACTTAAGCACACATAACAAATTCATATCTCAACTCATATCAAGTATTTCTTACACCAAATAAGTATAAAATTTTCTTCAAGAGAAAAATCTATTTACACAACAATATTTTACTCTTCTTTTAAGAGAAACAAATATCACACTCTTAAAGGAATAAATTTGTAGTTATCAATTCATTTTCTATCTCAAATCATCTTTTAATTTCTCAAATATACATGAAAAAAATTATGAATCTAATTTTAATAAATTCTAAATCTTTTTAGAGAAATATTAGAAATGTTCCCAAATTTTTATTTGCATTTAAACTCTCCTTTTGATTTAAACAAAACCCAAAAAAATATGTTGAAGCCATCAGGTTTCGAACCAAGCTCCAACCGAACCACACAGTGAACGCCGAGACCCAACCCGCTAACCACTAAGTCCAAGTGGACTTGGTGTCATGTAACCATAACGAAATCCCCATATACTCAAATTCGGGTTTCAGATTTAATTAAATGAAACAAAATAAAATGTGTTCAACAAGTTTTGAACCCAAGATCTCTTACAAGCACAGTAATGACTTATGGTGCACTGACTAACTAGTAAGTCTAAGTACAATTTCTGATTAGGAATCACATTATTGTAGCTTTGTTCATACTATTTTGAGATTATTTATTTTTTACAAAACTCGACATATGATCGATCTAATCTTTTCAATGGACTATAACTGTCTCATTCGTACTGATTTTACTTGAAAACAATGATTCACGAATTTCCAAACTTGTGTTCTAAACATTGTATCTATATTTTAAATTATCACCTTCTCTTTGATGAACATAAGTTTCATTTCTTCATTTTAATCAAAATAGCATATTGTATCTCTTACAAATAATTTAAAATGATTCTATGTGTATCAATTCAATTTCACCAAAAATTCATTTTTCTATCATAAGGAAAATCTCAACAACTATTCCTACAATTATATATTTTTTTACATTTGTGAATTAACATGCATATATGGCCATAACTCATTATCTCTTTTTCTCATTTCTAACTAACATGATGATAGTTTGTTTCTTTAATCATATCAAAATTTCTACAATTCATAGTACACATAAAAGCATGGATTTGTTCGCTAATTATCACATGAACTTCATCTTTACTATTCATGTAATATATTAGCATGCATGTCTTATATTTAGAAAAAAGCACAAGATTTCCCACATCACAATCCAATTGATCTTTTAGTACTAATATCATATTCTAGCATACTCAACCTATGAATTAGAAAATATAGAGACCACCCACCTCTTATGATGAATGAACAACCAAGATGAAGAGACAACATCTAGCTCCTAGCTCCAACAAAACAACTCCTAGCTCCTTCTCCTCCTAGCAAGATCTCTCCAATGCATAAGAATACTTTCTTTCTTTTTCCCTCTCTCTAATTTGGTTTATTTGGGTGTGAAATGAGAAGAGAACAAGGGTGTATTTATAGGACAAAAGAAGGGCTAAAATGTAAAATTCAACCACCTAATAATTACCCACTAACTCTTCACTTTCCTAACTCCCCATCTCTTCACATCCCCTAACTCGCATCTTTCCATCTTCTAATAACCCCCATCCGTCCTATCACAATCCCAACCAGTCCCCCCTCCCTCTCTCCCTCTCCACACATGCACACACACATACAAAAATAAATACAAATCCTATAATTCTAGTATGTGTATTAAAAGTTGTTACATGTCATGTGTGAGTCCATGCACAACTAAAAAATAGATTTTATTAATGGGCTTGTCTTGTGGGCTTACTTTTTAATTAATTAATTAGTTAGTCTAGTGGGCTTGCCTTTTAATTAATTAATTAATCTAGTGATCTAGAATCTATTCTAGGTCCATGGGTTTAATAAAAGGCTAAATAAAAAAACTCGTGCATGTTAAAATATAAATGAGAGTAAGAAAAATAAAGATGGATAAATTAGCACGTGCTTGCACGAGCACACACTTCACTAATTAATTAAAACATAAAACATAAATTATGTACATAATATGTACGTAAAAATTAGTTTAATTAAAAATTATAATACTTCATGCACAAATAAAATAAATGCATACACATTTTATGAAATTCATTTCTAGAAAGAATACGTCCAAATACGCGCATCGAAACAAACACGTGCGTCGCATGTAAAATATCAAAAATACGAAATTCGACATTATCAACGAAAAAATATTAAGGATAATAAAAATAAAATATAAGAAAATATATTTATTAATTTATACATTTCACGACGTAATCACTACGTACGTAGAAAACACGTGCATTATACGTTTAATAATATTTTAATCAAAATAAGGGAAAATAAATTTCCGTTTATAAAAATAGATTTGAATACCTAAAATAAATAATTTAAATACATAGAAAATATTATACGTAGCGGTGGAAACACATAATCGATACATGCATCAAAAATACGTAAAAAGCACGTAAAAATGCAGAGATTGAAATTTAATATCTTAGTTGATTTAAATATGATAAAATATACGAGAAATGCATAAATAGTCAGAAATCACAATACGTAATGAAAATATGTTACAAATATTACCAGTAACGGTACAAAATATACGTGCGTAACACACAAGAGCAAAATTGTCATTTTCAATTTTGCGGAGTGTTACATGTCACGTCCTGCTTTCCAAAACGGAAATACAGAATATGGATACGTGACTAAGCCCAGCGAATGATTTTCATCATCCATAAGTTGTTCAAAATCTTTACAACATCTCACAGAAATAATCAGAGTCGGAAGCAAAAGAATCAACCAAGTATGCATAATCGAATCAATATATACCAACAGAAATTTACTTGAAACCAAAATATAATATAATTCCAAATAAATCAGATCTGAATATGTCAATATCCTGGGTCACATTGCCCAAATACAAATAAATCCAAGTACAAATACAATTGTTCAAATTAAGCAACAGAAATATAATAATAGCAAAATTCCAGCACTAATATTTCATATTACCAACACCATCTGGTACCTGTTCTCCAAAATCTGCAATTCAACAATTGCAGGAATAGGAAAAAGAAAACAAACTCCCATCAATGCAAGTTACGGACCGCCTGTAGTGCAGGATACAAGTACATGGAATAAATAACAAATCTAAAATAACAACAGAACAAACATAGTATGGTATAGGCATATCAACAGAATATAATATCTAACATGAATCAGAAAAACAAATCAGATAGCATGGTATACTAACAGACACAGATAACATGTGTCAAGTGTCAAGTGTCAGATGGTATGCAGACATATATACAGATGGTAGTGTCGGATGATAGTCAGACAGATAATAGATAATCAGATAACAGATGTCAGATAACAGATAACAGATAACAGACAACAGATGTCATGTTTTTATAAGTCTTGTGTGTTTACTATCTAGGTAACACTTCATGCGCCTTAACCTTTTATCACATGGTTGCTTCATTCAAACAATTTTGTTTAGATTTCATAGTGGAGTCCATTGGGCAGTGTGCTCAGGGATCAGACAGACAGATATCAAATAATCAGATCAGACAGATAGAACCTATAGGTTCTCTTCTGAGTACATCTTCCTATAGGGAAGTAATGTAGTCAGGGTTCAGATAAATAGAGTCGTGTATCATATATTCATGAACACGTAACAGATAGGGAACACGGGCTCGCTTCTCAGTACATATTTCTATATTTTCCACTACTAGATCTTTTCCTTAACCCCGGCTTGGTTGTTTTGTTATTCTTATCAAACATGCATGTGTGTGCAGAAACAAAGTGAGAATAGCATGGTATAAACATGTAGCAGATTTAGGTTGACAGATAAATATGTACAGATAAAAGATAACACATAAAAGAATTGAACAATAAGAATTCTAGTTCAGGACAACAAGACAGTACTGCACTAAAACTGGGATTTCCGTTGCTACAGAAATGCAAATATGGATCGGTCGAAGAATCTGGAAAATAGACTCCCTTCCAAATCCAGCAAATATATATAAGTTGTATAGTATTTCACAACATCATAACTCAAAACAGGTTTGAATCCAGAAAACACGTTTAGTCAGAAATCAGAAGGTTGTATTCACAGTCAGGAAAACAATATGAAAACTCATTAATTAAATCCACGAAAAATCTGGGGTATTCCCCTATATGTTTACTATCATAATATAAAGTATCATAATTTTCCAATATAAATAGTTTAGTCAACAAAAATAAAAAAACATCAAAATGTAGTAGTTTTGTAATCTGGAATTGTAACGCTGCGGTACGAAAACATCAATATCTTACAAACCATAAATCCAAAACCGCAAAAAGGGTAATAAAATAGATACAGTAGGCTCACTTTCATATTCAGAAATATTTTAGAGACAACAAGTAGAATTAGGTCGAAATCAGGTTCTTTACTGAACAGTAGTAAAGTTCTGCATGAAAAATCTTTATTTGCAAGCATGAAAAGGTCTGTAAAACTCCTCAAATAAATCCACCAAAATTCTGGGTAAATCCCAATCAAGTCTAGAAGTACTGTGCAAAATTTCAGATCAAAATAATAATTTTAACACCAGAATAAAAATAAATTACTCTTCAGAATTCTTAGAAAACAAAATCTAAAAATCTTTCGACACTACTGTAGTAAAATTGACATAAATCACAAACCGAAAGTCAAAATTGAGATCCATCAAAAGGGTTGAAAAATAGACAGAATTTTTTACAAATCATATTCACAAAATATTTTCAAATACTGACCTTAATAGGGTCTAAAATACTGATCAACATCAGGGTAACAGAAAAATACAGATTTGTTCTTCACACACAAAACAACATAGATCATACGAAATTCATCCAAATCAATCCAAACATGAAATATAGTGTACTAGATGTCCAAACAATATGGTATAGGATATTTTACAAGTATTCGATAAGTATATCACGAACAACATATCAAGCACAGATATCACAAGTAGTATGAACATACTCATCAAAAGTGGTCAACCCTAGGTTGTATCATGTCATAAGTGTCATAAGGCAACTATGGTCAAATTATCACTATAGAGACAATAGCTAACAGAGAATTCACACACAAATTTTCTCTAGAACTCAACTACATTACAGACGGTATTTAGTACTTGTATTACACAAAGAAAAGAATACAAGTTACTTGCTTTAGTCGATGATGAAAACGAAGATGATCAAGAATAACAGGAATGGATTCCCGGAAATGAACACAACGAACTCCAATGAACCAAAAGCAAGCAAAACCCACGAACGAACGGAACACGAGCAACAAAGTCCAATGAACAAAACTCGAACTCGCACGAACAATAACCACTCGAACACAATAAGATCAACCCGCAATCACTCTCGCACACAAGAGAGCGTGAAGAAGAGAAAGAGAGAGTCCGAGAACAAAACAATAGTGACGTTCGCTGCTGCCCCAGTCGGAGGAACAACACATGTGAGGGAACACCGGGGAAGCGATGGGGATGCAGGGAGGTGGTCGACGCCTGGCCGACGATGCAGCACAGGCTCGAAAGGAGTAGACGGCACTGCAGGGTCACTGGGGCGCGCTGGCTCTCGGAGGGGAAGAGCGGGGGAGAGAGATGGAGTTGATCGGGGTGAAGCATAGGGAAAGAAAAGTGGCTGGGGATGGGTGCACACGGTTGAGGAAGAGGAGAGCGGGGCTAGGGTTGATGGGTAGGGGGTATACAGGTCGGCTGTATATAAAGGTAGGGTAGAGAGTTAGGGTTTTAATGGGTTAAAAATCGGCTGAAGGTGTGGGGAAGGTAACCAGGTTTGGGGGGTTTGATGCTAACGGGTCGGATTAGGTGGTAACGGGTATAGGTTTAGCACACAGGGGTATGGTTTAGTTAATTAATGGGTATGAATTAAATGGGTTTTGAAAAAAAAGAATTATAGGATTCTAAATGGATAGGGTTAATTAAATTAGGGTAGGCTGATCCAAAAGAGATGGGATACTAGACAAACAAATATAATTGGGCACGAGTAAAATATAATGAGAAACAAAAAAATGGCACGATCCAACAGAGACGAAACAGAAAACAGAAAAACGAATCAAGAATTAAAATAAAAAGATGATAAAAAATAAAAATAAAATATTGAGACAAAAAAAAAATCCAATATACAGTCCAAGAAAAGGTACAAAGAGAGAAATACACCAAAACGAAAAATTCTCTCGAAAATACACAAAATGGAAAACATGGGTTACAGGTGTTTTGTGTTTGGGGCCAGTACTGGATCTGCTGTTGTGTACTACTGAATCAGATCTAACCCTCCATTCTTCCTTGACTCTCAACAAGATATGGTCCACTCTAAACTTTAAGATATGTGCTACTCTATTTAATTAATTTTCTATTTTATTGTTTATTACGCAGTTTTATAGGAAAACCCTTCATTTTACTGAAATTACGCTAGTAGTAATTATTCAGAAAAACCCTCTAGATTTTGGAATTTACTGTTTATTCCTTAAGATGGAAAACTAAATCGAGCATAGCAGATTCCGAAACTAGAGATGTTCAATATTTCTGAATTTAACAATTTGAAGAAGAAAGAACAATACGGGATGTGGATAATTTTTTTGGAGAATGTTGTTTTGACTAGATCCAACTATGATCGGACTGGATCAGATCTAAATTAAAGATAAGTTCTTTACCTGTATATACATCTTATTATTTGTTGTTGTCAAGTGTTACAGTTCAAAACCGTGTTAACCATTGTTTATTTAAATACATGTTTGAATAACTGTTTTGATAAGTTAAATTATAAGTTTTGACTATAACACTGTATCTCCAATTAAATTATTCTTATAATTTAATAGAGCTAATAATTTGTTTAATTGGCTAATCTTTAACAATTTGATGAATGTAGAAACTTCAAAGTTACTTACAAATTGTGTGTATTGGAGATGATGGATTTGCGTCACGGTTGAATAAGTTTGCACTACGCAGGCTTCTTCATCGAATTTGGAAAACACTTCTAACTTGAAGTGTCGGTATGATCTACTCTAATCTTTCTTAGTATTTTCATGTGATGAATGTGTTAACGTTTTGTACGTTTGATCACATGATTGAGAGTTTTAGATCATAATTATTCTCATTTTGAAACTAGCATGTTTAGGGTTTTCAAATGTGCATTTTCATACTATGTGTATAGACATATTGGCTAAATCCATCGTTTGCAGCTTGTGCGAGATTGTATGTTTGCTTCTCTAATAAAAGTTAATATATAAGGTGTATAACAAATATTTGTGGCTTAGGAGAGAGCATCTTTTAGTGCATAATATGACTCCATTAGTTACGCTTTGTTCTTTCTCGTTCATTGTACTGTGTGCAAAGTTGAATTATAACATGTTGGTCGTTATCTCGAAGATGATGAAAAATGAATAAAGAAATGAGCTATTCGCTCAATGTGTTTGAGCATATGGACATTGTTAGAACCATAAGAGAAAGCAAACAGTCCTGTAAAATTTGGTAGAGTAATTTCGTATTAACTCATATTGTTATTATTTTAATGTACAGATCATAGTCAATGGCACGTGTAAGTTGAGTTTAACAAATGAAGCAACTGATAATAGTAGTTCTAATTTGTGTAGTCCATGAATATGGCATAATAGGCTAGGACTTGTGAACTATATGTTAAATTGTTTGTTCTTATTAAAACTCATAACTTTGCTACATAACACTTTATTAAATATGACTGATATGGCTAAAAATGGGGTTAAATCGGAACCGTCCAGATTGGGCGCGAATCTTGAAGCTCGGGGGTAAAACGGTAATTTCACATACAAATGGATCCAAAGCGGGTACTGGATCTCCTCCGCACAGATCCAATAGCCCACAAAAGGATCCACACCAATTGGGTACGGGTCCCGACCCGGGGCAAACCCAGACCAACAAGAGACAAATCAGGGCCACTGACTTGACCAAGTCAACGGGCCTGATTTGCTCTCACCGGGAATCAGGGGGTAGTTTCCTAAACAGACTGTGAGGATTTTACTCCTGGCAGTTACACAAGGAATTAAGTCCCTAATCACTCCCCTGGCGACTATAAATACCTCCCCTCTGCCACAGTGACCGGGTAATCACTCCTTTTCCACCTTAAGCTCTTTCTTTAATCACCACTGGTTACTGACAAGAGCGTCGGAGGGTGCGTCGCCGGAATCAACCCCGGTGTCTCGCACTTCCTTGCAGGTTGCGGCAGGAATTAGAAGGCTTGGATCTTTTGTTCAGGTTTTCTCGAACTCACAAATCTCATCCGTTTACCCCCACACCGAAATCAACGGTAACAGATTGGCGCCGTCTGTGGGAAAAACCACACGAACAGCCTCAGCCTCTTCCTTGTCGTATTCTCCAACCATGCCTCCAAAGAAGGTCAGATCTAGAGGGTCCAACCGCGGGCCCAATCCCGCCGATCCGACAGAGGAAGTCCCTGTCAATCCTGTTCCACAGCCCAAACTTCCTCCCCCGGCCCAGCAGGGCCAACCTCCTCTTCCCAAACAGCAACCCCCCAATGGCCCTTCCGGTCATAACGGTCGGAGGCAGAAGCAGCCCCTCCACCGGACCATGTCTCAGTTCATAACGAATCCTCGGATTCGATGGCTTCTCATCACCTCGACCTCCGCAACACAGTCCTGAACCGCCAAAAAGATGAGGACCTTCGCACCCACCTTGATGAGAGGCAGGCCCGAGAGGGAGCCTCCCGCCAGCATCATGGTGAGCGGTCACCTCACCGCCGAGACAGTAGAAGGTCTCCGGATCGAAGGGGCCGAGCAGCATCTCCCGAGCGCTGAAGGAGGAGGTGGCATTCTCCCGCGGATCGGCATCATCCGAGGAACAATGAGGCACCTATCACTCGTGCCGAGTTCCTACAATTTCAGGAGACCGTGCTGCAGGCCCTTAACCTTCGCCCCAACAACCAAAATGCCCAGAGGGTTCCGACACCCCCGCGGGTTCCCAGTCCTCGCCGCCGATCCAGAAGTCCTCTCCCGGCTCCCAGTCGCCAGCAGCAGCACTATAGTCCTCGTCGATCCCAGGACTACCGGCGCCGCAGTCCTCGCTCCCCTTCCTATGAAGAAGAATCCAGGGGATCATTCGATTATCAGCGGAGGGACGATGCCCTCAACCGCCACCTCCATGAGGTGGAGAGGCGCATCGGACACATGGACAGAGAGGAGGAGTCCAGGGCAGGGACCGTCCGTCCCAGCAGACCTCCCTTCTCTCGGACGATCATGGAGGCTCCCATACTGAGGGGTTTCAAACCTCTGCAGTTTGAAACGTACTCAGGGGAGTCTGACCCAGTTGATCACGTCGAAAGCTTCAAAACCTTAATGCTGATCCATCAAGCTTCCGACGCCATGCTCTGCAAGACCTTCCCCGCCACCCTCAGAGGGTCGGCTCGGGAATGGTATTCCAGGCTCGCCCCCTCTTCCATCTTCTCATTCGAACAGTTCGAAACACTGTTCATAACTCACTTTGTGAGCAGCAGGCGAGCCGAGAAGACGAGTCTCTCCCTACTCAACCTGCGGCAAGAAAGGGGAGAGAAGCTGAGGGACTACGTGAAGAGGTTCACCGCAGAAGTCAGGTCTATCGCCTCCTTAGACCAGTCAGTGACGACTGTTGCGTTCCAGTCGAACGTCCTCAACTCCAACCTCCGGTCATCCCTCGTCAAGAAGCCCCTGCACAACTTTGCCGACCTTCTCCTAAGGTGCGAGAAGTATATCCGGGCGGAAGAGTCCGAGAGCCTCCCCAACTTCGGAGGATCGACCTCCGGATCGAAGAGGAAGGCGACAGAGGAGGAGGGGTCGAAGAAGATGCAGAAGGACAACGGCGGTCAGCGCCGCCCTCCCCCTAGGTTCGAGAAGTTCACTCCCCTCACCACCAATGTCTCCACCATCCTGATGGAAGTGGAGAAAGAGGGGGTCATCCCTCCAGCTCCGAGGATGAACACCCCGACCAAGAGAAGGAATAAGGAGAAATGGTGCCGTTACCATCGGGACCACGACCATAACACCAATGACTGCCGGGCGTTGAAAAATAAAATAGAGGCCCTCATCCAGAGGGGGCAACTGGCTAAATTTGTAAAGGCAAACGATAGGGCAGATTGCAGTACTCCTCCGCCTCAGGGGGCTAACAAGCGCTCCGAACGGCGGGAGGAGACGCCCGAGTTTGAGGAAGAATGGGTCCTACACCTCATCCACGGAGGGCCTATGGGGGGCTCCTCCAACTCCTCTCGGAAGGCCTTCGTCCGAGAGGTCAACTCAGTTCACAGCGCCCCTCCTCCCAAAGGCCTCGGAGTCCCGGTGACCTTCTCCGACGAAGACCTCGAGGGGGTCCGAACTCCCCACTGTGACGCCCTCGTCATCGACCTTCGCATGGCAAACTTCAAGGTGCAGAGGGTCCTGGTAGATAACGGGAGCTCGGTGAACATTCTCTTCCTCTCGGCCTTCCGAGGGCTGCAGCTGACTCGGGACCGTCTCAAGCCGGCCGGTTACACGCTCCACGGGTTCACGGGGGTCCCAGTAACTGTCGAGGGAGTGATAACCAGACGTAACTGCTGGAAAGGCCCCTACTACCCGGACCGAGCCGATGGACTTTATGGTCGTCGACGTCCCGGCCGCGTATAATGTCATTCTAGGCCGACCCGGCCTAGCTGCCCTGGAAGCTGTCCCCTCAGCGTACCACCTTAAAATGAAGTTCCCCACCCGGTCGGGAGTAGGGGAAGTCAGGGGAAGCTAAGAGACGGCTCGGAAGTGCTACATGACTTCCACTGGGGGACCGGTACTCTCCCTCGAGACACTAGAAATCCCCGAGCCGAAATTCCGACCCACGTCCGAGCCGACGGACGAGCTGGAAGAAGTGCTTTTCTCGGACGAGGACCCGAGCCGAAAGTTCCTCATCAGCAAGTCCCTGCCGACTGCGCTGTGCTCTGACTTGGTTAAGTGCATCCGGGATAACCGCGACCTGTTTGCTTGGTCAGCTGCCGACATGCCCGGCATCTCCGAGGAGCTGCTAGTCCACCGCCTAAGTGTCGAACCGGGGTGCAAACCGGTTCAGCAGAAGAGACGAAAATTTGCTCCCGAGCGACAGCAGGCCATCAAGGAGGAGGTGGATAAACTTTTGAAGGCTAAGTTCATACAGGAAGTAAACTACCCCGAGTGGCTCTCCAATGTTGTAATGGTCAAGAAGTCCAACGGTTCTTGGAGAATATGCATCGACTTCACCGACCTGAATAAGGCATGCCCGAAGGACCCATTCCCTCTTCCGAACATCGACACCCTCATTGATGCCACCTCGGGCCATGAGCTCCTCAGTTTCATGGACGCCTTCTCCGGCTATAATCAGATCCGAATGTTCCCTCCGGACATTCCGAAGACCTCCTTCATCACCGATCAGGGCCTCTACTGCTACCGGGTCATGCCGTTCGGGTTGAAGAACGCGGGCGCCACCTACCAGCGCCTCGTCAACAAGGTCTTCCAGAGCCAGATTGGCCGGAACATGGAAGTGTGGAAGACATGCTCGTCAAGAGCATCCGGGGCACTGACCACATGGCCGACCTCCAGGAGGCATTCGGTGTGTTGAGGAGGCACAACATGCGGCTGAACCCGAACAAGTGTGCGTTCGGGGTCTCTTCGGGAAAGTTTCTCGGCTTCATGGTGAGCCAGCGAGGGATCGAAGCCAATCCCGAGAAGATCAAGGCCATATTGGACACGGCCCCGCCCCAGAACGTCAGGGAGGTGCAGAAGCTAACGGGTCGGCTCGCCGCTATTGGCCGGTTCCTCTCGAAGTCTGGAGAAAAGTGCCTCCCCTTCTTTAAGGCACTCAGGGGGGCTAAGGGTTTTGAATGGGGCCAAGCACAACAGGAATTGTTCGACCAACTAAAGGCTTACTTAGTGAACCCCCCTCTGCTCAGCAAGCCCGTTCCGGGAGAACCCCTCTTCATCTACTTAGCCGCTTCCGAGCAGACGCTAAGTGCTGTTTTGGTGAGAGAGGAAGACCGGGCTCAGAGGCCCATATACTACGTGAGCAAGGTGCTTTGGGACGCCGAGCTCCGTTATCCGAAGATTGAAAAGATGGCCTACGCCCTGGTCATGGCGGCAAGGAAACTTCGTCCGTACTTTCAATCCCACTCGGTCGTTGTCCTCACCGACCAACCTCTAAAGCAGATCCTTCACAAGCCTGAGACTTCGGGCCGGCTAATGAAGTGGTCCATAGAGCTGAGCCAACATGACATCTCGTACCAACCTCGGACAGCAATTAAAGCACAGGCCCTCGCCGACTTCATCGTGGAGTCCACCATCCCTGAAGTCAGCCACGTCCCGAATGGACCCCCCGTTTGGACAGTCTTCGTAGATGGCTCCTCCTGTAACGAAGGAAGCGGCGCCGGTGTCATCCTGAACGGCCCTGACGACTTCGTCTTCCAGTATGCGATCCGTATGAACTTCAAGGCCTCAAACAATGAGGCGGAGTACGAAGCACTCATCGCAGGCCTCAGACTTGCCCGAAGTACTGGGGCGCGGCGCCTCCGAATCCATAGCGACTCCCAGCTTATCGTGAACCAAGTCTCGGGCGAGTACGAGGCCCGAGACGAGCGGATGGCGAAGTACCTCGCTAAGGTCCGGGCCCTCATGAGCCGGTTCGAAGAGGCGCTCATCCAACGGGTCCCTCGTGAGGAAAATTCGCAGGTCGACGCCCTCTCCAAGTTGGCCTCATCATCCCTACAAGGTCTTGAACAGACCGTTCTGATCGAGGTCCTCTCTAAGCCGAGCATAGAAGACGAGACATCCGGCTCGGTGGAGTCGTTGCCGGTCATGTTGCAGGATAATTGGATTAGGCCGTTGGTGGAGTTCTTACGGGACGGGCTTCTACCCAAAGACCCCAAAGAAGCACGCCGAGTCCGGACCCGGGCCGAGCGGTATGTCTTGATCGAGGGAATCTTGTACAAGCGTTCCTTCTCTCAGGTTGATGGCCGACCGTACCTAAGGTGCCTCTCTCCAGAACAGGCCGACTATGCTCTGCAAGAGCTCCACGAGGGTATCGGCGGAGCTCACTCAGGGTCGAGGTCCTTGGCTCGGAAAGCCTTGAATTATGGGTACTTCTGGCCGACTCTAATACAAGATGCCGAGCGTCACGTTCGGCAATGTGACTCTTGCCAGAAACACTCCAGCATCCGTCGCCTCCCTCAAGCCAACCTCGCCTCCCTATCAAGTCCTATCCCCTTCGCAATGTGGGGGATGGATTTACTAGGGCCCTTCCCTCCAGCTCCGGGCCAGTTCAAGTTCTTGGTCGTAGCCATCGACTACTTCTCGAAGTGGATCGAGGCCGAGCCCCTCGCCACTATAACCGAGAACAAGGTGGTCCAATTCTTCTGGAAAAACATCATCTGCAGGTTCGGCGTCCCCCGTGTCCTTGTGACGGACAACGGGACTCAGTTCACTGGCGCAGCATTCCGAGCTCTGTGCGACGACCTTGCCATCCAGCAGCGCTTCTTTTCCGTCTCCCACCCTCAGTCGAACGGACAGGCTGAAAACGCTAATCGGCAGATCCTCGCAGGCATCAAGAAAAGGCTGGACAAATGCTCCAAAGGCTTATGGGTCGACCAACTCCCCAACGTCCTATGGAACTGCCGCACGAGCAAGCAGACCCCCACAGGAGAATCCCCATTCAACCTCACCTACGGGTCCAAGGCGGTGATACCCCTCGAGGTCGGCATACCGTCCCCCCGCCTTACAGCCTACAATGAGGAACAGAATGCCAGAGACCTCAGAGCAAACTTGGATCCGGTAGATGAGCTGAGGGAAAGGGCGTCAATTCGGCAACAGAATTACCGAAGAAGGGTCGAGTTGGCATACAACAAGAAGGTCCGACCCACCAACCTTAAGCAAGGGGATTTAGTCTTGAGAAAACTGGCCATATCCTTCCCCAATCAGAAGAGCAAGCTGGCGCCGAACTGGGAAGGGCCTTACAAGATCACAAGGGTAGTTCGGCCCGGAGCATATCGTCTGGAAGATCTAGAGGGCAGAGAGATTTCGAGGACCTGGAATGCCGACCACCTCCTGAAATACCAAGAAAGCGCCCCGGCGTCACTCTAAGTATCACAGGATATCGAGCCATTCCTCTCCTCTAACTTGTAAATCTATTTTCATAAGTTGTAATATGTAAAACGATTCGCCATCGATTATCAATGAAGAATGCTCTTTCATACTTATAAATTTGCATACCTCTCTCCGCCCTTATCATCTGTTTTTTAATTTGATTTCAACCAATGGTTCGGAGTCCAATGTCCGGCTCGACTTTATCTCCTCGGCTCGCCCCCGGACGAGCCAGGGGTAGATCGCCGTTCGGAACTGCTCCCACAACCGTTGAACTACACCGATGGTTCGGAGTCCAACACTCGGCTCGACTTTACCTCCTCGGCTCGTCCCCGGACGAGCCAGGGGTAGATCACCGTTCGGAACTGCTCCCACAACCGTTGAACTACACCGATGGTTCGGAGTCCAACACTCGGCTCGACTTTACCTCCTCGGCTCGTCCCCGGACGAGCCAGGGGTAGATCGCCGTTCGGAACTGCTCCCACAACCGTTGAACTACACCGATGGTTCGGAGTCCAACACTCGGCTCGATTTTACCTCCTCGGCTCGTCCCCGGACGAGCCAGGGGTAGATCGCCGTTCGGAACTGCTCCCACAACCGTTGAACTACACCGATGGTTCGGAGTCCAACACTCGGCTCGACTTTACCTCCTCGGCTCGTCCCCGGACGAGCCAGGGGTAGATCGCCGTTCGGAACTGCTCCCACAACCGTCGAACATTCGCCATGACCGGCGAACTTCACCAAGGAAAAGAGCTCGGCTCACCCCTCGACCCCGCAGGTGTCATGCCGATCAAACACCATGCCGGTCGGGTGCCGAGCAAGTGCCATTCCGATCCTGCAAACGGAGAAAACTCACTTTCTCCTCAATTTTTGCGTAGGATCCCGATCAGACGGCCAAGATCTTGCCAGCGACGCTAGACGACAAGATAGCATTTTCTTGGGAACAGAGCCGTCTCGAGATTCGTGCCAGAATCTAACGGCCCAGATCTTGTCAGCACCGCAAACGGCAAGATAGCGTTCCCGTACAAACTGGTTCGCCTCGAGATTCTTGCCGACGGCACTATGCGCTCGGCTCGTAAATCTCGGCACGACCAACACAATTACAAGCAAATTAGATATGCAGAGCAACGAAAGATGCTAACACTTAAAAGAAATTTTATTAATGATTGGGACACGATACAAAGCAATCTTTCCATGGTTACAAAGTATTAGAAAACAAAAATACAGTGCCGACCCGCTACACTTGGTCCTCAAACAGAAGTGTCTTCACTGTTCCGTTCGGTCGCCAGTCCATCCACTTCAGCTGATAGCTCTCCCGCCTCCTTCCGAAGCTTGGCCTCCACGGTCAGCAAGTGATGGATCTCAGAGAGCAAATTGTCCCGCTCGGCTAATATTTTCGACTGGTTATGCCGAATACACTGAACCCGAAGAGCGTTGCTAAAAGCGGTCTGCGAGTCTTCATCCTCCCCCACAGGGGTCGCTTCGACGATCCTACTCTCCAGACGTTGGATCTCAGCTTCTTGCTGGCTGAGGACGGACTGAAGGTGGGCCCGCTCGCTCTCGGCTCGACGTAACTTCAGCTCGACACCATGAAGCCGCTCTCGGCACTTCGTCGAGCGCGACTTCGTCGTCCCGAAGGTTACCTCGGTTTCAGCTTCATCGTCCAGACCGTCGGAATCATTGTATTGGGCCGCCACCTCGGGCTGAAAATAGGGAAAACGAATAGCAAAATTTCAATACACTTCCGAAGTCCAACACTTGAAGAATTTTCCAATCAAAACTTTCAGATTCGCATTCAGTTATAATAGTTCTACATACAACAAGACCGACCCTACAATAAAATTTTACAACAGTCAGAAGGAACAAAAAACGACTGGGTCAAGGCCTCTTCGGAAGGGGAACGGTTCGGTTCAAGGAAACGCGCGGACGACGAGGCCTGACCTCCGAGCTCGATTCCAAGCCAACGAAGCGTGACCCCCCTTTTTCGCTGACCCTGACTGTGGCGCCGACCGAGGCACCGCTCGACGAGACGGCCGCACTACTCTGGGCATCGGCAGGACTCCGCCTAGCCACGGGCAAACGTGTCGCGAGTTCGTAAAAGGAAATTCCCCTCTCGCTCTCTTCGCGAGTGCACGATGTACTGCGGACATTCGCTCTCTCTGGCAGAGGCTTGAGTGATGCGACCTCTTCCTCTAATTCAATGATTCGGTCTCTCAAAGCGTCGTCCTTCGCCAACTTTTTCAAACGAGGAGGCCTTGACGAGCCCGAAACGTTGGCACTATCGGTAGCGAGCCGTCGGAAGTGGGTGACCTCGATCCCCCTATCTATCGTGATCCTCCTAAGCCTGTCGACCTCGGCCAACAACCTCTTGCGCTCGGACGATGCCCTCTCCAGCTCGGAAGCGAGCTTCTCTTCCGCCGACGAGCGTTCTCTATCTGCTAACTCCAAGTGTCGGATCTCAGCCAAAAGCTCGTCATTCTTCTGCTCGGCGACGACAAGCTCTCTATGAAGCTGCTCGACCTCACCTTCGGGACAAGGAGCATGGGGTTGCTTCCGCAGTTGCCACAACTCGTGACAATACTTCTGTACAGCTGCCTTCGTCTCCTCCAGCTTCAAGAGCATGAGAAACCGCCTCTGTCGGCTATTCGAGAGCTCACCCTTCGTTTTGGCCAGCTCCTTACGAAGGTGTGCAACCTCCGTAATCGGACCGAACTTTACCTGAAAATCAGAGATAAATCCGAGACCCAACACTTGGAGAATTCTACGCCAAATCAAACACAAAATCCGAGACTTAACACTTGGATAAATTTTGGCCAAACAAACGTTTCCATTCAAAACCGAGAAGAAAGTTTTACAAGAGCGGTGGCCAGTCCGCAGTTAGGCTTACAGAAAGAAACAAAACAACAAAAAACTAAAGAGGCAACCGAGTCAGGGGTCGACCTTTTTGTCGTTCGGGTCCGTCGACCCCTCGGCCTTGTCCTTGTCCTCGTCCTCGTCTTCGTCTTCACTCCCACTCTCCTCCTCGGAGTCGCCATCCTCCCCATCCTCGGCCTCGGTCCCGCCCGGGCCTTCGACACCGTCCGTCTGTCCCTCGGGGTCGAGCATCCCCGGGGGAACCTCCTCCTCCCCCTCCACGGGGTCGTAGAAATGGTAGGAGGACGTGTCGAAACCCGGATTCCTGGCAGCCACGTGGAGCAAGGCTCGACCGTATGCGTCCTCCATGTTCTTGAACATGTGTTGCACGGCTTCCTCCTGCACGGCCTTCTTCACCTTCTTCACCTTCCTCCGGTGTTTGGCCATGATCTTCTCGGCCCTCTTCCGAGCCCTTTCTGCTTCCGACCGAGCATTGGCCAGCTCCTCCTTCAGTTCGGCAGCCTCCTTCTCCGAAGCCTCGTGCTTGGCCGCTGTGTCCTTCGACAGCTGAATGGCGTCGGCCAGCTGCTTCTCCAGCCCGGCCACTTCGGCACCCCTTTTCGCCGAGAGGAGTTGCTCGGCATCAAGCAGCTTCATGGCCTTGACCTGCTCCACTCTCTCCCGCTCATACTCTTGTTCCTTGCTCGCAAACTCCTCGAGCAGGAAGTTGAAGTGGCAGAGGGTCTGAAAAGAGAACAACCCATCAGAATCTGAACCCAAGAACTTAGAAAAAATCAGAAAAAGTTTCAATGAGAAAGAGTTCGGTCCACTTACCGACATTGTGTTCCGAGCGATCTGCATCGTGGCATCCCCTGCCAGCCCGGCCTTTAGGGCCGCTCGATCCTTCAGGGTCGGCAGGTGCCTCACCGCCTCCATGCAGATATTGTCGTCGCCCAAGAAGCCGTCGACATTCATCACCTGCCAGTCGGGGACGAAGATCTGCTTATGCCGCTCGGTCAAGATCTTCTCTGCCTCGGAAGTGAGGGGTGGAACTTGGAGGGACAGCACCTCCTTCACGCCGAACGCACCGCTCGACGAGCCGGCCGCATCCACCACCACCGTTGGCGCCGGCGCATCGGAAGCTGGCGGATCCGCAGCCGCGGACTTCTCCCGCTCGGGGCCGGTCCCCAGGGCAACGGCCTCTTGCGGGTCGCTTTTCTTCCCGACCGACGGCATCTTCGAGGCTCGGCCACCCTGAGGCCCTGCCGAAGGCCTCTTCTTCCTCGTCTCCTGCTCCGTCGCTTTGGCCTTCGCCATCAAAGCCTTGTAATCCAGCTTCATTGTCTCTGCACAAGCTGAATGAAAAGACTTAGAAAATTTTTCATGAACTTTAAGCAAAGAATATAAATACCAGAAGCGTACTAGGGTCGATCGGACTGAGACCCCCTCGGAACAGAGCCTCCTCGGTAATATCTTTCCAGCTTAGCGCTGGCAGAGCGAGGAGCTTCTTGTGGACCTCTGTTTCCTCGTCATTCAGCACCGGCTCCTTCTTGGCTCGTTTGGGCAGCCCATCCTTCGCCCAAACTATCGGTATCGTCTACGGCGTGGGGGCTCGGATGATAAAATACTTCTCCTTCCAGTGTTTGATCGAGTCCGGGTTCTCGACCAACTTCACGCCCATCCGTGGCGAAAGATAGAACCTCTGTTCGTTTCGGCTTGGCTGACAAGGTCGGTAGAGGCTCCGAAAGAGAAACATGCTCGGCGTAGCACCGACCTCTTGGCACCGGAGGACAAACACCATGACGTGCCTCCAGGTGTTCGGCATCAGCTGGGCGGGGCTCAAACCGTACCAGTTCAAAACGTCAACTACGAACGGATGAAGGGGAAAGCGAAGTCCGGCGATGAGAGAGTCGACAGGAAAGACGCACACATCTGTCGAAGACTTCGTATTGGCTCGGAAGCCTGGCCCGGGGAGGAGTAGCCCGTACTCGGCGGGGATCTGGAATCCCTTTCGGATCAGATGTGGATCGGCCTCCGTAAGAGACGAGATGGTATGGTCCACCTCGGACAGCTCTCTCGGTTCATTCTCCTCCACCGACTTGGCCGTGCCTTGGGTCACCTTCTCCAAGATATCCTCAGCATAGTCCCGAACACCTCCTACGCTCGACAGGGCAATGGGTTGCCGACCGAACGCCCCCGCCGTCTTCGACGTCTCGACGATCGTGACTACCGTTTTACCCTTTTGAGATGCCGCCACGACCTCCTGTGATAGTTCGGCTACTTCACCCTCTCTGTCTAGCCGAACGACACTCTGATCGGTCGGCTCCACTATCTCCTTTCCTTTGCCCGCTCGGCCTACGACTTGCTCTGAGGCGGGGGTCTCATCCGAGGAAGTAATCTTAACCATTTTCTAAAGAAAGGGGAAGGAGACTGACCTTGAAGTGACAGCTACGGTCGGAAAAGTTCACCGGAGACAGAGAACGCCTCGCCGCGACAGCTAGCACCACCACCAAGGAGCTGAAAACTTCGAAGGTGAAAGTAAAAACTGGAGAGAGAGAGTAAAAGTGAATAATGAGACTTGTGTTAAGGGGGGGTGAAGATTTATAGTAAAAGAGGAACGTCCCTTGGACTTCCAAACGTAAGGGCGCGACTTTTTGGGCCGCTTTCGAAACGTCGCGAAGGCCCAACACGACTTTGTCCTCCCACCAAGTCGAGTAGTTCGGCACCACAGGGTCTAAATCCGAATCACATGCGATCCGAGCCCAGCCTCAAAGAGCCCGGTCGGCGACCGAGCAGGTGCCATTCCGAGCCTGCAAACGTGGAAAACCCACTTTCTCCTCAACTTTCGTGTAGGATCTCGATCAGGCGGCTCAGATCTCGCCAGCGACGCTAAACGACAAGATAGTGTTTTCTTGGGAACTGAGCCCGTCTCGAGATTCTCCGCAACATCTAACGACTAAGATTGCACCACATCGCTCGGATAATCGTACCCTCGGGCGTCCCAAGTCTATCTGAAGGAGCCAGAAAAAATTTAGATTCAAAGTTTTAAGGTACCGCCCTCGGCGAGCCCCCCAGGCCCCAGGTCTCGGTCGGTGTTCCGCCGTCCCATGGGGCCCAGTCAAAAGCAGATCGGCACACCCCCCATCTCTAACTCCTTCGGGCTGGCAACCATCGGAAGCCATCAGCCCGGAAGGAAGACAGAGATGGGAAGAGACCCATCATTCCGAAGCTACTGCAGTCCCTCGGATCCGAACTTGGGTCATCACCTCTTCTACCATGACCTTCCTCGACCCTGACACCCACATCGGAGCACTCAGAATCGGGAGAAGATCATGGTGGAAGAACGACCACCTGTCCTCCCGAAGCAAACTCGTCCCTCGGTTCCGGACTTGGGTCATCACCTCTTCTACCATGACCTTCCCCGACCCTGACACCCACATCGGAGCACTCAGAATCGGGAGAAGATCATTGTAGAAGAACGACCACCCGTCCTATCAAGGAACATCGCCCCTCGGATCTGGACTTCGGCAGTCAACCCTTCTGCCAAGATCTCCCCTGACCCTGACACCTCCACCCGGGCCGTCAGAGTCAGGAGAAGATCTTGGCGGAAGGGCGACTCCCCGTCCTTCCGAAACACATGGTCCCTCGAATCCGGACTTTGATCATCACTTCTTCCACCATGATCTCCCCCGACCCTGACATCCACTTCGGGGCCGTCAGAGTCAGGAGAAGACCATGGTGGAAGAACGACCACCCGTCCTTCCAAAGAGCAACCACCCGAAGCAGATGCCTCCGAGGGCTAAAACTCTACATTGTTGCGATTGAAATGACAAAGGGAGTGTGATACTTATAAGCTCTCCTCCAAGATCTGGCCATTATGACCCTCGAAAGTTGAAACGCCACGCATTAATTGAGGGAACCATTCTTAATGACCCCGGGAAGATGGAACGCCGCACAAACCCTGGGGGACCATTAATACCCTTGGGAACAGGACCGTCTCGAAACTCGTTTCGCCACGTCACTCGGACTGCCGAAACCCCATGCCTTCGGTCAGCTGCCGAGCAAGTGCCTTTCCGATCCCGCAAACGGAGAAAACTCACTTTCTCCTCAACTTTCGTGTCAGATCTCGATCTGACGGCCCAGATCTCGCCGAGGACACTAAACGACAAGATAGTGTTTTCTCGAGAAATGTGCCCGTCTCGAGATGCGCGTCGCCATCCAACGGCTCAGATTGCACCACGTCGCTCGGACTGCCGAAACCCCATGCCTTCGGTCGGCTGCCGAGCAAGTGCCTTTCCGATCCTGCAAACGGAGAAAACTCACTTTCTCCTCAACTTTCGTGCCAGATCTCGATCAGACGGCCCAGATCTCGTAGAGGACACTAAACGACAAGATAGTATTTTCTCGAGAAATGTGCCCGTCTCGAGAAGCGCGTCGCCATCCAACGGCTCAGATTGCGCCACGTCGCTCGGACTGCCGAAGCCCCATGCCTTCGGTCGGCTGCCGAGCAAGTGCCTTTCCGATCCTACAAACGGAGAAAACTCACTTTCTCCTCAACTTTCGTGTCAGATCTCGATCAGACGGCCCAGATCTCACCGAGGACACTAAACGACAAGATAGTGTTTTCTTGAGAAATGTGCCCGTCTCGAGATGCGCGTCGACATCCAACGGCTCAGATTGCGCCACGTCGCTCAGACTGCCGAAGCGCCATGCCTTCGGTCGGCTGCCGAGCAAGTGCCTTTCCGATCCTGCAAACGGAGGAAAAAGACACCGAGCAACTACGACCGTTGGATCTCTCAGAAATTCGTGCTTCAAATGATAAACGGTTCAGATTGCGCCACGTGCGCTAAAAGACAAGATAGCATTTTTTTGGGATTCACGCTATCAACCGACGGCTCAGATTGCGCCACGTCGCTCGGCCTGCCGAACCCCTATCCCTCCGGTCGGCGGCCGAGCAAGCGCCTTCCCGAGCTCGCAAACGGAGAAAAAAGCTTCCGAGCGATAACAACCGTTGGATTTCTCAAAAATTCGAGCCCGTCCATGATCAACGGCCCAAATCGAGCCACGTCATAAATCGGTATTTAAAATCGTTTTTTATTTATTTAAATCGTTTTATTTATTTAAAAATTGCGAGAAAATTGCTAAAAATTCGGGAAAAATAACTAAAAATTCTAGGAAATAATTAAAAATTCGGGGGTATATTTTTGAACCCCTGAACGAACAATTATTGCCTAGAATGTACTGTTAAGGTCCCCGAACAATTAGTAAAGACACTGCAAAATTAAATAAATTGTCCGAAAAAATAAATAAAAGCCGCCAAATACTCGATATGGCTAGAGAACAACACATGGCATCAAAAAATCACCTCACTACCCCCTTCGAGATTCAAACTCATCCATTTGGACTCCGATACAACTCCACTAGCCACCAAAACAGTTAAACTACTCCTCAAAGGCTGACCACACTCAGTCTTTAGGAGTGGGGGGCTCGTGATATGGCTAAAAATGGGGTTAAATCGGAACCGTCCAGATTGGGCGCGAATTTTGAAGCTCGGGGGTAAAACGGTAATTTCACATACAAATGGATCCAAAGCGGGTACTGGATCTCCTTCGCACAGATCCAATAGCCCACAAACGGATCCACACCAATTGGGTACGGGTCCTGACCCGGGGCAAACCCAGACCAACAAGAGACAAATCAGGGCCACTGACTTGACCAAGTCAACGGGCCTGATTTGCTCTCACCGGGAATCAGGGGGTAGTTTCCTAAACAGACTGTGAGGATTTTACTCTTGGCAGTTACACAAGGAATTAAGTCCCTAATCACTCCCCTGGCGACTATAAATACCTCCCCTCTGCCACAGTGACCGGGTAATCACTCTTTTTCCACCTTAAGCTCTTTCTTTAATCACCACTAGTTACTGACAAGAGCGTCGGAGGGTGCGTCGCCGGAATCAACCCCGGTGTCTCGCACTTCCTTGCAGGTTGCGGCAGGAATTGGAAGGCTTGGATCTGCTGTTCAGGTTTTCTCGAACTCACAAATCTCATCTGTTTACCCCCACATCGAAATCAGCGGTAACAATGACAAATATGAAAACTGTGCTCAGATTATGATCACTAGAAAGTCATTTAGTATGGTCTCTAGGAGCACAAAACTTCTTGAGTCAATACATCATGATATTTGTGATCTCAGTAGCTTTGTGACTAGATGAGATACAAATTGGTCAGAAGTATTTAATCACCTATGTAGATGATTATTGAATGTTAGTCATACATGTATGGAGAATAAAGCACTTATTATTTTAATGAATTGAAATATAGTGAAATCTAAGATCAAAAGTTTTCAGATTTAATAGAGGTGGTGAATATGTTTTAACAATTTTAGTAAAGTTTGCATTTGGCATAATCTCTAGTGCAATCTATTTACTTCAGTCAAAACAATATTGATAAAAGTTAGAATCAAATACTTGGTGAAATGTTTAATTCTATATTATTGATTGTTGTTTGACTTTGTGTAATTATGGGTGATATTGTATTGTTAATCATATTCATAACATGTTACTACACTCTAAATTATTTACTCCTTGTAGACTATGGGATAGAAACACAAATAATTTTGTTAAAGTGAAAACATGCTGTGCGGTACATGTGTTAGGATACATGACCCTAGAAGGCCTAAAGTAGGACCTATAATAAATATTTGTGTGTGCTTAGAAAGTGTAGAATGTAGTTCTGTGGACAGATGTTGGATCTATCTAATTTATGTTAGAAGAATCTAGACTTGCAGAGTTCTTTGAGAATGTGTTCATCAAAGATAAATGTATGAAATTATCTAGTCTTACAGACACGATCAATTATTCACAGTTGGAATCAAGAACCAGCCTTACTGACACTTAAAACTTCAATGGCAAATGAGCCAAGAAGAGTCTTTAGTAGATAATGAAATAAATTTGTTGATTATACAATAATACTTTAAATTAGTTGATTTGCAGAAAGGGACTAAAACTATAGTAAGTGAGGTTTTGTAGAAGAAACTTAATTTTGATATGTTAAGTAGCAATTTTAATGCAATTTTAGCAGCTAAATGATAGACTGAGATAAGTGGGAAAGATTTGTTTGTAGTCTATTCACATGTCTGTCATATTGCTACAATAAGTATTCTTCTTGCTCTTACATCGATTGAAAATTTTGTTATTCATGAAAGATGTTTAAATAGTTTTGTACTAAAAGTTTTGTACTAAACAGTTTTGTACTAAAAAGTTTGCACTAATATGTTCAGTGAACTAGATTTACAAATTGATAAAATCATTGTATGTTTTTTAAAACATGTGTTAATCTTGGGGCACAAATAATTTGACAGACTTTTAAAGAGCTTAGATTTGAATCAAGTAATTTAGATAAATGTCTTTAATTCTGTGGTGAGCCAAATATAATTGCCCTCATTTATTTGTATATTGTTGACATGCTTATTGACTGGAAGTAACCTCTCTAGTAAAAATGAAGTTAAAATTATGCTATCCAAAGATTTCAGCATGAAACACATAGGTGTTGTGGACATCATATTAGGTATAAGAGTGAGTTTGTGTTGGCAAGGGATAACCCCTAGTCAAACTCATTAAATCAATAATGTGTTCCAAAAGTGGGGATATAGTGACTGAAAATATGTTTTCAAACACCTTATGATTATGATAAAGGTTGACACCTAATGATGGTGCAACTATGAGACAGTTAGATCATTCTAAACTTATTAGAAGTCTCATATATATAAAGATCTGTACTAATAGACATAGCCTTTCAGGGAGATATGATCTGCAGATTCAGTACTAGTCCTATTAATACGCATTGGAAAGCTCTAAGAGGCTAATGAGTTACTTGAAAGGTTCTCAAGAGTTTGCTTTGTGCTACTCTAGTCATCCTTAGGAATGAATGGATGATCTGATGCATTATAATGCTCAGAATTTGGTGAAAGTTGATAACTAGTGGATATGTGTTTACACTAGGAGGAACAAAAATATTATGAAAATTAAAAGACAAACATGCACTGTGCTATCATCCATGAAATCTGACCTTTATATGTTATCCTCTGCAGGAAAAGAGGCTGAGTGGATTGAAGAACTTGTTACTAGTCATTCATTAAGAAGTTTAAGTAACTCTCTAATTTTATTCGTCGACTATCAAACTACAATGCACTGTAGCTCATAACTCACTCTATAATAGTCAGAGGAGTATATTAAGGCTGAAAGAAGCCTAGTTAAACTTTTTCATAAATAAAGTGCAACTGAGATAAAATATAGCTAATGCTTTTAGAGACTTGAAAGTGATCTAATTATCAAAACTATGGAGGAAATGGAGTTAAAAGCTATTGAGCCAAAAGTTTTAACATCCTAGTTGTTTTGATGAATTAGAATCTAATTGGAGCCAAAGAGAAGTTCAAACTTAAGCATCAATTTTAGGCAGTTGACATGCTGTAGATAATTTGAAAAGTTATATTTAAATTTTGTTAATATATAATTTCATTCCAATTTTGATGATGCTATATATTTTCATAATTTACTTAGAATCATCTCATTATTTCAAAAGAAGGTATGAAAACTTGTCGATGTATTTCTGATGTTTAGAATTGTCATTATATCATTTCAATTTTGATGATATCTCTCTTTCATGGATTCATATTTCATTCCAATTTTGATAATTCAAAATTGACCATAATTGATTTGACTGTGCTATCATTCCAATATGAAACATAGTATAGTTCTTGTGTAGAAACTATAATAGTTCTTATTCTTTATTTTATTAAAGAAACTTGATTGTGATGCTTGCGTTACATTTTGCTAAGCTATCGTTGAATAGTACTAAGTTCTTTAGTGGAACTAAATACTTTATGAAATTTTCTAGAATTCTTAGAGATGTGTCTCTTGATATTATTGTTTTCAATAAGCTAACAAAGATGGAGGAGTTGAATCTGTTAACATAGATTTCAGAATAATAATTTACTCAAAATAGAGGAGTAAACATAAAACAGTTTGCAAGGATATAGTTTTTGGTTTATTTCTCTCGATAATAAATTTGTCACTTGCTTGGTAAAACTTGTGTTGAGTTTAAGACTCATGTGTTTATGAGCTTAAAACTCATATTTTGTTCTTGAAGTTTATTTGCATTGGTTGATTTTGAAACTATGATAGGTTTCTCTAGTTGGTTTAGTCATTGTGAACTATTCTGTTTTGGTATGGTCTTTGAACTATTTAATTATTTTGGTTAGTCTCATTTGAACTATTTGAGTTATAATTAATTTAGTCTATGAACTATATTATTTTTGTGATCCAATGATATAACATGACATTGCCGAATATATTGAGAATATAGGGGGAGATTGTTGGATATATAGGTATATTCTCAATATAATAGAATATTATTGTGTATAATATTCTATCGGGGCAACACATGCTTTGCATGTGTTGTATGCTAATTATTGGACCGGGTTGACTGGGGCTTAAAGTCCAGTACCCTAAACCCAGATTAGTCTCATATAATTGATGGTCGAGAGGTAGTGTCCTGTGATATTCCATTCACTGATAAGCAGGGTATAATATCTTAAGCGGCTATGAGATATAAACCCTAACCCTAATTACTTATCTTGATCCAACAGTAGGCTTGTCCTCGGTCTGAACGCTCGTGAAAGCTATGCAAGCTAACACGTCAATCTGCTAACCAACTAAAGCTTTGATCAACCTCGTAAGATGTGTACGTAATCCCTACAAAATAAAGAAAGAAATATGCCTAATCAATAACGGTGAAGTGTAGTATCTATCCAAAGTAGACTGCAAATAAAATGAATATAGTAAGGAATCTTACCATGTCGGTGATCTGATGTGGGGAGGTTACCAATAAGCCTCCCTACCCTCTATAGAGTGAAAATATGTGTGTAAAACACGAAGATATAGTAAAAATGTAGTAGAAGACTAAAGGTGCTAGTTTTTGGTAATGAATAAACTAGAAGTATAATTCAACTGACGACCTAAAGCAGGAAGTTGTATGTAAAAATGTTGGAGTAGTGAAAAAGATGTGATTTTTGGAGTAAGAAGGTGATGAAAAGTATGCAAATGTGAAAAAGATATGATTTTTTCTGATAAAAATATGCTAGAAATATGCAAATGCAAGAAAAATCAAATCTTTATACTAAGAATGCAAAGCTAAGCATAGAAACATACAAAAGATACAATTTTTATGTGAAGGATGTGTGAGTACAAGTGTAGATAGGCTAAATATGCAATCCAAAATGAGAAAGATGCAATCTTTAATCTAAAAACTAACATCCTAACAATAGAGAGCAAGTATAAATTAAGGAGAGAAGGAATAATGCTAGATATACTTGAAAAAGGCTAGAATAAAAACTAGAGAAAGTAGAGACAAACCCTAATTTAAACCAACAATTTCTAGACTAAAAACTAACACAAAGATAAATAAAATTAATTTATTATGTAAGTAGAGAGCTAAACATGGAGACAAAGTGACATCTTTATTGAAAAAGAGCCCCTTTTTTTATGGAAAATGACGAAATAAAATGAAAGAGAGAACATGAAAAGAGTTTAAGAGAAACTCCCTTTCAAGAGGCCCTCATAACATTTCCTAAAGCTTCTTGCCTCAAAATAAAATAAAACTAAATAAGAAATATAGTGGAAGATGAGAGACTAAGCTATCTAAAATGATGGGAAAAAAGAGAGAAACTTTGATGGATTAGAAGATCTCTAACCTTTCACCGTAATACGTGCTATAGAAACCTAGTGAAAAGATGAAAATGGAGAGTTTTTTTCCTTCTAAACCCTAGAAAACCCTAGCTTTTATCTCCAAAATCCTAACCCTAACCCTCTTTTCATTCTTTTTTGTGGCTCTTTTAGACTCTAGTTGTCGTTGAGGGGATGAAGGGGTATTTATAGAGCAGGTTTGTATGATGGGAGTGAACATCTTGAGGCAAATCTTGCTAGAAGAAATGAGGTAGAATTGCAAGTATAACAAATTCACAAAGTAAACTCAAAAGATGATATATATATATATATATATATATATATATATATATATATATATATATATATATATATATATATATATATATAAAACATTTCGTTGTGAACTAGCCATGGTTTGCACTCGACCTTCGGACCTTCGTATCGACGATCCGAACCGTTCACATTGATCTGCACGTCTAAATTAGTCGAAACATGTAAAATCAAGTCATTTGAAATTCATTTAAGCATTCATCATGTTATTATTAAAAAAAACAATATTCAGCCATATAATTTTGTAACACTTCAATGCATGAGCAAATGAATTTTAAATAACTTAGTTTTACATATTTAGACTAATTTAGACGTGTAGATCAATATGAACGGTTCAGATTGTCGACACGAAGGCCCAAAGGCTGAGTGCACACCATGACTCTTGCACAACGGAAGGGGACTATGTGTGTGTGTGTGTGTGTGTGTGTAAGAGAAAAAGAAAAAGACAACTCTAAGGAAATCCAAATTAAGTTTTGTGTTTCACACAATCTCCTTAAAACAGTTATGCCTCTTTGCCGGGTGCTAAAAGATTGTAGACGACGTCTGTCTCCCATGATGAAACAGCTATTTGAGTAGAAAGAACACCTAGTTAATACTCCCAATGAACTGAATATGTGGTAGAACTCTATCGCTGACAGACTTAACAAGAAAAATAACAAGACACTGAGAAAGAAGAGAAGACATTTTTTGGTGTGTTGAATGAGAAGAGGAGGAGGAGGGTGGGGGGGGGGGGGGGGGGGTTGGGGCTATCCTTTTATAGGATTCATGGGGAAGCACACGAATGAAAGGCAATAAAAGGCCAAATTAACATTTTTGGCCGTTACCATTGCCTTCATTTGGCTGTTACGAAGCTTAATGGGGGAACATATCAATCAATAGCAATAATAGTCAAATAAATGTTATGGCCATTACGATTGTATCGATTTGTTTGTTACAAAATTATTTCAGGTTGGAAAAAAATAAACTAGGTCCAAAACGAAGCCCATACGGGTGGTGGTCAATTTGGTTCGGCATTCATGTCTGTAGGACGTGTAATATGTTGGGGTTTGTGGATCCAATATACGATAATGGGTTGAAGATTGATAAATAGATGAGTCAAAGTTGGATCAAGCAAGTGCAAGAAGAAGCACAAGAAGCTATAGCGGCAAGTGGCAGCAGCAACAAGCACAAACCTGCACAAACCTGCATAGGCAGTGCATGCAGCAATGTAATGTCGACTGTAAAGTTGCAGTCGACTGCAGTAGTACAGCTCTCATCCATAGAGCAGGACAGTCGACTGTCAAGCCCACTGGAATGCACATGGAATGTGCAGTCGACTGCACAGCCGACCGTCTCGCTCTCTGTTCCCTCAATGGGTAATTGTAGTCAACCACACGTCATGCAGTCGACCGCACGACGCTGTTTGATCTGTGGCTGAGATATGTTCTGATGTAAACCTATATATATTGTACTGAGTACGATTTTAGGGTTGAGAGAAACATTGTTCTATCAGGATAGAAAGATCTAGCAGCAGTTAGTGAGTGTGTGTGTGAGAGAGAGAGAGAGAGAGAGAGAGAGAGAGAGAGAGAGAGAGAGAGAGAGAGATAAACCCTACATCTTGGGGTGAGTTCATGAGAATTGTAAACTAGTTCTTTATATTTCTTATGGAAATCGCAGGAGTGCCTTAGCGCGGGAATGTAGCTATTGTATTGGGTGAATCTTGAAAAAATCTTGTGTGTTCTTGTGTGTTGACTTTTGATTGCTTTTATTTTTTTGCTTGTGATTCTATTGTTTTGCATCTCATTGATGAGTTATTCCGCATTTAGAACTCAACATAATACCCCTAAAATAATAAATAATTATTTTGTCTATTAAATTGTGTTAGTGCATTTTTCTCAATTTTAATTGTGCACATATTTCTCAATTATAATTGAGTTAGAATAGAAACAAGTTGTTTGATGTGTTTGAAACCTAACATATTGATATATATATGGTTGGACCATGCTAGAACTTGACTTATTGGATCCCGGCTAACCTAACCTAGCTCATGTTGGGTGAACTTGGTGCAACATGGCTATCCCCCCCGGTAGCACCCCAAATCCCCATATTGAATATCTGAGACCCTACTCCAAGAGTTGAACTTCAAAATAGTCACAATCACAGAAAAGTACAGGAAAATTAAAACTTTTATTCCATATAATTGTTACATTTACAAGTGTTACAATATCCAAATAAAAATTAAAACTTCTAATGCAAGCAAGACTTTGGAAATGCATGCATCCCATACTACATATGCCCCCAAATCTAGCCGTCTTTCTTCACATTTTAGTTATTCAAACCCTTGCCATGCATCCTACTCTAGTACTCACCCTATTCCCAATAGATTTCCGTGTCTGAGGAGGTTGCAGTCATTCGGTCTAGTCCGTACTGCAGTCCCTAAAAGTGGTGGTCGCGTTTGCCACCTAGTACCCGCGCACGGACCTCACTCAAAAGTCGTGTCAAACCTTTTCGGTACAAAACCACGTACTCATGACATCAATAATTCATATATAAAACAAAACCCACGCACATAGGAACATGATGGCCTCGAGGGTCAAATCCCCCTATCCGACAGGAGCCCCTCTTCTGTTCCTTACCCCGGCTCTTAGGGAATTAACAGATCGAGATACGAGACCCGCAAACTCAAAACCTGATAACCAAATTCGTATCTCTATGACAGGAAAAGTACAACGCCCAACTATGGTCTGCTAGTACTAATGCAATATACACACCCCTAATATATCACTTTAATCTAAGACTCACTCTAACCATTTAGGTAAAAGATTGCTTCCAAAACTCTGCCCATTGAACACTGGCCCTGGCAACACAAGTCCCGCTTGCCACTTTCCCTAGCTTGGAATTCGTCCCTTACCATGGCCCGCGTTCATTCTTAACCGGAATGAATATAACTTGACGGCACCAAATTGGACATCCAACGCCTCGGCGGAAGTTCACATCTAGGGTCGATAGACGTAGGGTATCACCTAACTCGAGTCATAACATCCTTAATAGGAGTCAAACACCAACAAGACCAGCAAATAGACACCATTTATCCCCAAGCAGCGAGTCGTCAACTCTTAGGTACACAAGGGGAAGGGTTCTTCCAACACTTAGTCAAAACCAATGACTAAACAACTATTGTCTTTCTGCCTGAAACTTAAAAAGATCACAACTCCCACAATACAACTCACATTTGGGTATTCTAGCCAAATCTGAAAAGGTAAAGACCTAGGCTACAACTCTCTAGTTGATCATCACCTCAGATTCAGTCATCTAAATCCTTAAAATAGCCTCACAAACCTCAGCCTGTGTACTTCCTGTACACTGGTTGCACCTTACCAATAGCATAAAACTCTACCTGCTCATCGGAATGATACAAATCCAGGTTCTATGGAAAGGTGTGAATGTCCTCTACAACTTCCTAGTTGATCACCAATCCCAATTATTTCATTTGGTTACCCTAAAACAGTCATTTCCCTCAGGTACACAGAACCACACACAAAGCATTACTCAAACATAGCGTTCAGCTCAAAATCTGGTTTCTGTCAAATCTTGCAAAAACCATATTTATTAATTTACTCACAGGAATTTCTTCAAATAGGGCTTTTTGGAAAGATTATGATGTCTACTACAATCTCCTAGTTGTACACTTCCTTAAATTTCGCTCTCAGAGAGCCACAAAAGTACCATCTTATCAGAGTATCAATAATGATTAGGTTCTGCACAGTACATGCTAAAATATTCATCATAAATCACATGCTTATCAAATGGTCATCAAATTTGCATTCCAGAAACTAGAAATCATCATGTATAACATGCAAAAAGGTTCACATCCAAATTCCAAGTAATCAAGGAGTTCTACCTGTTATAAACATGCATAGAAGTTCTGCTATTCTTTAGTTACTATCTTGACTACACTTGATTAATTAATTTTGAACATGCATCAAACTTCATCTAAATAATTTCATGAATTTTCTGTAGAGTCCAGATGCATGCAAGATAACATGGTAAAAAATTTAGAAATAGATCATGAGTCAATTAATTCTAAGAATTCCCACAAGTTCAGTTATCACAAATAGAAAGACCCAGTCTTTGACTTACGACTCAGTCATCAAAATTAATTTTATTAAAATATCAAATATAATCAGAAAATTCCGAAATGTAGCTTCTAGACATACATGAGACCATTCTATATAAATTTTAGGATCAAATTCCAATTATTTTGTCCTCTGAAAATTCGGGAACTTAGCATGCAGATCATGTTTTCTGTTTCCATTTTCAGATTCTAACTGTTTACTCCTAATCAACCATTTTCAACTACAATTACTCATTGCATGCAAGAAATTAAACAAGAAGAACAAGAACAAGTTCAGAGAACTCCCCATCCTTGGTTGGCTTGAGAAGATGAGATTTGTCTTGAGCTTCCTCCTCCAAATCCTTCTCAAAGCTTAAGAACACTCCTTCTTTTGACTCCTTTCACTTTTTTTTTCTTCTGAAATTTTAGAGCTCAAGAGGTGAAAAGGAGGGGTTTTATCAAGAGAGGAGTGAGGGTGAGAGAGGGGAGGCCGGCCAAATAGGGGGGGGGGGGGTTGGGGTGAGGTGGCAAGTGGTTTTTTTTCCCAAACAATGGTTTCTAGCCCCTTGTTTTTATAGATCAAACTTGGCTGAAATTTTTTGCCTTTAATCAAGCTTTAGATGAGAGATGAGAGGTTAGATTTGATTGCATGCAAAGAATATCCATTATAGTACCATACAATTTCATATTTGCATATGCACCGCACTCAAAACTAGTGTATGTACTAGTATCAGTCCTTCTCATTCTCATGTATCATCAAGAACGCAACCACCCACACGAACCGCCCCACAACATAAACGCACTCCATCATTTATACATATATAATCAAACAAGCACTGCAATATATATATACATACAGACAATATATATATATATATATATTATATTATCCAGGGTATTACATTACTGCTTCCTTAGATTCGTTCTGTTCCCAGAACGACACTAGTGGGAGAAAGGAAAAGAAAAACAAGCAACACCTAAAACAAATCTGGATACAAGGTCTTCATACGGCTTTCCGGCTCCCAGGTGGCTTCTTCCATGAATTGGGTCCTCCAGAGAACCTTGACCATCGGGATGACCTTGTTTCTCAGTACCTTGACTGGTTGATCCTTGTAAGAAAGATTAATCTGCAGATCTTTCGGAACCTCTGGTAACTGATGGCTCGACTCCGGCACATATTTCCGTAGCATAGAGATGTGGAACACGTCATGCACTTGAGATAACTCGGCCGGTTGCTCCAATTTATAAGCCATCCTGTCAATCCTTTTCAGAATTTTGTATGGTCCAATGTATTTCGGAGCTAGCTTTCTGCCTTTTCTAAACCTGATAACTCCTTTTGTCAGCGACACCTTGAGAAATACTGAATCGCCTTCCTCAAATTCGAGCTCTCTTCGGCAGTTGTCGGCATAGCTCTTCTGCCTGCTCTATGCTCCTTGTAGTTTCTTCTGAATAAGCTCGATCTTTTCCGATATTTGTTGTATAATTTCTGGCCCATACATCTACCGCTCTCCTTCCTCGTACCAGCACACGGGTGTTCTACATCTTCTGCCATACAAGGCTTCATATGGGGCCATACCAATGCTTGCCTAATAGCTGTTATTGTAAGCAAATTCTACCAAGTCTAGGTATTTCTCTCAGCTTCCTCCGATGTCCAAAATGCATGCCTTCAACATGTCTTCAAGAATCTTGTTGACCCTCTCTGTCTGTCCATCGGTTTGTGGAAGAAAAGCTGTGTAATATCCTGAATTTTTCATTTATGAAAATTATTATTTTGTATTATTAATTTGTACGTATTGTGCACGTGCAATCTTGTGGTATAAATTTTTATAATTATTTTCATTACATAAACAAATGAGTATATATATATATATGTGTGTGTGTGTGTGTGTGTGTGTGTGTGTGTGTGTGTGTGTGTGTGTGTGTGTGTGTCTTTTCTATTGTTTTAGTAAAAGCCTATTTTAAACAAGCATAAGTATTCCTTTATTTTGAGCCCAATCTAATTTATTTTAAATATAAACTAATTTTGGCCCACTAAATAAAAGCCCATCAATTTATTTTCTCTTTTAATTCTTACAACTTGTAGTGTAGACAATTTTATAGACTTTTTTCATAAAAAATAAGTGTACAACTTTTTAGGATAGGGGGCTTTAGAGACACGTGCATTGCACTAGCACGTGTTTGTGCTTGTTCTTTTTGAGGCCGGATAGGAATGGGAGGAAAAAAGAGAGAGTGGAGTTTGTGGGAGGTGGTTTGTGGTCATGGGTAGTTGTCACAACTTCCCATTTAATCCTAGCTCTTGTTTTTTAACTCCTAGATCAATCCTAGCCTTCTATTTGCCCCAAATTCTTGTATAAATATCCCCCCTAGCCTAACTATCCTTATACTTATCATTCATCAAACCTATAGTGAAAGAAAATAATCATTAGTAGTAGATTGTTACATTGGTAGATAGTGAGAATAAAAGATTGAGAGTTGAGTGTGCTTGCATTTCAAGGAGGCCGACAACACATCAAGAAGGCTCGGTTTGCACTCAAGCAAGGAGGAGAAATATTCTTTGGGCAAGCTCAAACTAAGAGGAGAAGGGCTCTTTCATTCTAGGAGTTGTTTTGTGGGTTTTCTCTCCAAATTAGGTGGGTGATTTTCCTTACTTCTAATTCTAGCCACCATGCTAGGAACGATGACATAATTAGCATGAAAGAAACTAATAAGAGTACTTTTAATTGGAAAAAGGACTTGTTAGATGATTTAATTAATGCTTGGTAGATTGTATGTTAACTTGTTATGAATCTTAATGTTGTAGCACAAATTGTCTTATAGTTATGAAAATGTTAAATTGGGATTATGATAATGTAGAAATTGAGTATGAATTGCTAGTCGATGAAATTATTGTTTTAGGCACTAAATGAACTATTGCGATATTGGTTCTAATGTATAAAATTCTCCTATGCATTGGGTTAATGAAAGAGGGGAAAACTAGGAATTATAATTAGAATGTGATTTATAAATACCAAATTTGTGCTTGAGAATTGTCAAATTGAAATATGGAAAGAATAGTATAGAATTTAAATTATTGTATGAAAAATGTATGTTTTATTAGTGGGAAAATTATTTTGAAAATATTGGACTGTTAATTTAAGATGAAATTAGTATTCTGGAGATTTACATGACATTTTGTGCAAGTAAAATGAAGATAAGAGCTTTTGAACATCGAAATTATTTAATGAAACAGAGAGTCGAGATGAATAGATTTTGAATTGTATTTGTGACAACCTGAGCCTATAGCTCAAGTGGTCGGTCACTCTGGCGCTACTGTAGCGTGGGCGTGTGTCTCTGGGGTCGCTGGTTCGATACCCTATGTCCACCTTCTTTTTCGTGTGGGTTAAAAATTAACCAATACCGAACAGAGAGTATAACACTCTCTGATCCCCCTTCATATTGCTAGCGTGCATTCGGCCGAGTGGCTAGCACGTGGGGCTGTCTTCTCTAAGGTTGCGGTTCGATTCTGGTTATAGCCAGAATACATTTTTTTGACAAATTGATTTTTAGGAGCTTTCTTGATGTATAAAAATTCCGAAAAAAATACCTTTATTATTCTAAAATCATACACAACCTATGAAAATTAATTGGGAGTTATTGGACTAAAATAAAGTGTATTTTTGAGGTGAAATCGTATTCAAACTATTGTTTCTTACCTTTATAATTTCATAAAATGCGTGATTTCATGAGGTGATTAATATAAATGTTAAAAAGAAAAATTGATGAAAGAAAATATAATTGTGATTTTGTATGAGTTATTTTGTCAAAAGAGTAGTGTGACAATAGTGATTTTGTGAATATTCACTTTGACTAGATATTTTCGTAATATGATCTTAATGTGAAAATAAATGTTGGTTATTGAAATGCATGATTTACAATTGAACTATATGTATGAAATTTTTATTCATGAAAAATTGGAAATTGTTTAATTGGAAAAGCGAATTCTTCTTGAGCATGACAAACTCAATATGAGAATTGTGAATTGAAATTGAAAATTAGGGTGTAGCCAAGACTCACACCGGCAATTGAAAGAAACGAGATATGATAATTGAATTGAAAAGACCAAGTTTGAGTCATTGTGAAATGAAAGAAATAAGCCCGGTATTAGAGAGAGTGCTGACCCTAAGAGATTAATTTTGTTCATGATTTCATTAATTAAGGATTTGTCCATAGTGAAGAGGTGATGAAAGTGAGAGAAAAACACAAGTATGTGGGTCTCGAGTCTACGATGTGGGTGTGATTCACAGTTTGTCTTCACGATGCTTCGTGACATGACGTGGGCACTACTCCGGAATTATCGGGATCTTGACGACGCTTGTGGGGTGTTTGGTGACTGCGAGAGGATCATGTGCCATGACGGAGACTGAATTGTCCATAGGTTGTCTTTACGATGCGTCGTGACATGACGTGGGATTCCCTTCCAGGTTGTCTATACATGAGCTCGTTACTCATAGAACATCTAGGATACTTATCGTAGTTACAGTAGTAGATTAAGTCATGACGAGGGATTGAACCCTACAAGATGAAGAACGAATAAAAGGCTTGCCCTCGGACCTATATAGTATGGGATGCATAGAATCCGAACAAGTGCGCATTAGTATCATAAAATATAAATAACTGCATTAAGAACTAAGTGCACAATCACAACACGACATCAATAGGATATTCACCTTAGTTTGATTGTGAACAAGTTTGTGTTTGTTAAGTATGGAAAATCATTATACTGTTTCCGGCATAGAGAGGATGGCCGTATATAATATTCGTCGGTTGAATAAACTGACGTACCCACAATTTTGTATGCAGGACAAATGGCATGATAAAGATTAAGGAAGATCTGATGCTTAGAGATTATTCAAATATTGTTGTACTTTCATTCATGTAAATGTTGTAAATTTTGCTTCCGCAGTAAAGTGTAAAGATTCATTTGTAACTTTGATGTAAAGTAAAAGTTTTAAATTTCCTGTAAAATTGTACGAAGTGAAGTAAAGATCCTGTGGAATCTCGAATTCAGTTGTATTTGGAATTCGTGGTGTTACAAGCTGTGCTGAAGTCTGTTCTGGTCCCCAACACTGACTGTAGACTCTACCAGAATCGAGATGTAAATCTTGCATCTCGGTCGGATACTATCGACACTGGCACTCCATGTAGCTTCACTATGTTCTCGATGTAGATATCGGCCAACTTCTCGACTGACCAGGTTGTCTTTACTGAAAGAAAATGTGCCGATTTTGTTAATCAATCCACAATCACCCATATCTAGTCATTTCCTTTGGAGCTCCTGGGTAATCCAGTTATAAAGTCCGTACTGATGTTCTCCCATTTCCACTCTGTAATGGGTAGAGGCTGTAGCAGTCCTCTTGGTTTTTGATTCTCGGCCTTAACTTGTTGGCACGCCAGACATTTGGCCACGAATTCTGCTATGTCTCGCTTCATTCCTGGCCACCAATAGTACTGTTTTATATCACGATACATCTTGGTTCTCCCGGGGTGAATCGAAAGCAATGTGGAGTGAGCCTCCTTCATGATGTCTTCTCTCAACTCTGTGTCCTTGGTACACACAGTCTGTTGCCAAACCATAGTGAACCTTCTCTTATACTGAATTCGAGCAGTTCCCCTTCGTTCACTTGCTTCTTCATGGCTGCTATCTCCGGGTCTTCAGTCTGAGCCTTCTTTACCTGCTCATTCAAGCTTGGATGTAATACGAAATGTGCCAAAACTTCACTTAAGTGCTGAGCAACTACTTCAATGCCTGCTTGCCTGATCTCCTCATTTAGCTCCTTCCGGGTCGCTACCAGTGTAGCCACACTTCTCTTCCTGCTGAGCGCATCTGCTACCACGTTGGCCTTTTCTGGATGATATATGATTTCTGGCCTGATATCCTCGAGGACTTCCAACCATCTCCTCTGCCTTAAATTAAGGTCCTTCTGCTGGTAAATATACTTTAAGCTTTAATGGTCAGTGTATATGTCCACTTTTGCTTCGTAGATATAATGCCTCCATGATTTCAAAGCGAAGTTTTTACTCAACGGATCATTACACAATTTTGTTTGGCTACAAGCTCCAAGTCATGAATCGGGTAGTTCTTCTCATGTTATCGGAGTTGTCTTGATCCATAAGCTATAACCTTGCCTTCCTGCATCAGCACACATCCGAACCCCAAATACGATGCATTACTGTAGATGACACAGTCCTTGTCCTCTTGCGGTAAAACCAGTATTGGTGCAGAGATCAATCGTTTCTTCAGTTCTTGGAAACTATCTTCACACTTCTCCGTCCAGTCGAACTTTGGTTCTTCTTGGTCAACGCTGTAAGGGGTACAACTATCCTTGCATAATTCTGAATAAAATTCCGGTAATACCCAGTCATACCCAGAAAACTTCTTACCTCTTTCATCGTCCTTGGTTGTGGCCATCCCTTGACTACTTCAATCTTCTGGGGATCCGTTGTCACTCCCTCCTTAGAAAGGATATGGCCTAGAAATGCAACTTCTGTTTTCCAGAACTCACACTTGGACAATTTGGCGTACAACTGATGCTCTTGTAACTTGCTCAGGACTACTGTCAGATGTTCAGCATGATCCTCTTCCGTCCTTGAGTACACCAAAATTTCGTCGATAAAGACCACAACAAAAGAGTCAATAAACGGACGTAGAATTCTCTTCATCAAGTCCATAAAGATTGCTGGAGCATTAGTCACTCCAAACGGCATTACCAAGAATTCATAGTGTCCATACAGGGTCCGAAAAGCTGTCTTAGGTAGATCCTCTTCCTTGACTCGCACTTGATAATATCCAGACCGTAGATCAATCTTGAAAAATACTGATGCTCCCTGAAGCTGATCGAACAAATCATCGATCATTGAAATTGGGTACTTGTTCTGAATAATGACCTTATTCAATTCCCGATAATCGATACACATCCTAGCTGATCCGTCTTTCTTCTTAACAAGCAATACTGGTGCTCCCCATGGTGATGCACTCGGCCTGATAAATCCCTTTTGCAAGAATTCCTCAATCTGCTTCTTGATTTCATTCTGCTCTACTGGCGCCATTCTATAGGGTTCTTTGGATACTGGAGTGCTACCTGGCTAAATTGTGATGCTAAACTCGACATCCCTATATAGGGGAAGTCCAGGTAAATCCTCCAAGAACACGAGTGGAAAAATTCTCACCACTGGTATCTTGTTCACCTCTTCAAGTACCCGTACTTCACTAGTAGCTGCAATGATCGTTGCTCTCGACCTCTACTCCCCGTGGATTACAAGTTCCACTCATTCAGTTGAGATGACTACCTTTTCCTTCTTGCATTTGATGCTTGCCTTGTGCTTCGACATCCAATCCATACTAATAATGACATCTATTCCGGCAAAGCCCAATTCTAACAAATCGATGCTTAGGGTTTTTCCGTTAATCTGGAGTTTGCATCCCCTATAGCATAGATCTGTAGTAAGGGTTGTCCCTGATGGCATAGCCACCATCAAGGCTGAATCTGAAATTGCCTCTTGTGTGCATCTTAATTTTCTCGAAAAATATTTTGACACAAAAGAATAAGTCGATCCACTATCGAACAAGACCATAGCCAAAATTCCATATATATATATATATATATCCTGTTACAAAAGCCCTTCATCAACTTCCCACAAAAACCCAAAATACAACTTAGAACTTCATTACATCATTTCCTTATATACCAGTGATTAATCAATCTTCTTCAGCATCCTTTTTGGTCAAGGCGAACACCCTTCCTTGATGCATAGGCTTCTTTCCTTTGTCGGTTGCTCCTGACTCTGCCCTGTTGCTGTTCCTTGAATTTTGGGGATAATTCGGCTTAATATGCCCTTCTAGCCCGCACTGGAAACATCTCTGTGCATTCCTCCTGGGGCATTGATCCTTGAAGTGTCCCTGCTCTCCACAGTGGAAGCAGCCTCCGGGCTTGTATCCTCCCATCTTGGCACTAGTTTTCTGAAACTTCTGACTCTTGCCCTGTTTCTTGAATTTAGATGCTGTGGTGGATCTCTTCACTTTGTTCCAAAACTCCTCTCCCTTGACTCTGATTCATGTCTGCCTCTATTACCACAGCTCGCTTCACTAGCTTGTCGAAGTGGAGAATGCCCAACAGAACCATCTTCGACCTCAGTCCAGGCCTAAGACCTTGCTCAAACCTCTGGGTTTTCTTTGCTTCCTCCTGGACAATCTCTGGTGCATACCGAGACAGCTGAGAAAACTTTGTCTCATATTCCATGACAAACATATTTCCCTGCTTCAAACTGTGGAACTCCATTGCCTTTTCTTCTTGCACATCCATGGGAAAATAGTGCTGTCGGAATTCCTCAAGGAAATCTTCCCAAGTGATCGGACCTTCTCCAAGACCATGCTTCACGGATTGCCACCAAACTCCGGCATCCTTCTCTAGCAAGATTGTGGCTAGACAAACCTTGCTGTCCTATGGAGTCATCAGCACTTCAAATACCGTTTCCACCTGACGTATCCAGTCGTCAGCAGCTGTGGGGTCGGCCTGTCCTTTGAAGATTGGCGGTTTCATCCTCTTGAATGATTCCACCATCTTCACTGGATCTGCATTCACAGCAACTCCTGTTGCTCCTTGCGGCGGCGCCTGGTTCCTGCTAGCCTCCACAAATGCTCCAATCATCTGGTATACCCGAGCAAATTCTTCCCTCACATCAAGGCCAGTACCGTTTCCCCACTGCCTTCGGCTTCAGTCTGGTCGCTCCGGTTGCTTCTGGTCCTTCCTGCCTTTTGAAAGCTAATACTGACATCATCAAACAACAATAGTAATGCAAAACCCATAACACACTTGCATCAGTCCGAAAACATACTAGTTTCATTCATTCAAAAAGGGTTTACAATGAAATTGCCATCAATACAATCATGTCATCATCCAATGGGTTCATACTACACCCATAAAAAAAAGCAAGTCAGCCTAGCTATTAAAAAAGATTGTCATATATACACATCAAAAAGATATCCCATGCCACTAAGAGAGATCATTGCTCTCCTGCCCCTGGCAAGTTGCCAGTCTCTGAGCTATCCCCGGCGGTCATCCTGTCCAGCAGATCTTGCATATCGCAGACCTGAGAACTCAACACCAAATATCGGCTCTACAACTGTCCTAGCCTCTCCTCATACGGTGCATCAAGAGTATCACCCTCATCTTCCACTTCTACTTGGCCCTTTCCAGCTTGGTCACCCTTCTCTCGGTGGCTATCAAGGCCTGAGTGAGATTCTCAAAGCGATCCTCCAGCTGCCCGTTGCTCCATTTATAGGCAGCCAGCTCTTGTCATAACATAGTGATGGCTTACTCTACGGCCGTGAGCTATGGGGGTGGAGGTGGGAGTGGGGGTGCATGACCATTTCCATCTGTCCAACCATTCGAGTGTCCATCATCCATGCCCGGCATCTGCAAGAGAAAATATGGAAATCAGACCAGATACAGAAAAATTATAAAGCATAAGTTGTAAAATCAACATTATGAATTATAATCATCAACTATCTGACTAAACCCAACCCTCGCAATGCATCCAAGTCTAATTTTCCTGCTGTGTTGGACTAATATTTGAAGTCAGCTCTGATACCAACTTCTGTAGCGCCCCAAATCCACATACTGGAAATCTGAGACCCTACTCCAGGATTCGAACTTCAAAATAGTCACAATCACAGAAAAGTACAGGAAAATTAAAACTTTTATTCCATATAATTGTTACATTTACAAGTGTTACAATATCCAAATAAAAATTACAAGATTTACAAATAATATAATAACACTTGAATATGTCCCTTGGATGCTTGGACCAACTCGAGCTGTGCTGTACCTGCGAATCGGCTCCGGATACCTATAAGGTGGGGAACGTTAGTACTTCGACTGACACAATGCTGATAATAACATCGATCTCCAAGCTAATAATCACAACCCTAATTTATGCAAAAGAGAAAAGTGATGTGAAAACTAAGGGTTAATGGATTTGGGTTGTAGTGTTGTTGTATGCCATGATTCTACAACTAGATGCATCAATCACATGCCTACTTCTAATGCAAGCAAGACTTTAGAAATGCATGCATCCCATACTACATACGCCACCAAATCTAGCCGTCTTTCTCCACATTTTAGGGATTCAAATGCTCGCCATGCATCATACTCTTGTACTCACCCTATTCCCAATAGATTTTCGTGTCTGAGGAGGTTGCATTTATTCGTTCTAGTCCCGTACTGCAGTTCCTAAAAGTGGTGGTCGCGTTTTCACTTAGTACCCGCGCACGGACCTCACTCAAAAAGTCGTGTCAAACCTTTTCGGTACAAAACCATGTACCCATGACGTCAATGATTCATATATAAAACAAAACCCACGCGCATAGGAACATGACGGCCTCGAGGGTCAAATCCCCCTATCCGACAGGAGCTCCTCTCCCAGTCCTTACACCGGCTCTTTGGGAATTAACAGATCGAGATACGAGACCCGCGAACTCAAAACCTGAGAACCAAATTTGTATCCCTACGACAGGAAAAGTACAACACCCAACTATGATCTGCTAGTAATAATGCAATATGTACACCCCTAATATATCACTATAATCCAAGACTCACTCTAACCATTTAGGTAAAATATTGCTTCCAAAACTCTGCCCATCGACCACTGGCCTCGGCAACACAAGTCCCGCTCGCCGCTTCTCCTAGCTTGGAATTCGTCCCTCACCATGGCCCGTTCATCCTTAACCGGCATGAATACAACTCGACGGCACCAAATTGGATGTCCAATGCCTTAAAGGAAGTTCACATCTAGGGTCGATAGATGTAGGGTATCACCCTACCCTAGTGACTAACTCGAGTCACAACATCCTCAACAGGAGTCAAACACCAATAAGACTAGCAAATAGACACCATTCATCTCCAAGCAGCGAGTCGTCAACTCTTAGGTACACAAGGAGATGGGTTCTTCCAACACTTAGTCAAAACCAATGACTAAACAACTATGATGTTTCTGCCTGAAACTTAAAAAGATCATAACTCCCACAATACAACTTAGATTTGGGTATTCTAGCCCAATATGGAAAGGTAAAGACCTAGGCTACAACTCTCTAGTTGATCATCACCTCAGATTCAGTCATCTAAATCCTCAAAATAGCCTCACAAATCTCAGCCTGTGTACTTCCTGTACACTGGCTGCACCTTACCAATAGCATAAAACTCTACTTGCTCATCGAAATGATACAAATCCAGGTTCTGTGAAAAGGTGTGAATGTCCTCTACAACTTTCTAGTTGATCACCAATCCGAATTATTTCATTTGGTTACCCTAAAACAGTCATTTTCCTCAGGTACACAGAACCACACACAAAGCATTACTCAAACAGAGCATTCAGCTCAAAATTTGGTTTCTGTCAAATCTTGCAAAAAATCATATTTATTAATTTACTGACAGGAATTTCTTCAAATAGGGATTTTTGGAAAGATTATGATGTCTACTACAATCTCCTAGTTGTACACTTCCTCAAATTCCGCTCTTAGAGAGTCACAAAAGTACCATCTTATCAGAGTGTCAATACTGATTAGGTTCTGCACAGTACATGCTAAAATATTCATCATAAATCACATGCTTATCAAATGGTCATCAAATTTGCATTCCAGAAACGAGAAATCATCATGTATAATATGCAAAAAGGTTCATGTTACCGCTAAATCTGGTGTGGGGGTAAACAGACAGAATTTGTGAGTTCGAGGAAAACCTGAATAGCGAAACCAAACCTGACCCATCGTTGACTGATCGTTGACTCCCGCCGTTAACCTGCAAAAAGTGCGAGACACCGGGGGGGATCCCGGCGACGCACCCTCCGACGCTCAAGTCAGTAATCAGAAATGATAAAGAAAGAGCGTAAAGTGGGAAAAATACTCATTACCTCGTAATGGAGATAGATGGGGGGTATTTATAGGCGTCTTAGGGACTGGTTTTAGGAATGTAATCTCCGTGATTAGATAAGGAATATTCCTCGTAATCAGATAAGGTATGTAATCTGATAAGGTATATTCCCTGTAATCAGTTAAGGAATTTAATCCCTAATCCCCTGTGAAAAGATAGATGTGAATCATGACCGTTGATTCAGATCTAATCAGGGACCTTGATTGTATCTTGCTGGATCGGGCATGCAGCGGGTTGGAACCCGTACCCAGTTGACGTGGATCCGTTCATGAGTTATTGGGCTTTGAATAAAGACCCAGTTCCCATTTCAGACCCGTTTGTAGGCGAAATTACCGTTTTGCCCCTGAGCTTTAAGATTCGTGTCCGATGTGAACGGTCCCGATTTAATCCTATTTTTAGCCATATCACGAGCCCCCCACTCCTAAAGACTGAGTTTGATCAGCCTTTGAGGAGTAGTTTACTGTTCTAATGGCGTACGGGATTTTATCGGTGTTCTTAAGGGAGTTCGGATCTTGTTCGGGGGTGTAACGGTATTATTCTGGGCTTGTAAAATTCCCAAAAATATCCTCAGAATTTTCTGGATTTTTGGTGATTTTTCCAGATTTTTCTGAATTTTTTCTCATTTTTTTGAATTTTTTATTCATTTTCCGAATTAAATAATTAATTATCAAAAATATTAAATAATTATTCTAATTAAATAATTATATTTTTCAGAATTTAAAATAATTTTTCTGAATTTATAATTATTTTTTAGAATTTTTATTTAATTTTTTCGATTTTTAAACATTTTTTCGGATTTTTCGAATAATTAAAACAAATAAATAAATAAATAAATAAATTTAATATTACCTGGCACGTGGCGCGATCGTGTGCGTTGATCACGATCAAGCGAGCGCGCATCGGGAGGAGAAAGGGGAGACCATTTTTTGGTGTAACATGATCGGTGGCACGGGTGTTCGGCAAAGTGGCCGAAGTCTACGTGGGTGCCACGTGGCGAAGTCAACAGTTGACCCCCTTTCTTTTTTTTTTTCTCTTCGCGCCAGCTTTTTCTTCTTCTCCTTCTTCGTTCTGTTTCCCCTCTTCTTCTTCGTTTTTGAAGCGCTAGTGGCCCAGAGCGGAGATCGACGGGGGAGCTGGAGTTCGGAGCTTCGTCGGAGGCTTAGTGAGTGGAGTTCGGAGCTCGAAGCGGTGGAGAGGCGTTTTGTGGTGACGGAGCTCTTGTTGGTGAGGTTGGGTTCGCGCGAAGATGCATTCGGCGGAGCCCGAGGTTGAAGAAGGCGGTGTTCGGAGGTGACGCTCGTCGACGGTGGTCATCGAATGGAGCTCGGAGCTTCGTCGAGGAAGTGGGCTCGATGGAAGAGCTAGCTTCGGCGGAGCTCGTCGGAGCCATGGGGATGGGCGGCGACGGTAAAGCTTCGCGAAGGAGATGGCGAGCTCGTCGGACATGGAGCTTCGGGGGGAGAAGACGTGGAGCTCGACGAGGCGGTGAGCTCTGTGTTTTGAAGGAGCTCGACGTGGGAGAGCTCGACGAAAATGGGAGCTTTGGTGAAGATGGAGCTCGTCGACGCCTGTGAGTAGGGGGGAGCTTGAGGAGATGTCGGAGCTCGGCATCGCGGGTACCCATGGCGAAGCTCTAAGAGGGAGCTGATGGCGAGTGGAGACGAGCTCGGTAGACGAGCTCGGCGACGAAGGGAGCTCGGCAGATGAGCTCGGCGACGAAGCTTCGTTACGAGTTCGAAGCCCTTGCAGGTGGCGGAGACTTTGTGAGCTCGGCGACGGTAAAGCTTCGCGGAGGTGGCGAGCTCGTCGGACATGGAGCTTCGGGTGGAGACGACGTAGAGCTCGACGAGGCGGTGAGCTCAGTGTTTCGGAGCTTGGTGACGGAGCTCGGCGACGTCGGGAGCTCGTGAAGGCGGTGTTGGATTTGGAAGCTCGACGACGGAGCTAGAAGGCGGAAGAGGCTCGTCGGGAGTTGGCGACTGCGTGAGCTCGTCGGACATGGAGCTTCGCGGAGGAGACGACGTAGAGCTCGACGAGGCGGTGAGCTCAGTGTTTCGGAGGAGGCAGTCGGAGCTCGGCGACGTCGGGAGCTCGTGAAGGCGGTGTTGGATTTGGAAGCTCGACGGCGGAGCTAGAAGGCGGAAGAGGCTCGTCGGGAGTTGGCGACTGCGTGAGCTCGGCGACTGCGTGAGCTTGTCGGACATGGAGCTTCGCGGAGGAGACGACGTAGAGCTCGACAAGGCGGTGAGCTCAGTGTTTCGGAGGAGGCAGTCGGCGTGTGTTGGGTTTGAAGCTTGCGAGAAGGTGACGAACTGTATTGTGTTATTTGGTTTTTGTTTTGTTCCCCTGGTTTGTTTTGCTTGGGTTTGGCGCCAAAGTGGCTGAAGAAGAAGGTGGTGACGTGGCGGTTCGGTTTGGGTTCGGGTCCTTTTAATGGGTCCGAACCCGGCCCCTTGTGCTCTCCTCTTTTTTTTTTTGTTGTTCGTGGGTCTTGTACTGAGAGTGTTCCGAACTCAATTGTGCCGAACTCAAATGTGCCGAACTCAAGCCCGTAAAACGGTCGGTGGCAAGAACGCTCGGCAGCGGGTGCCGAACTCAACTGGTGCCGAACTCAAATGTGCCGAACTCAAATGTGCCGAACTCAAGCCCGTAAAACGGTCGGTGGCAAGAACGCTCGGCAGCGGGTGCCGAACTCAACTGGTGCCGAACTCAAATGTGCCGAACTCAAATGTGCCGAACTCAAGCCCGTAAAACGGTCGGTGGCAAGAACGCTCGGCAGCGGGTGCCGAACTCAAATGTGCCGAACTCAAGCCCGTAAAACGGTCGGTGGCAAGAACGCTCGGCAGCGGGTGCCGAACTCCAATTTTGCCTGCAGATTTCTTCTTGATATTCCCGGTGCTACGGAGGTCGGCTCGGGGCGTGCGACCCCTTGTTTCGAAGCTAGCTCGACGATCTACGACTTCTCTTTAGGAGTGGGATGAAGATTCACCCTCCTTCATGGTAAAAATAGCCCCGCAACATCCTGGTCTTCATGAAGTTGGGGAATGTGTTCGGTTTTGGGGATTCTGGAAGAGGAGCTCCACTCCTACGGACGGAGAAGCTGCGCTAGGAAGACCCTTGTGCTAGGAAGACCCGTCCTGTGAGCAGAGCGAAGAGCTTGGCTCTGAAAGAGAGCCGTTTGTGAGACGAGTGTGAGGAGGAACCCTAGGAGAAAGTTGCGAGCTCCGAACTCGTTGTCAAGAATGCTCGGCAGCTGGTGCCGAACTCAACTGTGCCGAACTCAAATGTGCCGAACTCAAGCCCGTAAAACGGTCGGTGGCAAGAACGCTCGGCAGCGGGTGCCGAACTCCAATTTTGCCTGCAGATTTCTTCTTGATATTCCCGGTGCTACGGAGGTCGGCTCGGGGCGTGCGACCCCTTGTTTCGAAGCTAATTCGAAGATCTACAACTTCTCTTTAGGAGTGAGATGAAGATTCACCCTCCTTCATGGTCAAAATAGCCCCGCAACATCCTTGTCTGCCGAGGTTTGAGACTTGTTGATTTTTTGGTTGTCTTGACTGCCGAACTCAAGCCCGTAATACGGTCGGTGGCCAGGGTGCTCGGCGGATGATGCCGAGCTGAATTGGTGCCGAACTCAAGCCCGTAAAACGGTCGGTGGCAAGAACGCTCGGCAGCTGGTGCCGAGGCTCGAGACTTGGAAATTTTTTGGAGATCTTGACTGCCGAACTCAAGCCCGTAATACGGTCGGTGGCCAGGGTGCTCGGCGGATGATGCCGAGCTGAATTGGTGCCGAACTCAAGCCCGTAAAACGGTCGGTGGCAAGAACGTTCGGCAGCTGGTGCCGAGGCTCGAGACTTGGAAATTTTTTGGAGATCTTGACTGCCGAACTCAAGCCCGTAATACGGTCGGTGGCCAGGGTTCTCGGCGGATGATTCCGAGCTGAATTGGTGCCGAACTCAAGCCCGTAAAACGGTCGGTGGCAAGAACGCTTGGCAGCTGGTGCCGAGGCTCGAGACTTGGAAATTTTTTGGAGATCTTGACTGCCGAACTCAAGCCCGTAATACGGTCGGTGGCTAGGGTGCTCGGCGGATGATGCCGAGCTGAATTGGTGCCGAACTCAAGACCGTAAAACGGTCGGTGGCACGGGTGCTCGGCGGATGATGCCGATCTGAATTGGTGCCGAACTCAAGCCCGTAAAACGGTCGGTGGCACGGATGCTCGGCGGATGATGCCGAGCTGAATTGATGCCGAACTCAAGCCCGTAAAACGGTCGGTGGCACGGGTGCTCGGCGGATGGTGCCGAGCTAGAATGGTGCCGACCTCAAGCCCGTAAAACGGTCGGTGGCATGGATGCTCGGCGGATGATGCCGAGCTGAATTGATGCCGAACTCAAGCCCGTAAAACGGTCGGTGGCACGGGTGCTCGGCGGATGGTGCCGAGCTAGAATGGTGCCGACCTCAAGCCCGTAAAACGGTCGGTGGCAAGAACGCTCGGCAGCGGGTGCCGGACCCCAGATTTTGCCTGCAGAGTTCTTCTTGATGTTCCCGGTGCTACGGAGGTCGGCTCGGGCCGTGCGACCCCTTGTTTCGAAGCTAATCCGAAGACCTACAACTTCTCTTCAGGAGTGAGATGAAGATTCACCCTCCTTCATGGTGAAAATAGCCAGAGAATGTCCTTGTACACATGAGGTTGAGGAGTGTTTTGGTCGTGGGGATTCTGGAAGAGGAGTTCCACTCCTAGGGGCGGAGAAGCTGTGCTGGGAAAACCCTCGTGCCAGGAAGATCCTTGTAAGAGCCGTGGGAAGACCCATCCTGTTCGGGGAGAGGTCCGTCTGGGAGGCAAGCGGAGTGAAGAGCTCGACTCTGGGAGAGAGCCATTTGTGAGACGAGTGTAAGGAGCAACTCTAGGAGAGAGTGGTGAGCTCCGAACTCGCTGAGAAGAGGTCCGCTTTTGGAGGCGAGCGGAGCGAAGAGCTTGACTCTGGGAGAGAGCCGTTTGTGAGACGAGTTTGAGGAGCAACCCTAGGAGAAAGTTGTGGGCTCTGAACTCGTTATTTAAGTGAGGGAATCAACGGTTGTGGGAGCAATTCCGAATGGCGAACTACTCCTAGCTCGCTTAGGAGCGAACTTGCGGAGTAGAGTCGAACCAAGTGTTGGACTCCGAACCATTCAACGGCTGTGGGAGCAGTTCCGAATGGCGAGCTACTTCTAGCTCGCTTGGGAGCGAACTTGCGAAGTAGAATCGAGCCAAGTGTTGGACTCCGGAACCATTGTCAGTTTAAGGGGCGTGGGAGCAATTTCGAATGGCGAACTACCCCTAGCTCGCTTAGGAGCGAACTTGCGGAGTAGAGTCGAACCAAGTGTTGGACTCCGTACCATTCAACGGCTGTGGGAGCAATTCCGAATGGCGAACCACTTCTAACCCGCTTAAGAGCAAGTTATTCGAAGCAGAATCGAACCAAGTGTTGGACTCCGGAACCATCGTTAGAGGGGTTAACGAGGTGTAGGAGCAATTCCGAATGACGAACCACTTCTTACCCGCTTATGAGCGAGTAATTTGAAGCGGAATCGAGCCAAGTGTTGGACTCCGACCTCGTTGTTAGAGCTTAGTAAGTTGCGGGAGCAGCCATGTAGAAGAAGCTGGACTCCGAACTCGCCTTTTTGCGAGTCGTGACTCGGAGAGATTGAGATGAAGCAAGAGCAACAATTTCCAATGAAAAAATGTAAAGTTTTATTGAAATAAACTAAGTGGCTGCTTCAATAAGGCGAGCCATTATTACATACTGTTGGCCGAGTTACAAGCATCGGCCTTATTGAAAATCAAGATCCTACTTCTATGATAAGGTGAAGACCTCTCGAGAGTTGGGAGGTTCTGAGTCTTGAAGCTCAGCGGGCCTTTCCGTTCGTTTGTTGGCTCCTCAGGGGAGAAGCTCGGCTCCATCGTTTTGGATGAACTTGGTCAGGTGTCCCCGCTGTATGAGTTCTTCGATCTCCTCCTTGAGAGCTCGACAATCATCCGTGTCGTGGCCGTGGTCCCTGTGAAAGCGGCACCACTTATCTTTGTTCCTCTTCTTTCCAGGTGTGTTCATTCTAGGGGGAGCGCGGAGTAGCCCTTCCTTGTCCACTTCCATAAGAACTTCTGATATGTTGGCAACGAGGGGGGTGAACTTTTCAAACCGAGGAGTCGGGCGACGCTGCCCATTGTTGTCATTCTGAGATTTTTGGGACCCCTCTTCGCTCGTGCTCTTCCGTTTGTTCCCGGAAGATGTCTCCTCAAAGCCCGAGAAATTCTCGGCTTCTTCGGCCCGAATGTACTTTTCACACCTGAGAAGGAGGTCGGCGAAGTTTTGTGGGGGCTTCTTAGCAAGAGAGGAACGGAGGCTGGAATTGAAGACATTGGATTGGAATGCTGCGGTAGCGACGGACTGGTCGAGGGATGCAATGGATCTGGCTTCAGCTGTGAACCTCTTCACGTAGTCCCTCAATTTCTCCCCCTTCTTTTGGTGGAGGTGCAATAGAGAGATGCTGGTCTTGTCAGCCCTTCGGCTGCTTACAAAATGGGTGACGAAGAGCGTCTCGAACTGCTCGAAGGAGAATATTGAGGCCGGAGCGAGGCGAGAGTACCATTCTCGAGCTGGGCCTTTACGAGTCGCGGGGAAAGTTTTGCAGAGTAGGGCATCGGAAGCTTGGTGGAGGAGCATCAGTGTCTTGAAGCTCTCGATGTGGTCGACGGGGTCGGTCTCCCCGAAGTAACTTTCGAACTGGGGAGGTTTGAAACCGAAAGGCACAGGGGCATCCACTATGGCTCGGGAGAAAGGGGGTCGGCTAGGACGTAGGGTCCTCCCCCTTAGCTCCTCTTCTCGGTTGATCTGACCCAGTTGTCTTTCTACTTCATGAAGGCGGCGGTACATGGCGTCATCCCTCTGACGGTAATCTGCCGAGCCTCGAGACTCGTCTTCGTATGAGGGAGAGCGAGGGCTGCGGCGACGGTAGCTTCGGGAGCGATGAGGACTTGGGGTACGCCGGGGGTTGGTAGGAGCAGGACGAGGAGAGGGAGACCGTTGGCGAGGGCTCCGGACCGGAGGAGGAGATGGAGGCTTGGGTGCGTTGGTGTTGGGACGGTTGTTGAGAGCTTGTAGGATGGTCGCTTGGAACTGCTGGAACTCGGCACGCGTGATGGGTGCCTCATTGTCCCTGGGATGTTGCCGACCTGCAGGGGAGTGTGGCCTTCTTCGGTAGTGCACGGGAGATTCTTTCCGACCCCTTCGATTAGGGGACCTCCTATACTCCTGGCGGTGATGGTACCGCTCATCCGGACGGTGCTGGCGGGAGGTTTCCTCGCGGGCCCGCTTCTCCTCCAGATGGCGGCGAAGGTCATCCTCTCTCTGGTGGTTGATGGCGATGTTATGGCGACCAGAGGCTCGGGGATGATGGGAGGCCATAGAGTCCGTATGGGCGTTGTGGATGGAGACGTGTTCTTGGTGAAGGGGCTGTTTCCCTCGGGAGCCCCCCGCACCAGCGTTCTGAGGTCCGGTCGGACCCTTGGTGGGTTGCTGATTCTGAAGAGGGGGTTGATTTTGTTGGAGCGGGTCTTCCGTCTGAAGCGGAGGTCGTTCCTGCTGCAGAATGGTTTGGTCAGGGACTGGCTCTTGCTGTTCGGCGGGGTTGGGCCCACGGTGGGACCCCTTAGATTTGGCTCTTCTCGGAGGCATGGCTGGAGAAGATCTATCGAACGGGAAGAGGTGAGGTCCCTATTCGTTGGTTTCCCACAGACGGCGCCAATCTGTTACCGCTAAATCTGGTGTGGGGGTAAACAGACAGAATTTGTGAGTTCGAGGAAAACCTGAATAGCGAAACCAAACCTGACCCTTCGTTGACTGATCGTTGACTCCCGCCGTTAACCTGCAAAAAGTGCGAGACACCGGGGGGGATCCCGGCGACGCACCCTCCGACGCTCAAGTCAGTAATCAGAAATGATTAAGAAAGAGCGTAAAGTGGGAAAAATACTCATTACCTCGTAATGGAGATAGATGTGGGGTATTTATAGGCGTCTTAGGGACTGGTTTTAGGAATGTAATCCCCGTGATTAGATAAGGAATATTCCTCGTAATCAGATAAGGCATGTAATCTGATAAGGTATATTCCCTGTAATCAGTTAAGGAATTTAATCCCTAATCCCCAGTGAAAAGATAGATGTGAATCATGGCCGTTGATTCAGATCTAATCAAGGAACCTTGATTGTATCTTGCTGGATCGGGCATGCAGCGGGTTGGAACCCGTACCCAGTTGACGTGGATCCGTTCATGAGTTATTGGGCTTTGAATAAAGACCCAGTTCCCATTTCAGACCCGTTTGTAGGCGAAATTACCGTTTTGCCCCTGAGCTTTAAGATTCGTGTCCGATGTGAACGGTCCCGATTTAATCCTATTTTTAGCCATATCAGTTCACATCCAAATTCCAAGTAATCAAGGAGTTCTACCTGTTATAAACATGCATAGAAGTTCTGCTGTTCTTCAGTTACTGTCTTGACTACACTTGATTAATTAATTTTGAACATGCATCAAACTTCATCCAAATAATTTCATGATTTTTTTTAGAGTCCAGATGCATGCAAGATAACATGGTAAAAATTTCAGAAATAGATCATGAGTCAATTAATTCTAAGATTTCCCACAAGTTCAGTTATCACAAATAGACAGACCCAGTCTCTGCCTTACGACTCAGTCCTCAAAATTGATTTTATTAAAATATCAAATATCATCAGAACATTCCGAAATAAATCATGTAGCTTCTATACATACATGAGATCATTCTGTAAAAATTTTAGGATCAAATTCCAATTATTTTGTTCTCTAGAAATTTGGGAACTTAGCATGCAGATTATGTTTTCTGTTTCCATTTCCAGATTCTAACAATTTATTCCTAATCAACCATTTTCATACTACTATTACTCATTGCATGCAAGAAATTAAACAAGAAAAACAAGAACAAGTTCAGAGAACTCCCCACCTTTTGGTTGGCTTGAGAAGATGAGATTTGTCTTGGGCTTCCTCCTCCAAATCCTTCTCCAAAGCTTAAGAACACTCCTTCTTTTTTGCTCATTTCACTTTCTCCTTCTCTTTTCTTTTTTTTTCTTATGAAATTTTAGTTCTCAAGAGGGTGAGAAGGAGGGGTTTTATCCTGATAGGCGGAGTGAGGGCGAGAGGGGGGAGGCCGGCCAAATAGGGGGGGGGGGGGTAGGAGTGAGGTGGCAAGTGGTTTTTTCCCCAAACAATGGTTTCTAGCCCCTTGTTTTCAGAGATGAAGCTTGGCTAAAATTTTTGGCCTTTGATCAAGCTCTAGATGAGAGATGAGAGGTTAAATTTGAGTGCATGCAAAGAATATCCATTGTAGTACCATACAATTTCATATTTGCATATGCACCGCACTCAAAACTAGTGTATGTACTAGTATCGGTCGTTCTCATTCTCGTGTATCATCAAGAACACAACCACCTACACGAATTGCCCCGCAACATAAACGCACTCCATCATTTATACATATATAATCAAACAAACACTGCAATATATATATACATACAGATAGTATATATATATATACAAAAGCATTATATTATCCGATGTATGACCACCCCCCCCCCCCCCCCCCTCCCCCCCGCGCGCAGCTTGCTATGATTGGCTCGGAGCATACCAGTAGGCAATTGTTGGCTTCTATGTTTTGAAAAGAGAAAATTGGAGTTCCAAAGCCACTCATGATGGCCTAGGAAATGAGACAAGGCCCCTTCACCTCCGTCTTTTCCGGGCCTATAAAGGGGCATGAGGTGCCTTCCTTGTCTCATTTTTGAACACTCACACAGACATACAAACTAAAAGATTTTCAGTTGGGTGCTGTTTAGGGGTTCAAGAAGGCAAGTAGGAGCACTAGGATTGGGTTAAGGGTGCTTGGGGTCGGCTAGGAGTTTGGTGGTCGGATTCAAGGAGCTAGCACACACACACACACTTGTCATTAAGGTTGGTGTTGTAAACCCTCATATTTGTTATTTCCACTACAAAAGAAACTCGATTTCCGGCGTTTTTTTACGTCTTTACCGGCGTTTTTTACGCCGGTGAAACTTTCACCGGCGTTTATAATAGCGCCGGTCCAAATGCTGCCGAAGCGAGCGTCGCGGAAAGGAAGGGGTCTACACCGGCGGTTTTAGTGGACGCCAGTAAGTGTGATACATACACCGGCGGCCAGAAAATGCCGGTGTATGGGGGCCTCTGAGTGCCGTTCTTTTACCCCCAATATACATTCACCGGCGGCTATAAACCGCCGGTGTTCATCAATTCACCGGCATTTATAGAAACGCCGGTGTAGAGCGAACGTATACCGGCGGTCCGTGACCGCCGGTGTATGTGAGTTTATGAGTGTCCGGTTTTCCCTACTTACAAGCACCGGCGTGATCAAAAACGCCGGTGAACCAAACTACACCGGCGTTTTATAAAACGCCGGTGTTTCCTAATACCGTTATAGCTGACGGCATACACCGGCGTCTAGCGGCATACACCGGTGTTTGTGTGAACGCCGGTATAGCGCACACTACAACTAATTCAATAGATAGACCGGCGTTTTATAAAATGCCGGTCTAGCTATGCCCGTTTGTATTCCTTTCTCCGGTTTTCCGTTCGATTTCAATTCACAGTTTCTTTTACAAAACCTGTAAACTAATTCACAACTGATTCAACCTATTTCGTTGCATATTAATGCGCAAATCACAACCAAACACAAGAATAATAAAGTTTAACACGTGTCATATCCCAAATATCTCAACAAACTAATTAACAGTGTCATAATCACAACCAAATTCACCGCAAAATTAACAGTCATAATTAACAAATTAATATACCGACGAACATCCCAAATATCTCAGGTCTGACAAATATCCCAAATTAACAGTCTGACATAACTCTCATAAAAAAAACAGTCTGACATAACAACAAGGAGGACATAAGAACAATCATATAGCAAGGACACAAGAACAGCAAGGAGGACCACGGATTCATACCCCTCGAGGAGCTTCAGTTCTGATCATCAGAATTTTCTTCATCTGGGCGACCGCTCTGTTAAAAAAGAAACAATAGTTTAATTCAACAGTAGACCACAATACAGAATATACATATTTTTTGAACTTGCAAAAAAATCTAACTGTATCTTAAATTATAAGATCAAAGTGCCAATTGCAAATGGAATTGTTGATGATATATAGAGAGGTAAAATAATTACATTGCAATGCTAAAAATCTGGTACTTAATTTTGTTTTTTAAATATATCTAAAATAACAAAACAAATGAAAATTCAGTATCTAACTTGAAAACTCTATATTCTCCTTTGATTGGGAATATCCACTACCTAAAACAGTAAAACAAATGAAAATTCAGTATCTAAGCATGTCTTTCATGGATTGTTCAGACAATCCATGAAACTGTCATCGTGGACGGAAACCAAATATAAGAAAAATAAGAAAAATAAGATAGGGCTCATATCAAGTGTATTTTTAGGGAACTGTCATCGTGGAAGGAAACCAAATATAGAAGCCAGAAATGGAAACAGAAAGAAGAATGGTAGAGACTTTGGATACACCAGGCTAACATAGCGGCATTTTCCTCATCTCTCTCATCCCTTGTTTCCCTTCAGCACATGAACACAAAGAGACATCAGCAACAACAGCAAGAGCGACAAGAACAACAATAATAATAAATTATTATGAACAAGATGTCTCTATATGGGTTTCCAGATCTCCACTCGAGCCCTCTCGTTCTAATCACAGCCCAACTAAGAACATAGACAACAGCCACTGAACAATCCAATCACAGCCCAATCAAAATTTGCCATCCTGGATCTTAATGAAATAAGCTTCATTAGCAGTAAAAGAAGATGGGGATGCTAGCAGCATACTCAGTTTGGAAGTGAACCCATTTTTGGTTAAAAAATCATGCCAAAGATGGCAAACAGGTTACTTTAACAGTACCTTGAAAGGAAAATTTCCATTATCTGAGCTTATATGTTGCTCCACTAATTCTTGTGCCCAACTAAATCTAAAATCCAATTTTTGTGCATATCCGGAGGATTTTGGCATACGTACCTATAGCATCCTCAGTTCACAGTGAACCCATTTAATATCAAAAACACATGCCAAGAAGACAATCAGATGCATGAAATCAGCTTCATTAACAGTGAAAGAAGATGAGGCCTATGCTACCAGCATACTCAGTTCGGTAGTGAACCCATTTTTGGTTAAAAAATCATGCCAATTATTTAGCAAACAGGTTACTTTAACAGTATCTTAAAATGAAAATTTCCATTATCTGAGCTTATATGTTGCTCTACCAATTCTTTAGCCCAACTAAATCTAAAACCCAATTGTTGTGCATATCCGGAGGATTTTGGCATACAGCTATACCATCCTCAGTTCATAGTGAACCCATTTAATATCAAAAAAACATGCCAAGAAGACAATCAGATGCATGAAATCAGCTTCATTAATAGTGAAAGAAGATGAGGCCTATGCTAGCAGCATACTCAGTTTGGAAGTGAACCCATTTTTGGTTAAAAAATCATGCCAAAGAGAGCAATCTGCAGGTTACTTTAACAGTACCTTAAAATGAAAATTTCCATTATCTGAGCATATATATTGCTCTATCAATTCTTTAGCCCAACTAAATCTAAAACCCAATTGTTGTGCATATTCGGAGGATTTTGGCATACGTAGCTATAGCAGTCTCAGTTCACAGTAAACCCATTTAATATCAAAAAAACATGCCAAGAAGACAATCAGATGCATGAAATCAGCTTCATTAACAGTGAAAGAAGATGAGGCCTATGCTAGCAGCATACTCAGTTTGGAAGTGAACCCATTTTTGGTTAAAAAATCATGCCAAAGAGAGCAATCTGCAGGTTACTTTAACAGTACCTTAAAATGAAAATTTTCATTATCTGAGCATATATGTTGCCCTATCAATTCTTTAGCCCAACTAAATCTAAAACCCAATTGTTGTGCATATCCGGAGGATTTTGGCATACAGCTATAGCATCCTCAGTTGACAGTGAACCCATTTAATATCAAAAAAACATGCCAAGAAGACAATCAGATGCATGAAATCAGCTTCATTAACATTGAAAGAAGATGAGGCCTATGCTAGCAGCATACTTAGTTTGGAAGTGAACCCATTTTTTGGTTAAAAAATCATGCCAAAGATGGCAATCTGCAGGTTACTTTAACAGTATCTTAAAATGAACATTTCCGTTATCTGAGCCAATTCTTTAGCCCAACTAAATCTACAACCCAATTGTTGTGCATATCCGGAAGATTTTGACATACGTAGCTATAGCATCCTCAGTTCACAATGAACCCATTTTGGTCAAAAAAGCATGCCAAGAAGACAATCAGATGCATGAAATCAGCTTCATTAACAGTAAAAGAACATGAAAATTTCCAGTATCTAAGCATATATTTTTCTATTAATTCTTCATCCCAACTAAACCATTCATGTTAAGGAAATCAAGATGCATCTATCTGAAAAAACATGCTAAGTTTGAAAAATAAGGGAAATCAAGAGATGATACCGAAGAGAGCGAGAGAGAGAGCGGAGGAGGGAAATCGAAAATGACGAATAGGGCTCATATCAAGTGTAGTTTTATGGAATTGTCATCGTGGAAGGAAACCAAATATAGAAGCCAGAAAGAGGAATGGTAGAGAATGAGGATACACCAGGCTAACATAGCGGCATTTTCCTCATCTCTCTCTCATCCCTTCTTTCCCTTCAACACACGGGCACATAGAGACATCAGCAACAACAGCAAGATCGACAAGAACAACAATAATAATAAATTATTATGAACAAGATGTCTCTATATGGGTTTCCAGATCTCCACTCCAACTCGTCTCTTTCTAATCACAGCCCAATTAAGAACAATTGGTCACAGTCACTGTTAAAGAAACATATATGCTCAGATAATGGAAGTTTTCATTTTAAGATACTTTTAAAGTAACCTGATTTCCATCTTTGGCATGATTGCCATCCTCATCTTCTTTTACTGTTAATGAAGCTTATCTCATGCATCTGATTGTCATCTTGGCATGTTTTTTTTTACCAAAATGGGTTCACTGTGAACTGAGGATGCTATAGGTACGTATGCCAAAATCCTCCGGATATGCACAACAATTGGGTTTTAGATTTAGTTGGGCTCAAGAATTAGTAGAGCAACATATAAGCTCAGGTACTGTTAAAGTAACCTGCAGATTGCCATCTTTGGCATGATTTTGTAACAAAAAATGGGTTCACTGTGAAACTAAGTATGCTGCTAGCATACCAAAATCCTCCAAATCAGTACAACAACACGGCTGAACAAACCTTATTAGCAGGTCATACAATGTCATCTAAGCATGTTATGTGCCAAAGTGGGGTTGGTCATACAATGCATGAACGACACGTATTAGTTGTTTGTGAGTATGCAATAGGGTGCAGCTATGAACAGGGCTCATATCAAGTGTAGTATTACGGACTGTCATCGTGGAAGGAAACCAATTTAATATATAAGCCATATATGGAGCCAGAAAGAGGGATGGTAGAGAATGAGGATACACCAGGCTAACATAGCGGCATTTTCCTCATCTCTCTCTCATCCCTTCTTTCCCTTCAACACACGGACACATAGAGACATCAGCAACAACAGCAAGAGGGGATTGGTCCAACAATAAGTATAGATTATAATAAACGAGATGTCTCTATTTGGGTTTCCAGATCTCCACTCCAGCCCTTTCTTTCTAATCACAGCCCACTTAAGAAACATAGACGAAATACTTATAGATGACAGCCACAATGCAGACTCACAAACACTAGTACGTGTCTTTCATGCATTCAAGACCATAATCTCTTTAAAAATACCAATTTAAATACTTACCGAGGGTGGGACTTGGGATTGCTGCCCTATTAAATTGGCCATTTGTTCTTGGAGGAGTGCAACTTGTGCCTTTAAGGAAGTCATCTCCTCGTCCCGATTGGCACTTGAACTAGATTCACTCCGTCCGAACAGCCGTGAGGGGTTGGTCCTAGGCCCATACCACGGACACGTCCATGCCTCTCCTTTCCCCTAACATCGGTCAAGGCAACTCTCTGCCGGGTATGCCAATCTGGGCATGCCGCCGTAGGGTCAGAATCTGAAGTAGAGGAGATTTCATCATACCTTTTCCGAGCGTTAGTCTGTAAAAGGACATAACAATCAGAGTTAAAAGCAGATGAGATTTCGAATACTCATTAGATATTAGTTCACAAATTACCAGAATCCGTGCTGCCTCAGGGCTCGCATACGTTCCATCCTTCGATTTGTGGGTGGCATCGAAAAAGTCAATGTCGCCAAACTCCATAGGACCCCCCAAATCTTCTGCCTATATATTAGTAAGATGAAATGGTTATAAACAAATAACTGTAAGTAAAAAATGTTCAATACTATTGCGCCTACCAATTCTTCCCGAACCAGAGCGAAGCTCTGTGTACCAGCGGTGTGCAACACTAGCTGCTTTGACCGACTGGCAACTCCCACCTCCGCCCTTTTCTGTACATGCCACAATGAAGTTAGCAGAAAAATTCATTACAGTAGCCATACAACCACATACTCATTAGATTTTTGTGCGTTTAATGTAAATACCTGACCGATCGCCGAACTCCAGTAGTGCACAAGAAATTGCCAATCTGAAGGCTCCACATTTTCTGGCACATTCATTGCATTCTCCTCCTCTGAAAGGTCTTTGTCATAAAACTTCGCCTTCAAGTCACTCTTGTAGTCCCTCCACTTCTTGGAGAGTGACTTTTCAACCCAAGGCGTAAGGGAGTCGGCGAACGAGAAGAATTGCTGCAAAATTTATTACCCATCACTAAAAATACATATTTCAATAATATATTTGCGCCGACCAATTATGTATTTTAGATGAGAAATACCTTGATTGTCGTAATAGCAGTGGCTTTTGTCGTGGTTGGCACCTTCGGCCAACTCTCGTATGACAAAGGAAGTATCCGAGGGTTCCTTGCTATAACCCCAATGAAGGAAGAAAATTTGCTGGCGTTATCGCCAACCGGTTGCCCGACACCGTTCACCTCCACCTCGATCCTTTCGTCATTCTGAAGCCTCCAAATATTTGTCATCTTAGTCCGCCCACGATGTTTTTTGACAGTGGGCGGCGTGCTACCCTCACCCTCATCTGTTTGACTGCCACTATTATGTAGTGGCTGTTCATCCCCATGGCTCTCGTTGCCATCATTTATATTTATCATTTTTTCACGCCTCGGCATGTTGTACCTGTCAAGGATTCAATAACTTCTTTAGAGATGCAAATTTAATTAATAACATATTTATAATAACTATCATAAAATTTGTACTTTAGTAGGATTAACAAACCAACATAATTATAAAAAAATTTAAAAAATGAGATTTGTAACAAATTAAATTACAATGATAGTTTGGTTCAAATTATACTAAGCATAGTTTAATGTAAATAACACCAACCAGTAGAAAATAGGAAGATAATTAAACCGGTGTATTAAATTGTTGTGCATATCCGGAGGATTTTGGCATACGTAGCTATAGCATCCTCAGTTCACAATGAACCCATTTTGGTTAAAAAAACATGCCAAGATGACAATCAGATGCATGAAATAAGCTTCATTAACAGTAAAAGAACATGAATATTCTAGCAGCATACTCAGTTTGGAAGTGAACCCATTTTTGGTTAAAAAATCATGCCAAAGATGGCAATCTGCAGGTTACTTTAACAGTACCTTAAAATGAAAATTTCCATTATCTGAGCTTATATGTTGCTCCACTAATTCTTGTGCCCAACTAAATCTAAAACCCAATTGTTGTGCATATCCGGAGGATTTTGGCATACGTACCTATAGCATCCTCAGTTCACAGTGAACCCATTTAATATCAAAAACACATGCCAAGAAGACAATCAGATGCATGAAATCAGCTTCATTAACAGTGAAAGAAGATGAGGCCTATGCTAGCAGCATACTTAGTTTGGAAGTGAACCCATTTTTGGTTAAAAAATCATGCCAAAGAGGGCAATCAGGTTACTTTAACAGTATCTTAAAATGAAAATTTCCATTATCTGAGCTTATATGTTGCTCTACTAATTCTTGAGCCCAACTAAATCTAAAACCCAATTGTTGTGCATATCCGGAGGATTTTGGCATACGTACCTATAGCATCCTCAGTTCACAGTGAACCCATTTAATATCAAAAAACATGACAAGAAGGCAATCAGATGCATGAAATAAGCTTCATTAATAGTAAAAGAAGATGAAAATTCTACCAGCATACTTAGTTTGGAAGTGAACCCATTTTTTGTTAAAAAATCATGCCAAAGATGGCAAACAGGTTACTTTAACAGTATCTTGAAATGGAAATTTTCATTATCTGAGCATATATGTTGCTTTACTAATTCTTTAGCCCAACTAAATCTAAAACCCAATTGTTCAGCATATCCGGAGGATTTTAGCATACGTAGCTATAGCATCCTCAGTTCACAGTGAACCCATTTTGGTTAAAAAAACATGCCAAGATGACAATCAGATGCATGGAATAAGCTTCTTTAACTGTAAAAGAAGATGAAAATTCTAGCAGCATACTTAGTTTGGAAGTGAACCCATTTTTGGTTAAAAAATCATGCTAAAGAGGGCAAACAGGTTACTTTAAAGTTACCTTAAAATGAAAATTTTCATTATCTGAGCTTATATGTGGCTCTACTAAAACTTGAGCCCAACTAAATCTAAAACCCAATTGTTGTGCATATTCGGACCATTTTGGCATACATAGCTATAGCATCCTCAGTTCACAGTGAACCCATTTTGGTCAAAAAAACATACCAAGAAGGCAATCAGATGCATGAAATAAGCTTCATTAACAGTAAAAGAAGATGAAAATTCTAGCAGCATACTTAGTTTGGAAGTGAACCCATTTTTTGTTAAAAAATCATGCCAAAGATGGCAAACAGGTTACTTTAACAGTATCTTGAAATGAAAATTTCCATTATCTGAGCATATATGTTGCTCTACTAATTCTTTAGCCCAACTAAATCAAAAACCCAATTGTTGTGCATATCCGGACCATTTTGGCATACGTAGCTATAGCATCCTCAGTTTACAGTGAACCCATTTTATATCAAAAAAACATGCCAAGAAGACAATCAGATGCATGAAATCAGCTTCATTAACAGTAAAAGAACATGAAAATTTCCAGTACCTAAGCATATATTTTTCTATTAATTCTTCATCCCAACTAAACCATTCATGTTAAGGAAATCAAGATGCATCTATCAGAAAAAACATGCTAAGTTTCAAAAATAAGGGAAATCAAGAGATGATACCGAAGAGAGAGAGAGAGCGGGGCGACGAGCGCGGGGGGGAGGAGATAGAGAGAGAGCGCGGCGACACGGTCGTTTCCGATTGCCGATTCACCTCCAAATCGGGATAGGGAGGAGGGAAATCGAAAATGGCGAAGGGAAGAAGGTACGATGACGAAAGGTCGAAGGCTGTCGAAGAGGACGAAGCGGCGGAGGCAAACGCGCGGGAAGTAGAGCGAGGAAGGAGGGAAAACGAAGCGCCCCCCCTTTTTTTAAATTTTTTTGGGGTTTGGGAAAATGGCGAGCGAAAGGTTTGGGTAGATGGGATTTATCGCAGCTTTTCACCGGCGTTTTAATTAGACACGCCGGTGAATAATACACTTCACCGGCGTTTTTAAATAAAACGCCGGTGAATACGCGGATTCACCGGCATTTTAATTCGACCGCCGGTGTATAACCATCCCATCTGGCGCCCCATTCCTATTCGCTACCTACCCCGGCGCTACTAGTAAAACGCCGGTAAATATTCGCCGGTAAATCGAGTATCTTTTGTAGTGTTCATGAATTATAATATGATGTATGCTTGGTTGTTGCTCACATTTTGAGTCACATTGTAATATCCCGGACGGATATTACATTGTATAAATTTATTTTATTATTATTTTCGAAATTAAATTATTTTTATACGGATTATGCAAAGATTTTCGGTATATATATATATACATACACATGTGTATTGTACCAGATTAGTACATTGTGCAAATTGTGTGGTATATATTTTTGGATAAAATAGTTCTCTTTTTTCATGACAAACCTAATTAGATAGTTAAGTTTTGATGAAGGGATTAAACCTAGGATTAAGTGTGCATAAGAGTTTAAGAGAGTTCTCTTCTAGAAGATCTCTCTCCTCCACCTCACCATGTTTCACCATACCTCCACCTCACCTAGGTATGGCCTTCCCCTTTTTTAGTGAAGGGGGTTTTGCAAAATTGCCTTGGTGATTTAGCATTCTCCACCTTCTCTCCATCCTATAAATACCCCCTCCCTTCACTCTTGTCTCATTTTTACAAAGACAAAAAAAAAAAAAGGAAAAGAAAGAGGGAACAAAACACTAATAGGAGAGTTTTTAATTGTAGGTTTTTAAGAGTTCCTAAGAGCTAAGGGGAAGGAGAAGGTTTGCATAGGCTAGTCCTTCCAATAAGAAATTAAGGTGGGGGTTTCTCCATCCTTTCTTATTCTCTTTTGATGATTTTGTTCCTTTGAGTTGTTTGTTTTCTTTTTGTGGTGGTGTTTTATGGTGTGGTTGTTTTCTTGTGGTGTATGTTGTTTATAACAACTTGGACCAACATTATGTATGGATAAAATAAGTGATCACTTGAAAGAAAGTGAATGGTAGAATTAAATAAAACATAAAGATTGAATCTTGGATTGTTGTAACTTTTGTTCTTGTTGTTGTTATTGGAGTAAATGAACATAAGCATATGGTGATTTGTATACATACCCATCTATGGGTTATAGGACTTGACATTGGACTCATACACATATGCATATGAACATTGTATACATACCTATTTTGGGATGTAGAACTCAACCAAGAACCTTTGGCATAAGCATATGTTTTGCACATAGAACTATTACATACCCCTTGGGGTTGTAGAACTCTTGATTATTAAAAATGAGTCTTTTATTTGCTTCTTGCTCTCTAATTTATTAAATAACAAATTTGTGCTAGCTCCTAGTTATAAAAAGATAGACTTGTAGTATGTAGAAATGGTAGCTCATAAAGTTAAATTGTTGTTTCGTGTTAGATGTTGTAGGAAGTCCATGTGATTGTTGTATTCATCCTCAAATATTGTAGGAAACCTAAGTTTATGTTTGTCTACCATGTTGTAGGAAATCTAAGTTTATGTTGTCTACAATGTTGTAGGAAGTCCATGTGTATATTGTATTCATGCTCAAATATTGTAGGAAACCTAAGTTTATGTTAGTCTACCATGTTGTAGGAAATCTAAGTTTATGTTGTCTACAATGTTGCGGGAAGTCCATGTTTATGTTGTATCCATGCTTGACTTGTTGTAAGAATTATAGTAAGAACTCATGTTTATGTTGTATCCATGCTAGATTGTGTAGGTTTGATATAGTAAAGAAACTCCTCATACTAGATTGTAGTAGTAGATGTTCTACTTAAGTTGTTTTCATGCTTAGATTGTTGTAGATCGACATACCATGCTAGATTGTAGTAGGTTGATGCTTGTGATATATACCATGCTTAGATTGATTGATATACCATGCTTAGATTGTTGTAGATTAATATTGAAGTTGAATACCATGCTTAGGAATGTTGTAGATTCATGCTAAGTGTATATACCCATGCTAAGATTGTTGTAGGATTAATGTTTAATTACCTAGCATGCTTAGATTGTTGTAGGAAAGTACAATCCATGCTTAGATTATTGTAGAAAAATTATATACCATGTTAGATTATTGTAGGATTGATACTCATGCTTTCTACTATGCTTAATTTGTTGTAAGATAAGGTAGAAAAGAAACTAATACCTACGTTGTATACCATGCTTAAGTAGTTGTAGGAAAAGATACATGCTTAAGCTAGTAGAAGATATCCATGCTTAAGCCTAATAATCATTCATGCTAAGATGTAGTGAGTTCATGCTTATGTTGTATGCATGTTGTAGGGATTGTAGTAGAGAACTCATGTTTATCTATGCTTAAAATGTATACCATGCTTAGGTTGATACTTAAGTAGTATACCATGTTTAGAATGATTTAGGTTCATGTTTAGAATGATGTAGGTTCATGCTTAAAATATATATCATGCTTAGGTTGATACTTAAGTAGTATACCATGTTTAGAATATTGTAGGTTCATGCTTAAAATGTATACCATGCTTAGGTTGATACTTAAGTAGTATACCATATTTAGAATGTTGTAGATTCATGTTAAGTCATATACCATGCTTAGGAATGTGTAGGATTGATGTTTAAATTACCTACCATGCCTAAGATTGTTGTAGGAATGCTTAAGTAGTATGTCATGCTTAAGATTGTTGTAGGTTCCTACCATGCTTGAGATTGTTGTAGAATGATGTTTAAGGTTGTATATCATGCTAATTGTTGTAGGTTAAAGTAGTAAAGAAAATCATGCTTTGTTGTATACCATGCTAAATTGTTAATACTCATGGGTAAGTTGTAGCAATTAGCTATGCTAAAATAGTAGGAGATATCCATGCTTAAATCTAGTAGCTATTCATGCTTTAAACTTATAGTAGCCTTCTACTTAAGTTATATCCATGCTTGAGTTGTAGTGACCATCCATGCTTAAGTAGTAAAGATCCATGCTTAGAGTGGGTAGTAGATATACATGCTTAAAGTAGTAGACGTTCATGTTTAAGTGTGAGTAAAGTCCATGCTTATAACAGTAGTAAACCTTCTTGTATAAAGTAATGGTAGATATCCATGTTGTAGTTGTAGTGTTTAGCAAAGAAACTATCATGTTGTGGTTGTAGCGTTAGTGGAGAACCAATCATGTTGTAGTTGCAATATTGAGTTGTGAGGTCATTCTAGCTAATCCCCTAGAAGGAACCCATGTTCGAGATTGCATAATTGTTCTAGATTCAAAAAACCATGCATGCTTGAATAGTATATTGTAGCTTTCTAGCTAAAAGAAACCATGCTTGAATTGTATATGGTAGTGAAAGATTAAAAAGGAACCCATGAACCCATGCACCTAGCTTCTAGGTGGTTCTAGCTCAAACTTGAGAGAGAACCCAAGAAACTAGTTGCATGTAGTTCTGGTTCAATTTGGGAAAAGAAACCGTGAATTTTTGTTGTATGAGGTTCTACTTAAGATTGGACCGTATCATGTGAACACTCTCCGCCTTCATGGAAAATAAGGGTTGGGGAAGGTCACTAATAATTGTTAGCTTGATAAAGGTTGTTATGTCGCTTTTGGGCTTCTCATTGGTAGAACGCCTAATTTAGAATGTTAGTAGATTCTTCAGTTGCTTCTAATTATAGAAGAACAAACTTTGCTAGCAAGCGCATGTTGTTGCTTCTAGGTTGATTCTAGCATGGTCGTTGTATGTAGTTGTCTCATACGTGGCTCACCTGGGCCGTATGTAACGGTTGGTCTTATACGTAGCTTATTTGGCTCGTATGTAGGTATTGTAGGCTATGAGTGGATCTGATGATATCTTGTGAAGTCTAGGTTAAGACAGGTTAATTGTTGCACTCTCTAGAAGAGGGACACGTACGGTACTTTTTCATGCCGAGTTGGAAGCACAGTGCCGTGTCTCACTTGTTTGGTTAGAAGAGGAACACGTACAGTACTTTTTCATGCCGAGTTGGAAGCACAGTGCCATATCTCGCTTGTTTGGTTAGAAGAGGAACACATACGGTGCTTTTTCATGTCTAGTTGGAAGCACAGTGACATGTTTCGCTTGTTTGGTTAGGGTTAATGACATCGTTAGGGTAATAACAGTTACTTAACCATTTTTATCTATGAATTGCCAAAAGGTGAGAGTTGGTGTTAGGGGTGATACCCTATAATCCAACCTCTCCTATAGGTTGATACTAGGTGGTGTTATTGGGATGTATTCCTCTGTCAAAGGGATACGAGCGGTACTTTTTCATGACAAGTTGGGAGCACGGGTTTCGTATCTTGATTGTTAATTCCTGAATGTGCCATGATAAGAACGAGAGGGTTTCCTAGGGAAATAGACCCTATGATTCCGTCAGGTTCTATGCCTTCTCATGACCAGTTGAGGGCACGAAAGAAGGTTGAAAAGTATCTTGTAGTTCGTGTTGGCTTTTGAGTGGGGTCCGGTGCGACTGGGTAATAGTGGCAAACAAGGACACCACTATTGACTGCAGTAATGGAACTAGACCGTACCTGCAACTTTGCCAGTCATGTAATATTATGTCAGGAACAGGATGGGTACCAAAGTAGAATACATGGCACGGGTTCAAATCCCTATATATGAAGAAACGGCTTGAGATGGGGCGTATGTAGTATGGGATGCATACTGTTCTAGAGACTTGCTTACATTAGAATATGAGCATCCTAGCCTTAGTTGATATTGCATTAGATTCTAGTCATAGCACTCACGAACACTTAAACTACACCGACACATTTGCCACGTTTTTTATATGTTTGTTTTGGGAGATTCGCTGCTAGTTATCAGCCTTAAAGCATCAGTAAATACTGACGTCCCTACTTCAATAGGTACTAGATCGCAGAAGTACATGTACGAGATTCAGGAGGACTCAAGGCAAGGAAAGCGAGGAGTTGATGTCATTTTAAGTTCCGCTGTAATATTTATGTTGATCATCTATTTCTTGAAAAGTACCCAAGTGAGAATTACCAAGTGTTGTCCTTTATTCATTGTACTCTGATGTAAATTGTTGAAAGTTGTAACACTTGGGATTGTAAAGGTATTATTGTAACACTGTTGTAATGTATTGCAGTTGTATAACAATCAGACTTGTAATACATTTTGTGTTGAATAAAAAATTTTAAATTTTCCTGTTTTTCTGTGTATTGTGACTAATTGAAGAAAAGATTCTGGCTTATGCCACGGTTTCCCAGTTACCAAAAATCGGGGCGTTACAGACATGATTAAAAGAGATTATGGATAGTACATCAGTAAGAAGTAATTGTAAGAACTAAGAGATTAATATCTTGTTAGGAAAGGAAGTTGTAGTTAGTTTGTATCATGCAAGAACAAACTATTTGAATGTCTATTTTCCATGCCACAAATTGTTAGTTAGACTTGAGTTTCGATTTGAATTAATAACATAGAATATGAGGTGAAATCTAGCTCACAATAACGATCGAGACGATAAAAAGCCACATGTTTTATGCATGAAGTTAACGTTTTCTTTGTGATTCGTATCAAGCCAATAACTCACTATTAATCCTAAATTGCATGTCATAGAATGCTATTAGACTTGTGTATTTAGTAGTAATCACTAGCATGAAGATTGAAGTATTATTTAAGCACAAGAATGCATCAATTGTATATGTATGTTCACTGCTTTTGAAGTTATAGCTCACTGTTTTGAAGAATGCTCTTGCTGTTGTTTGAGCTGATTATGTTGTTGTTTAGATACCCTTTTACTCTTTTATTTAAGGTCTATTACTTTTTTGATGCTTGGTTGAGTGGTCCTAAGTATATGATTGCTTTGCCCTTGCTTTGAGTACGAACAGGAGCTCATATTTTCTATTATACATTGTTTTGGGCTATTTATTGTTGGCCAAATTTCTCACTGTTTTGGGATGTTACATTGCTAATTTAGATGTATTTTATGCATTCTTTAAGACCTAATTTCACTGATTAGTAGTGTAGTGATGTGATCCTAAGTTCTAGCTTGCTAGCACATGAATTCGTGTTAGAATAGGAGCTTGTATTGTCAAAAATGTACTGTAGTGTTGGCTGTCTAATTTTGCTTTTTTTTTTTATCGTTTGCTTGCTGTTTTTTTAGCAAACATTTGCTGAGATGACCATGAGCCGAAGAAGTACTTGAGTTCGGCCTTAAAACGAGTCCAAAACAACAAGCAAAGAGGTCCGGAATTGGGTAGCCAGAGTGGCTTGGTCTGTAGTCAGTTTGGGTCGAGTTTGGGCTATGTTTTTGGCCCAGTTTGGGTCTATTTCGAGGCCCAAGTTGAACCATGATTTGGGTCGAGTTAGGTCTTGGTCAATCTTGGTTAGGTCGCTTAGTGTTGGAGATAGTACACGAGCCTAGTGTTATGTCTAGTTGATTATAATCACTTGAACTCTAGTATAAGAGTGTTAGCTAGTTGCCTTAATCTTGGAAATAAGTGAGTGAAATTCTAACCTTAGACTTCAACTAGAAAGATAGACCGATAGTTATAAACGAATTAATGGGATGTGAGGCAAAGAGTTGTGTAATGGTTAATAGTGTAGACTTGTATAAGTGAGTTGATGCATAGAAGCTTAAATATGATAATTGAAATTGTAGAACATTAGATAACTAGAATCAAGAATGAATGATTAATTAACAGGTGTGAGACTAGCGATGGTGCTAGACATTGCTAGGTATGAAGTAATAATAGATAGACTAGAATCGTTGGGATCAAGTGAATCTAGTTATTAATGATTCGGACTAGAACCCCGAGAACAACAATACTTCCTAATTCTAAGTGCTTCCTAAATAGTTGGGATTGTCGTAGAAAAGTCATAGTTCGTACCTTAATATGTAACCAAAAATGTGTGGTTCTAACGGCTAGGCAAGGTCCAGGGTACCGACAGTGCTGAGTTCTTAAGATGCAGGGTTAGGCCAAGTATGGCAAGTTACCCGTCTATTTTTTACATCGGACTGGTAGGATACGCTAGTTCTAGGTCGTGTTATTATTGAATTGTAAGGACATGCACTAGTTGAGAGTTGTACTCACCTGTCAAGGAGACACACGCAATGTCATCTCGACTTTTAATTTCTGGGATCTAGTGATAAGAATGGGAAGCAAATGTATAGGCCGCAGGGCTCCTATCGGAACTTGGGGGATGAACCCTTTAGTGGTTGTCCATGTTCTAAGTTATCGGTTACAGATGGGGAGTGGGTGTTTAACTCTGGGTCTTTCGACGAACTGAGAAAGACTGTAGGGCCGCCTTTACATCCGTGATAATTTTGATAAGGTCAGGGAGTGGAGAGAGACCGCAGGGTCCGGGCAGAGTGGAATGTCCAAGTCCGGAAAGCGGATAAAGACTGCAGTGTCCCGGTAGAATGGAATGGCCACGGGACTGTCCAGGAGCGGAGAGACCACAGGGTCTCGGGCGGAGTGGCGACGACTATAATCCAACTACAGTAGCGGAGAAAGACCATAGGGAGCTGCAACCTTATCAGTCACTAGATAAATGTCAAAAACATGGAAGAGTACGAGGATACATCTATGTTGCGAGGGATCGAATCCTATAAGAAAAAAGACATTAAGGGATTGTTCGGAAAGTATGTAGTATGGGCTGCATAAGATTCCAAGCAAGTGTGCATTAGAGAGCATGGCGTGCATTAGACTTCTAGGGTCATGGCATACACCGACACATCTAGATTTTGTATTTAATAAATTTCACATTTTTGGAAATAATTTGATTGTTGAGGATTTAGAGTTCGCTAGTATCATCAGCACTGTGTCAGTTGCATTCAACTGACGTGCCCATAGTTGGTTAGTTTGCAGGACTTTCTGATCGTGGGAGCGGGGGCTGTGTGGAGCATCCAAGCGAAGAGAGTTAAATTTTTGCACATGTAATTTATGATGTAAAATTTATAAAACAACCTTGCATATTATAATAACACTGGATGTAATAAACGTTTTAATTTCATGTGATTTTACTATGTGGTGTACTCATTTGAAGTAAATATTATAGTTGTTGTCATGAATTTCTAGTGTACGAAAATTGGGGACCTACAAGATGCGTGGGTGAACACGAGCTGCAAGACGCGCAGGTCGCCCCCATCAATGGCCAAGAGGTGTCTCCCTCTCCTAAGAAGTAGGATCTTGTACTTGCTTTGTTTTGTATTCTTCTTGCTGAACTTCTTGACTTGAGTTTTTGTAGCCGAGTTTCCTGAACCCCTAAAATCTTTGTTGCCGGGTTTGGTGACTTGGAATTATCATAGCGTAACTGGTTAAGTCTCTGATTCTCGACGTAATGCTGACTTTTCCATTTTTTGCTAGATTGTCGAACGTACTGGTGTCGACCCTTGTGATGCCTAGCTCGAATATCTCAAAAATAGACTACAGATTGCAGAGTCAAGTTTAGATCGTTTCCTAAAGGAGTCGAAGGACAGGGAGGCGGCGCTCATGGCACATCCGAATGTCATACCAAGTAAACCTGGTGCTAGCCTGCTTGAAACAGGCAATGGTCGACGGAAGCTTGGGTTCAGTTGGAGCTCAAGTAGCTTTCCCCGGCAGGTCATCCTGACCCCCTTCCTTGGAAGGTGCTATCTGATCATGAGACTCTTTCATTCAAGAGATTCTTGTAAAGAAGGAGTTAGAGATATACCGATTGAAGGTGAAGTTCAAAATGGCTTGGTCGAAAGCCACCCCTCTTCTCAGCGATTGGAATTCTGTTCGAGGTCCGTCTCCTCATGTTCGGGTAGAGCCAACGAACCCCGAGGATGCTTATAGCAGAGTTGCCAGAGTGTCCGGCATAACTACCCCAGATCAGCAGGTTGAAGCACAAACTCGATCGATCGGCATGGATCTGATCCATTTGAGCCCGAGGGGATGCACCCTCAACGAAAGAGGTTCCCTAGACGACCATCCGGCGTTGATTTTTGTTTTACTAGTTGAACTCCTAGGCAATGCCCAATTTAACAATAAGTATTTGCCCGCTTGCACCGAAATAATGTACTCGGCTTTCCGAGCATGTACTTTGTGGATTAATACAAAACTTCAAGTTTTCGCATATGATACGGTAGAGTGGGATAGTGTGGATGGAGCCCTTCAACTCAAGGTTTTGGAATGAAGTAGAGAATGTTGATAAGAATGTGTATTTGGGGGAGGGTGGGGGAGGGGGATGAATGGAGAGTATGAACTAGAAATTCGGTGCTGCACATGCCTCAAACAAAGGGCTCCTCTTTCCCCTCTTTTATTCACCCTGATTGTTGAAGAAATTGCATAAATGATTAGGAGAGACGAGAGACTGACATTATCAAGGGTCGTACAAATAGGGGAATATAGGCATCGATGGATATTCTATAATATGCTGATGATACCCTAAAGTTCGGAATGGCAAAGTTAGAAGAAACCCTGGAGCTTGGGATGGTGTTGAGGTGTTTTGAGGCCTGGTCGGGGCGATCAAGAATCTGGGATAGGAAAAGTCCCGGGGACCTGATGGTTTCCCTATATTTTTTTATAGAATCTTTAGGAATCTCATTAAGACTGATTTACTAGATATCTTCCAAGATGTGTACCAAGGAATGACGGATGTTAAAAGCTTGAACTATGTAAATGTCATTTTGATCCCCAAAAAAGTGATGTTATGAGGGTGTCAGATCTCAGACCAATCAGAATGTTTAATGGATCTTTTAAGATTATTATGAAAGTACTAGCCAATAGATTATCACACATTTAATAGGGGAATCACAAAGTGGCTTTGTTAAGGGGAGAAATATCATGAATGGTGTTGCTTCTACTCATGACATTGTTTTAAGAGGTGGTAAGGATAAGGTCGACGGGTTAATTCTCAAACTGAACATTGAAAAGACATATGATACGGTCGAGTGGGATAGTGTGGATGAAGTCCTTCAACTCAAAGGGTTTGGAACGAAGTAGAGAATGCTGATAAGAATGTGTGTGTGTGTGCGTGTGCGTGTGCGTGTGCGTGTGCGTGTGCGTGTGGGATAGTGTGGACGAAGTCCTTCAACTCAATGGGTTTGGAACGAAGTAGAGAATGCTGATAAGAATGTGTGCGTGTGCATGTGCGTGTGCGTGTACAAGAAATTTGGTGCTGCACAAGCCTAAGACAAGGGGATCCTCTTTCCCCTCTTTTATTCACCCCGATTGCTGATGTACTTGCTGAATTGATTAGGAGAGCACAAGCGGCTTACATTATCAAGGGTTTTACAATTAGGAGAATACCGGCGCCAGTGGCTATTCAACAATATGAAGATGATACCCTAAAGTTTGGAATGACAAAGTTAGAAGAAACCCTAGAGCTTGGGATGGTGTTGAGGTGTTTTTAGGCTTGGTCGGGGCCGAGAGTCAACTTACACAAGAGCTGTGTGACTAAGCCAAGCGAAGAACCCTCCACCCCAATTGAGACAATAATGACCTGCTTGGGCAGTGAGAAAGGTGATTTCCCTTTAAAGTACTTAGGAACACCAATTAGACTGGGAGTGATGCATCAAGAGGACTGGATATCGTTTTTGGATAAAGTAGCAAAAAGACTAGCTAGGTAGAAAATGGCAATTTCTTTCGTTGGGAGGTAGAATCACACTGATTAACTCCCTGCTTAGTAGCTTGTCCATTTAATTAATGTTGATTTACAAGTTACCGGGATGGGTCATTAGTAGAATCGAAAAATATAGGAGACAGTTCCTTTGGAAAGGTATTACTGATGTCAATAACGGATTCCATTTGGTTAGTTGGGGAGGTCATGTAAAAAGGAGTTTGGGGGACTTGGAATTATGGACCTGCAAGTGGAAGTGCAAAATGCGGAAACGGCGAAACATGTGGTGGTGTAAATTCTTTGCCCTAAACCGTAGATGGAAATTTTTAGGTATGGGGGTTAGAAATGCGAACGAAAAGGCCGATGTCGAAAGGAGTGACAAAGGTGGGAGAAATGTTCCACGTTAACACGAACTGTGTACTGAGAAATGAGTTATTAGGTTTTGGAAGGATAAATAATGTGGCAGTAATACTATACAATCGTTATTCCCTCAGCTTGCCGAACAAACTCTAAACGTAGACGTCTTAGTTGCTGAGGTTTGGAAAAATGATAGATTAAGAGTATAATTTGGGAACCGTTTATCTCATGAGTGTCAGGAACAATTACAGACACCGAAGAAATTTGTCTCAGAATGGGGACGCAGGAAAAAGGAAAAATAGAGGAGTAGATGAGCGTGGGTGGTGCATAGAACCTAATGATACATTTTCAGTGAAATCAATGTATATATGGCTAAATGATGGTAGGGGAGAAGTGGGGAGGCAAAAATGATTTGGAAGATTACCGCACCACCTAAGGTGAATGCATTCTTATGGTTGGCTACAAATAACTCTATCCCTTCCAAAGTAAAATTTCAGAAGGCCAAATATTCTTGTGGATGCTACGAGCTCTAGATGTAATCTTGGAGAGGGCACAAATCACATTTTTTCCTCTTGTCCTAATGCCAGGCTAACGTGGGAGGTAGTGTTTTTGGGGTTTGGGAAAGTTGAGTGCCCTAAGTCAGCTTGAGAGGTTTGGGGGGGAATGGAGAGCGAGAGCAATCAAGAAAGAAAATAGAATAGCATGTGATAATTCTATTTCAGCCACCATGTAAAGCCTATAGCTAGACCGAAATGAGTAGTGTTTTCGTAACTATAACTGTAGATTCTCTATCATGATATAAAGAATTATTGCATTGACTAATGCTTGGACAGGGCAAGGGCAAGTAGGGCCAAGAAGAGACTGCGGATGGATGACAACAAGTAGTGCTTCGCAAGAACAGCTGGTGGGTGGATGGCTGGTTGATGGACTTCAGTCAGATCTATTCTATCTGTTGTATTCTCTTTTTAGATTATCGTATTTAGAAGTAGTTGATGTAGTAGACTTTTGTGGTGAACTTGTGATGTACTAAGTTGTATTGTGGTTTGTTAATTATTCATTAATAAAACTAGCTGGTGATTGTGGGTCACCTTTATCTTCAAAAAAATTAAATAAAAAAAGGAAAAAAGAAGAAAAAGATGAAAGTGACTCTGCTACATAGACAATTAACACTAGCTACAAAAGTTTCTTCCCCCAAGATTATTAATACCAATTAGGTATCGAAATTTGTAATTAAAATTTCATATTCATAGAGGCATAATTTGGCAGACTGAGTATGTTTAAAAAAGAACGATATAAAGTGCATAACCCTTACAAGCTGAGCGCGAGAAATATAAAGACCAAGAGAGGACTTGGGGGATGCTCGTCAAAGGACATGACAAGATATTGAGTTACAAAGATGTGGGTGTGGTTAATAACACTGCTCTGAAGGTATAAAGCAGACATCATTTCACCCTCACTATATCTTAGTGATCATAACGAAACTAAACCCTGCAATGATAGAAGTAGATTTTGTGAATACAGTTCCCATTTTCATCACTACATGATTTAACTTTGAAAACACACCCTTTACTTGCTAAAAGAACATAAGAATGTTCAAGATATGCAAAAGCTTCTATCAACAAAAACAACTGTTTATAGCTAGTGGAGGAGGATACTCGTAAATGCCAAGTAACATTCAAGCACAATGCCAGCAACAAAAATAAGTTTCAGCTTCCAATGTAAAGGCCTCAGAGATGGCATATTTACTCTACTAATCTATATAATAAAACACCAAGGAAGTTATCAAGTGGCTCTCATTCATTTGGAGAAAAAAAATTCAACGGTCTAGATTTTTGCTTCCAAAAGACATTTTTTCTCCCAAATGTTTCTCCCAAAATTCAAAATCCCCCCCCCCCCCCCCCAGACAAAACAACTCCTTCATTTATTACTTTCTCTCTCTCTTCCCCCTCTTTTCTCATTTTTCATATTTCTCTTTTTTTTTAAACCCATGTATGTATGTCAACCAAAAAAAAAACATTGAATGTTTTTTTTGTTATGCAATTTTGGATTATGCTTTTTTTTTATTTCAAATTTTTAATTATGTTTTTTTTTTTTTGGATTATGTTTTCATAACTCAATAACATCCACTTCCATTTAATTGCTTTTAAATTACCATATTTGATCTGATTGTATTATACTTCACTGAGTAATTGCTTTAGATTAGAATGCTTTACTGAGTTAATTTTGATTAGAATATATTTTTTTATTAAGCAATTTCGGATTATTCTTTTTTTCAGTATTTGGGCATTTGCTGCTTGGAAAGATCGTTGCAAATTCTCCAATTGTATTTCGGATTTTTGTAGCTGCAAAATTGTATCTTAATCTGCTTTGCTGCAATTTCACTTCACGTATACATCACAACAAATTTTATCTTTTAAATTTATACATGGTTAACTGCATAAAAATCTAACAAGGGGGAACTAACTCATGCAGTTTGAGGTGTTAACCGTAACTCATGCAGTTAGAAAATGAATTGCTACTTATATTAGACTCCAAATCAAAAAAAAAAAAAATCTTATGCTCAAGTCACACATAACTAGGAATTTTCGATTCACTACTGTTGTAGATTCACAATATTATTTTTGAATCCCGAGCTGCTGACAAATAATCCTGCAATATACAAACCAATAAACATTAAAGTCACTTCATAATCCTACTTCAAAGTACATCAATACATCAACGTCCATTAGCAAATAAAAATCTACATAAATCATCCCTTATTGTTTACAAGATTTTTCATATGTTGTATCGTTCCGAATATGTGTCGTAGGCACGAGCCCACGGGCATACCTAGTATTGAATATGAGAGAATCAATAGGATTCAGTTAATACCCTATTCAAATAAAAAGATATTTCAATACTAGATTTGCCCGTGGACACGTGCCTAAGGCACGTCGTCGGAACTATACAACACACGAAAAGCCCTGTAAACAGTAAAACAACAATTATGTAGTTCAAGTTTGAATAGTATGACAATAATTAGTTGTAAATAAAAGTCCATATTTCTATTAGTATATGTTGAAAAATAATTATAAATGACGGTGTAAAATCCAACTTCTTAGAACATTAAGGGTGGAAAATGATGAAATTTAACTTGTTGAAGAGATATTTGCTATTTTCAATATAACATGTGCAATAAAAAAACATAAAAATTCTGAAAATTTTACAAACCTAAAATCTTAAAATCTAAATTTCTAAATAAGTTAAGAAAGAATGGGAAAGAGAGAGAAGAGAGAGAAAGAGAGAAATATGAAAAAGTTAAGAGAGAAGAGAGAGATAGTAATAAAGTAATGAGTTTTTTTGTTTTGGGGGAAAAAATTTAATTTTGGGGTTTGAAATTTTTGGGCGGAAAAATATGTTTTGTGAGAATCAGTCTAGGCCATTGGTTTTAGGGGAGATTGAATGAGAGCCACTTGATAGCTTTCTTTGTAATTTATTATATAGATGTTCGACATAACAGTCGTATCCATTGATCAACAATTTGAACAACAGCACACACACACACACACACACACACACTCTCTCTCTCTCTCTCTCTCTCTCTCTCTCTCTCTCCTGTTTGTTCTTGGGGATGGGAGGATTCCCTCTTCCTCCTTCCCCCTCCCCTACCACCCACCTCCGTTGAGGTGGTTTGATCGTTGAAAACACCAATGAGAGGAGTAGAAGATGGGGACTGCCTCTTTTGGGGGAAAACTAATGTGCCCACAAGAGGGGCACAGTTGGCTCGCTGGTGAATGACATTCGTCACGAATTCATCGGCGAGTTGTAGAGATTGTGGCAGGAGTTTGGTTCTCCGGCGAATCATAAAGTTTGAGATGGGTTTGCCGACAACGGAGGTGAGCATGCATTCAAGATACGGTAAAATTGTGCACGTCATCGCCACAGATGATCTTGGTGGACTTTGCCAGAATTTTCGCTGGATTAGGTGTCAAGGAAAGCCGGCGGAGCTTCGGGAGTGGGTTGTTGATGACCGGAGATGTGCGAGTTGATTCGGGTGGCTGGTTGGTTGTGTATGATGCCATCAAGGTCTGGCAAGTGGTAAATTGTGAGATAGGAGATGGGTTCGCCGGCAAATGGATATATTTTGAGATGGGTTAGTGGGAAAAGGTGATGCACATGGATTCAAGAGATGGTGAGATGATGCACTTGCATTGCGGCATTGGCCGCCACCTATAGCGGTGTTTGCGGTGGCCCAACGTCGTCGGCATTGATGTTGGAGAGCCGGACCTGAGCGGATGTCGGGGAACGTGGTGTTGTGTGTGGTCATTGGGGGGGGGGGGGGGGGGTTGGTAATCAAATTTGAATTTCAAATTTGATTCCAGTAGGTCCCACCAAGTCTATGTTTCAAATTTGAACTTAGATTTTTCAAATTTGAATCCTGTAGGTCCCACCAGGTGTCTATTTTAGGTTTGAACTTACATTTTCAAATTTGAAAGTGGATGAGTTTGGTGAGTGGTGGGCCTCCAGATGGTGTTTAACTTCCTGGTAGGTGGGCTGGGCTTTAATCTTGGACTAATTGTGCTTTGTTGGTTAAGCTGTGTTTTTGGGTTGACTTAGGCCATCTCCAACCATGCTAGCCATCTTTCAATTTTAGTCAAAATAGCTAATATAAAGGCAAAAATATGCTCCAACGGGACTAGCCAAACCACTCGTCAAAATAGATTTCTAATATTCACTCGCCAGATCTGGCGAGTATGTACCGCTCGCTAAACTTCTTCCCAAAACCACAAAATTGCGAAATCGTGGAAATCAATCGCGAAAATTGCGAAATCAATCGCAAAAATTGTAAAATCAATCGCAAAATTGCGGAATCGCAGAAAATTGCGGAATCACGACATTTATATTTCTGTTGTTGGAGGACTCGCGGAAATCAATCGTGAAAATTGCAAAATTTTATTTTTTGGCTTGGAAATTTTATTTTGTATTGGGCTTTTTTATAGGCTTTTATTTTATATTTTTATTTTATTTAACTTTGGACTTTAAATTATTAATGGTTATTCAAAATAGATAACATGGTTGGAGTGGAGACTTTTTTCGCTAGCCAAATTATCCATTTGTTATCCATTTTGGCTATTTTAGTTAGCCAAAATAGCTAACGTGGTTGGAGATGCTCTTATATCAATGGGGGTCTTAGGCGCAATTGATTGAGTTTTTGGTATTCACTACATGACGGGTAGATGGGGGAGTGGTCTGTCATATGGTATTTGTGCAAGTCATCACTAGAATGGTAGATGTATGAGACGACGCTTTGTGAGAGCTGATGATGGCATGACTAGAGTGGTAGATGTGCAAGTCATCGCTTTTGTGGTAGATTGCGAGTCGTCACTGGAAGGATTGACGTGCGAATAAGTGTGCGTGCCATCGACTTTTTAGTAGATGTGTGAGTGGTCGCCGAAGAGATAGATGTGCAAGTTGTCACTGTTTTGGGAAAGTCGCAAGATTTCACTTGAGGGGAGTCGTTCGGTGTGCGAGTTGACGCTGTCGGGATAGATCATGTTGTCGATGTGGTGAATGTTTGAGTGTCGTAGTTGCTGTAGAAGAATGATTCGTTGCCGATTGTGGTTGATCGATGAGTTACCGTAGGTGCAATTGAGAGCTTATGTTGATTGACGTTAGAGACATTAGAAAACTTATTACAAGTTCATTGACAATATTTTAGACTTAGGGAGGGATAAGTATTAAATTGTAGTCTTATTTTGTAATGTATGTTTTTAGATGTTCCTATTTAGAAGAACGATTTTTAATATAATTTATTTTATTATTATCTTATTAATGAAACATGGTGGAAAAATTTTCCATTTTTGTCTATTAAAAAAAAACCTCTCTATTCGACATCTTCTTCTTCTTCGATTTTTTTTTTTTTTTTTTTTTGAGGTTAAAGGTGGAATAATGTCACCCTGTTTCATTAATAAAAGGTTAATAAAACAACCCCGGTGTACCGGGAGAGTACAATGCAGGAAATAAAGAACGCAAAAGTACAATGCAGGAAATAAAAACATTATCCCCCAACAAACCCTAGGGGGTGGGACTAACTATCCATACATCAAACAACCCAAAAGTATAGTAGGCCGGTACAAAACACAAAGTAGCAGAGATTCTGATGTGACTGGTGAATCCAGCCCCTCAGTCCAGTGTCGGTCTGAACTCTACCTCCTCATCGTCAAACTCTTCCACCTGGAATACTCTGGCTATCCTTCCTCTCACCTCTGTGGCCGCAGCTGTGGCCCAAAAAGAAATAAGATGTATGGTATGAGTAAGGTTACCAGAAATACTATTTCATGAAGCACAAAAATAAAAATAATTTTTGTCTAGCCATAACACCCATGTTGTTGCCGTAATTGCGATGTACCACGCATCCTTCATTTCTTGGCGAATCGAGGCAAATTTGGGGCCAATCCACAAATTCTCATATTCGCAGGGGTAGTCACCTGTTCCTAAGGCTCGGAGTACCTCCACCATAGTTGCCTTACTCCTTGGGCAGTGAATAAAAAGGTGATTCAGATTTTCCGCATGCATGTTGCAGAATCCACAGTTGGTCGCAATCTGGGGTTGTCTTTTGGCAAGGTTCTCTCTACTGAGGATTGCATTATTGAGCACTAGCCAGAGGAATACTTTGACTTTAAAGGGAGTTTTTGCCTTCCATAACACCTGTGCCCAGCTGGGTCTGCATCCTCGATAGTGAATTCGATGATACAGAGATCTGACCGTGTAAGCACCCTTGGACTCGAGCCCCCAACGCATCTGATCTGGGCCTTGGGCGCACCTCGCGCCGGTCCGTGTGATGTGTGCTTGCAAGTCAAGCGATTGCTGACGTAGTGCTGGGGAGAACGTTCCTCGGAACGTCGGCTTCCAACTTCCCCTTTTCCAACTCTCGGCTACGGAAATATTCGGTCGACTCGTTTTCTCATACAACTCTGGGAAGGTTTCCTTCAGGGTATGAGCACCACACCACCTGTCTCACCAGAATCTGGTGGACTGTCTATTACCGATAGTCGACGTAACTGTTGAGTTGAACGGTCCGCTTGCCTTGGTGATTCCTTTCCAGAATTGCAAAACTTTAGCCCCTACTCGGAAGCCTAAGCTTCTCGTGCCTTTTTCCCGGAGGTACGGTTGAATGAAATCCTTACATTCTTTCCCGCTATTGTGGAATACCTTCCACCACTATTTCCCCAGAAGGGCGAGGTTCATATCTCTAAGGTCGATGATGCCTAGCCCTCCATGCTTCTTCTTCATGCAGGCTATACTCCATTTAATCAGGTGGTAACCTCCCTTATTCGAATCTGCCCCTTTCCATAGGAATCTTTTTCGGATCTGGTCAATCCTCTCGATAACCCATTTAGGAAGCTCAAAAAATGACATGTAGTAGATTGGCAGATTAGACAACGCTGAGTTGATGAGGACCACTCTACCACCGAGTGACAGTGATTTTCCTTTCCAACCAGACAGCCTGTCCTCCACCCTGTCTATAATAGGCACCCAATCCGCTTTAGTGAGTTTCCCTGGCCTGAGTGGGATCCCTAGGTATTTGATTGGGAATCCATCCGTCATACAGTTTAGACTGGTAGCATGTTCCTGTATTTCTTCATCGGATAGGGTGATTGGAATCAGTGCACTCTTGTGGAAATTTATCTTGAGACCTGACCAGGCCTCAAAACAGTAGAGGGCCCCTTTAAAGCAGACCGTTCCTGGCCTGGTCCCATTACCAAAAAGTAGGGTGTCATCTGCGAACTGAAGGATCGTGCACCCTTGATTAGACGCACTACTAGCTACCGACATAATCCACCCTTTTCTCTGACAATTCTCCAGCATATCCCTCAGCACATCTGCTACGATAGTAAATAGAAGTGGTGATAGCGGGTCCCCTTGTCGCAGTCCCTTCCTACAGGGGAACGGCGGCCCTGGCCGCCCATTCACCGAAATTACCGTTTTGCTAGTGTGTAAACACTGTCTGATCCAGCTTATCCACTTATTCCCGAAACCCCTTCCTTTGAGAGCTTCCAGCAAGCACTCCCAATCGATGGAGTCATACGCTTTCTCAAAGTCCAGTTTTAGGAGGAAGTACTTAGAGTTGCTCGTATGGCAACGGTGGATAATTTGCTCAGCGGTGGCCACGCAGTCTAGAATATTTCTGCCCTTGATGAAACCCGTTTGAGATTTGCTGATTAGGATGTCCATTATACTACCCAGGCGGATGGCTAGGACCTTTGTGATTATCTTAGCCGAAAATTTTATGAGGCTGATCGGTCTAAAATCTCCCACTCTCATCGACTCCTCCCGTTTGGGAATCAGGATGACTTTCGCTAAGTTGAACATGCCCAATCTGAGATTGTTGTTAAAAATGTCTTCCATCAATGCCATAAAGTCCCCTTTAATTTCTTCCCAGAAAACTTAGAAGAACATCACTGGAAAGCCGTCTGGCCCTGGCGACTTGTCAGCTCCCATTTGACTGATGGCCTTTTTTACCTCCTCTTCCGAGAAAGGAGCTTCCAGAGTGGCTAAAGTGCGAAGAATCGATCTGGTATGTCTGCCAGAAATCAATCCTAAGTGGGATCCTGAAGTCATTCTTCTTCCCCAATAGGTCCTTGTAGTAGCCTTGGAAGGTTGTGGAAATCACTTGTTCGTCTTGCACTGTCCCCGAGTTTGTCTCTATTGATAGAATAAGATTGAACCTGCGTCTTGCACTGGCCACTCGGTGGAAGTAGGCCGTATTCGCGTCCCCCTCTTTGAGCCATGAAATCCTTGACCTTTGCTGCCATTTGATCTCTTCCAGCTTATAGAGATTGGCGATGTTCTCTCGGAGCAGGAGAAGTTTGTTTCTTTCATCTTATGACAGGACTCTCGTTTTTTCCAACCTTTCTAGTTCATCAATTCCTTCTAGGAAAGAGTCTTTTGCATGCCAGATGGTCGAGAACCTTGATCGATTCCATTTACGCAGATGCTTCCTTAATCTGCGTATTTTTTCACACCATCGGCCTGCAGCATCCGTGCCAGTCACTGGAAGTGCCCAGTTTTCCATCACCATGTGGTGAAACCCCTGAATTTCTAGCCAGGCCTTCTCAAATCTGAATTTCTTAGACCTTTGGACTCCCTGTATCCCGGTGTCAAGAAGGATCGGGGTATGATCTGATGTGGGTCTGGGGATCGATCTAGCAGTTGCTAGTGGGAACTTAGCCTCTCACTCCATTGATACTAATATTCTGTCCAGTTTGGCCATGATCAGAGCAAACTGCATGTTAGACCACGTAAATAGTCTATCATTAATTGGGATATCTATCAGCTCTAGGTCCGTGATCACCCTGTTGAACTCTTCTATGTTCCTGTCGCTGGAACCTCTTCCCTTGTGCTCGAAAGCAAATCTGGTAATATTGAAGTCCCCTCCGACAATCCAGGCCCCCGGCCATCGGAGTCCAATACTGACCAGCTCTTGCCAGAAGGCATCACGCTCTGAGGCCACATTCGGTCCATAAACGACAGTGATAGTTTGCATCCACTTATCAGATCGTCGTTCTAGCCAGGTAGTCAGGGAGAATGTTCCACTGTACACCTCAGAACAAGTGAGCAGGTCCGGGTTGAAACCAATAGCAATTCCCCCCGAGGCTCCCGAGTACCCATTCCTTGATTCTGTTCCCCCCTAACCTCTTGAGTTCGGCCCCGTGCACAAGTTTGGTCTCCTGTAACCCAACCACTTCCGCCTTGGATTTATTGATGACGTCTCTAACCATATCTCTTTTCCCTCTATCCCCCAACCCCCGGACATTCCAGAATAGTGTATTCATTGGGGGACCAAGTTTGTGATGACCGTGTGTATGGGGGTTGGACGGGTTTCGCATTCGAAGACCACTGTCCCCCCAGTGTTGGGACCTAATTCCTTTGATCACTAGATTTAACCCTATCAGTTTCCCAACCCCTAATTTTATTAAGAAGTAAAGCGTTGCGTTCTTTGTCGCATACTTCCAAACCACAGGTTTTGGCTAAGAGAAAAACTTCAGAGTCTGACATGAAATTTAATATATTAGCTAAAAAAATTCTTGTACCTCCGTCGTCGAATTTAGCCGCTTTGGCTGCCACTGCTACCTCCAAATAGTCATCCAAGGACTCCACATGAGCCCTCTTCGACGACCGCTGCACCCTGAACCCAACCGTCTTGCTAGACGATCCAGTACTGTAACCTGGTGCCGACTCTGGAATTGTGGACAGAACCATCTCTGGCGAGATCTCCCTTTGTGTATCAGCAATAAATTCTAAATCCTCTGACTCCTCGTCTGTAAATGAGAATTCTTCGTCCAGGTTAAGGTGCCCTTTCAGGTCCTCATCACTATCTGCATGCTGATTTTCTAATTGTGGAGTAGACTCTCTCACTGTGGATTCCTTATTGAGCCCACCGATTGCCGATTGCTCTTCAAGAATAGCAGTGTTTCCTGTGGCAGACCCCTCGATGGGCCCACACTCCATCTGATTGTGCAAAATTATAATGTCACTTGTCGCAGGAGTGAGGAGAAGCGTCTTGGGCCCCTCTATAGGCCCATTAACTCCTATAAGGTTCACTCCACCACCCCCCCCTCCGCATAAGATAAAATTCCCTCGTTACACTCTATTCCTCTGCGGTGCAACACACCGTTCCTCTCGAACTTCAAAACAGGTCCCTGCTGTTGCTTGCAGTATCGTGACCCAGCGGCTGTTGCAGAGGTTGGTTGTATCGATGATAAAGGGGTAGAGGTCGATGATTTGAGTGCCAAAACGTAGCTCACTTTCTCCTTAAGTCTCATAGCATGCTGGGTTTCTTCTTCTTCGTTGGCTTCTTTCCCATTTTTGGGCGCTCTCAAATCTTGAGCGCCAGTAACCCCTCTCTTCTCACTTCCCTTTGAGCTTTCATCTCTGTGCGCGAGCAGCACTCTGCTCGTCTCATTCCCCAACCTAGCCTCTAAGATCTGACTCCCTGGTTCCAAAGAAGCAGCTTTTTGCTCTTCTGGTGCTTTCCACATCTTTTCTACCCACTCTCTGGTGGATTGAGCTTTCTCAGATGGCTTTTTCCCCAAGCTGGGCTTGTCTCTCACCAGCTCTCGTCCCGAAGCATGCCTGTTGTAGCAGAGTTGGTGAATGCCATTTTGGGGGCCTGCATGTCCTGTCCCCCTTCCTAGTTCCACAGCCTGTCCCTCTTTAGCTGCATGCAGTGTTTGACCACTTTGTAGCTCTCTGTTGCCGATTTGGGTAATCTTCTCCTTGCCCTTTTTCTGAAAAGCCCCTGATGTCGAAAGGTTTACCAGATCTGGGCTTGGGACCTCTTGGCCATTGGATCCCTTGGTCTGGCTCCAGAGTCGACCACCGGCGTCCCTCCTTGCCCCAAGCCTCTCTGATCCCTCCACTGTGGCCTCTTGGAGCGCTTTCATCTCTCTCGCCGCCTTGATCACCTCTCGATGGTCCCTCTCCACCTAGTGATTTCCATCTATGGTGAGCTCCCATGTTGGCGATGTCACTTGCTTGTAGCTTCGACTGTCTCTGAGAGAGGATGGAGGTGCTGGGGACGTGATGGAGGTGTGATCTATCTCCTTATCTGCGCATTTGTCGAGGACAAAGCATATGAGATAGGAATCCTCATATGAGAACACTTTTGCAAATCTCGGTATTAAGGCGATGTCCCTACTTCTTATCAGTACCCTTGCCGATACTATTTCCGATCGACGAACAGTCTTCTCGTCGATTTCTTCCACTATGCCGAAGTCGGAGACCATCTCTTGCAAGGCCTCCTTCTTCCAAAAATGTAGTGGTACATTATGAATCCACACCCAGTATCTATCCCCTTGAGGTCTTTCAGCATCGAAGCTTGGTGACCAGGTTTCAAAGTCCAGTTTGAAATGCCCAAAGTCCACTGCGGCTATTCCGGTGATCTCTATCATCTTTTGTGGTGAAGGGAAGGAAACCAAAAACTGAAGGGGAGACATTCTCTTGACAACCCAGTTACGGTGTGCCTTCATCGGCCATCTCGCATTCAAAGCTTGGAGAACATGGGCCTCCGATGGTCTTCCCGCAGTCACACGTGCCACTGCACACCACTGCTTAAACCATTTTTCCTCCACTTTTATAGTAGTGAGACTGTTAGCAAGCTTGATCGTCGCTGGGTTGTCCGGAGATCTATCCCTGTACACTCGCCTCTCTTCGTCATTGTTGGAAGCGATGACATTTGTGCAATTGTAAGATAAATGCCCCCACTTCAAACACCTCAGACAACGCACATCTTTGGTGCATTCCGTCCGGTAGTGTCCCAACTCTCCACAGTTGAAGCACGGCACCAGTTTGCGCTTTTCCTTTCTCTGTTGCTTTCTGAATTCCTTTGGTGCTGGCGGTGGGGACTTTGATTTTCTTTTTCTTTTGTGAATTACTTCCTGCCAACTCTCCGCCTCTACCCCAATCGGAGGTAGACTCTCAACCTCCACAACTCTATCATTTGGACCCCTTCTTTGGGCCAATACAATGGTGGACCGTGGATGGTCGGGGGTCGGCTTCCTTGGCAGTAGTTGGTGGGGGTTGTCGGGGGGGGGGGGGGGGAAGCAGGAGGTTGTGGTTGGAAATGCTTGTTGGGTTCCATAAGGGGAGTGGTAGCTTTTGGAGGTAGGTGATGTAGCATTGGCGCAGTTGGTTTTGGTGGGGTGTTTGAGTGATCTTGCTTACTGTGGTTGTGGGGGTGCTGGTAAGGGTCATTGTGATGTTTTCTTGGTTCTCTGAGATGAGGGGGGTTGTGGGTTGTATCACGGTAGCTTCTGAGTCTTTCTCTTGCATAATTGACCCTGTAATTGTCCTTGTGATGCACCTCGGTGTTGTAATGTTGATGTTGAGCGTGACACCGGCCCAACGGGGGGTTCTCTTACGCCGATACTGGCCTATAGGAGGACCCTCCCTTTGGGCCCGTCCTCTCGACTGCCACTCAACCAATGGGCGATGATGAATTGCGCCTCTCCCCTCAAGCCGAGGATGTGCATTTCGATGTGCCTGCTGATGGGAGATGGCGACTCTGAGCCCCAAGTGTTTGCCCTCATCGCGGTAAGGTTGTAGGGTAGCATTTGGAACTGGGTTTGGGACCAGTGTTGTATCAAGTCTGTGAGGTGGAGGTTCAGGGGTATCAGCTGTTGGAGGAGGGGGTGTTAGGGCGGTCGTGGTGTGGCGGACCCTCTCGTTGGGTCCGCACCCACTGAGTTCCAATTCCGATAACATACTGGAATGAAGTCAGAGGTCCGAGGTAAGAAACTAGACTAGCGGCTAGCTGTTGCAGAGGTCGGCGAGCACAAACAAGAGGAGGGGTTAAAAGTTAAGAGGAGGAAGGTGGGGTTCAAAAGTACATGAGAGGTACAGGAGAGGATGAGGATTTAGAAAGGAGGAGGAGGGTGGCCGGGAAGGATGTCGAAGAAGTTGACTGGTGGTGAGGAAAGGGAGAGGGTGGGAGTTAGTAGGAGCTCTTTCATTTAGGCTTAAAGATATTCATTTCTGTGATTCACCAAATGGTTCTTCTTCGAAATTTTCCTATTAAAGATTATCTTATAAACAAATTAATAATTTTCAAATCCTTGTAAACTGATCTTCCAATATGAGCATCATTTAATTATAAAATATATCATTCTTTTATTTGAATAGACAAATCAGTCATATCATTCTCTGTAAGATCATCTTCAACCACGTTAGCCATCTCTCAATTTTATGCTCCAACCGGATTCGTCAAACCACTCGCCAAAATAAATTTTATCAGATTCACTCGCCAGATCTGGCGAGTTTGTATCACTCGCTAAATTTCTCTTCTGCTCTTTCCGTCTCTCAAAATAAAATAAAATAAAATAAAATAAAAAATCCTGAACTCGCGATCAGAAGAAATCACAAAATTGCTCCCGAACTCGCGATCGCGAATGAAATCATGATAAAAGATCGCGATTCACGAGATATGCTACAGTTTCTTTCGTTTTGGGCTTGGGCTTTTTTTATGGGCTTGGGTTTCGTATTTTTATTTTATTTTATTCTGGGCTTTAAAATATGTATTGTTAGCCAAAATAGCTAGTATGGTTGGAGTGTTTACTTTTTTTGCTAGCAAAATTATTCAATTGTTCTCTATTTTGGTTTTTCTAGGAAGTCAAAATGACTAGCGTAGTTGGAGATGCTTTAACAAGCATAATTCATGTTAACAAAATTATAAAAACCCTGGTACTTAAAAAGGCTACTAAATTTATTTCTTATATAAATGCATGCAATGTGAAACTACGCACTATCTTAACATAGAGACTAGACATAACTACCAAACTTCAAATACTACGAACAAAATGCTTCTCATCTATCTTCCAAAAAAAATGCTTATCATGAATCATGATCTACACCATTGCATCAAATTCTTTGCGAAAAAAGATCAAAACAAAAAACACAACAGAGTTCTACGTAATGTCCACACAGAGTTAACTATGTTGGTTTTGGTGTTAACTATGTTAACTATGTTGGTTTTGGTGACATTTCGGATGCCCACACAGAGTTCTACGAAATGTCCATTTGAGTGTGTATTGATGACATCATAAAAATTATTTTATTTATTTACACGTATATATGGAATACAAAATTCCTGTTTGGAGTTATTACGAGGGAGAAAGTTTTTGTGACCCGAAAGTGGGATACAGTTATAGAGGTGCTGAACCAGAAGTAATTTGGGTTGATCGTAACAGTAGAAAACATGTACTAGTGAATAAGATATATGAAATTACTAGATGGGATTGAGTTGAATGGATGATTAAAATCCAATGTCGATACTCTGCGTCAAAAGGTGAAGGAAAATATTTCATGGCGGTTCCCATAATCGGTGATGAGACTCTTGCTGCAGTGATTGGATAGTCGCTAGATCCAAACTCTAATTGGATGCTTGTTGAGCTATACCTTGAGAAAATTTCGATGCCAATTTGTCAATGCAATGTTCTTTGTACTCCAAGCACATTAGGTGAAGTCCTGACTCAAGAATCTAGGAACATTGTCGTTGGGTTGACGAATACCCGTGAAGATTTGAGGAACATCGAAGATACATTCTCAAGCCCAACTGTACCAAATAACACCGCAGACGAGTTGTCTGGTCCTTCTCAATTCATACGCGATTTAGTAAACAATGAAAATATGAGTGATGAATTCAATCGTGCATGTATGAACAATGATCTATTAGATATCGATATGGAAGAAGAAGGTGATGTAGATGAGACAGGTGAAGAATATGAAGAAGATGAATAAGCTAATGTAGCTAATGTTTGTGGTGCTTCACAATGCAATTGTGAAGATAACGTCCATTCCAATCAAGATCGAAGGGGCTCCTTTTCTTAACAAGAGTTTATTGCACATTCAGTTGAATCTAAAAAGGTTGACTAGGTTAATAATTTGGTTGTCCATCAACGTGAAGGCCCTTCAAATCCCGATGCCGACGAAGAATCTTTACACATTGGGCAAATGTTTGAAACAAAGAAGATGTCCAATATGTGGTGAAAACATTTTCAATAAATCAACACCACGAATTTGTAACAGTGAAATCGTCGACCACCATGTACAATGTGAAATGTAAAATGGCTCCAAAGCTATACACAAAAGCGGAGAGGGCACTACATCCAGAACTTGGGAGATTTAGTAGTGCAGGTTGTGGTTGGAGATTTCGTGCAGTTGTTCCAAAAGGGGAAACATACTTTATTGTCAAGATGATAGACGGGCCACATAGATGTGTTAATCCATCAATGAATCAAGACCACTCAAAAGTGGATTCTAAGCTAGTTTCGGGTTTGATCTTGCAAGTTGTGAAGGCACGAACTGGAATAACCCCGAAGCCAATATGTGAGATTGTTAAACTTCGATTCAATTATCAAATTTCACATAGCAAGGTATGGCGTGCAAAGCATAAATCTATTGAGCGGTTATATAGAGGGTTTGCAGAAGCATATGTGACGTTGCATGTTCTTTTATTAGCGCTACAGGTGTCAAATCCGGGGACTGTTGTCCATTGGGATAAAGTCAGCACTGGGGTTAGTGAGGAAACATTCAAGTCAATGTTTTGGGCATTTGAGCCCTGGATTGAAGGTTTTAAGTCATGTAGGCCAGTTATAAGCATTGATGACACTTTTTTTATGGAAAGTATAAAGGATGTCTATTAATAGTTGTTGCTCCTGACGCAAACGATCAGTTATTTACTTTCGCTTTTTCACTAGTCGATGGAGAAAGTATAGCTACTTGGTCATGATTCATGTCTTGTATTAGAGAATTTGTAACGGATCGGCAATAATTGTGTGTCATCTCCAATCGTCATCTGGGTATTTTGTCTGTGATGGAGACACAAAATAGTGCATAGAATGAGCCTCATGCATATCATAGGTTTTGTATGCGACACTTTGCTGTATTTTTTTTTATACCAAATTTCACAATAAAGCTTTGAAAAAAAAAACTAAAGGTGGTCGCAAGTCAAAATCAACCAAAGAAGTTTGAGAAGAAATTGGCCGAAATAGAGAAAGTCAAAGCCGAAGCTGTCATTTGGCTAAATGAGAAACTATTTGAAAAGTGATCAATATGCGCAGATGGAGGACGTTGTTATGGAATGATGACTACAAACATATCCGAAGTATTTAATTCAGTTTTGAAAGGTGCTCGTAGTATGTCGGTGACCGCAATTGTCGAAATAATATTCTATCGTCTCAATCTATACTTCACTCATCGTCATCAATTGGCTTCGAAGCTTCTAAGTGACGAAAAAGAATTCAATCCCGTAGTTCAAGAGATTCTAAATATGCAGCGTGAGAGAGCGAATATGCATGAGGTTATAATGTTCAACATAGACTGGGTGTGTTTCAAATTAGAACGGGACTTAGAAATGTATCTGGTCATCAAAAGGATGCAAATTGCATACGGTGGATTTGGAATCTCACTTTTGTATGTGTCAGAAAATTCAGTTATACCATCTTCCATGTTCTCATGTTTTGGCGGCGTGTGCATTTATGGCTATTGATTATCGCCCTTATGTCGATCAATTCTTTTCAGTTAAAAACTTAATTCTAACTTGGGCACTTGTCTTCTACCTTATGCCTAACGAAGCATATTGGTCAATCCAAATTGGTCCGAAACTTATCGCTGATGCAAGTCTTCAAAGATGTAGAAAAGGGCATCCCCAGATCAAATTTATTCACAACGACATGGATGTGAGAGATGATATGAGCAGTTCAGCTATAACTTGTTCAAAACGTGGTTTAAAAGGTCACAACAAGCGTTGTTTCCGAAACGGACATAGGTCAGGTAATTACTAGTTTATAACGTTCCTTACATACTGTTGCATATGCACAATCTACTTTAAAGTAACATATATTTTTGTACCCTATTTACAGGAACATCATCCCGACAAGGAACAGAAAGACCGAATATTTCATCATCAACATCGCAACAAGCCGGATGATGACTTTTATCAAATTTTATTTTTGTAATATTATCGGATCTCAATGTAATTTCATCTCGTGCTTGTTGGAAGTTCCAAGCTAGCTAATATTTTGTGATTGTTGAATTAGGACCGAATATTTGAAGGGTATGCTCAACTTGTATTACTATTTGAAGAATGTGTTGTTAATGTTGGTAGTGTAATATTTGTGTGTTGTAATATTTTCTTTGCTTTTGAACCGAGTTGTGTTGAATTAAAATTTTGAAGAACTTATTATGGTGTATATTGGGTGTTTAGAGTGTGTTCAAAATTCAAATTTGTATGTATATAGGAAAATTAGTGTGATTTGTCTATCACATCTACCAAATATCAGTAGACGCACTATTCGGAACAACGAGTTTAGTATAATGTTCCTCGCTATTGGCAAGAGTGAGTTTACTGCTTATAGATGTTAGAGTATGCTTGTCTCAGTACACTTGCTTTCCCCAATAGCGAGTTTAGTCCATTCTCTCTCGCTGTTGGGAATAGCGAGTTATTCTTTGGGAGCCAACATAGACATTTTGTGTAACCCCCGTTCCCGTAAATACATATTTTCTGAATAACTTTCTATATTTTCGATTGTTTATAAATTTGGTTTGTATTAAATTCATTTTTGGAATTTCTATTAAAATCTTTTCTAATAGAAAATTTTGTTTATTACGAATAACGGTGTGTTTTAACTGTACTTTCCATTTTATAGTTGATCGACTATTTATATTTTAGCCAAATCTGAAATATTTTGATTCACTTTAATAAATTTGTGAAACTCAATTCCTATTTTGTTACATAACTTCATTATTATTATTTTCATTTTTTTAAATTATTGATATTATTATTTTTATTATTAATATGTGTTGTTACTAATATTATTATTATTGTTATTACTATTGATGTTGTTACCATCTTTACTATTATTATTTTGTTAAAGCCCATCGATTTTGATCTATTATTTGATTATTTAATATAAAGCCCATCATCTAAAGCCCGAATTTTATATTCATTTGCATTATTTATTAATAACCTGAGCCCGATCCAAGCCTATCTCCTGTAACATCCCACATTTTTATTTTTTTATTAAAAAAGCATTTTTTCGATTTTTGCACGTATGATGCACGTGCAAATTTATCCATCTCTTTTCTTACTCTCATTAACAAATTTTAGCATGCATAATCTTATTTAGCCTTTTTATTTAAACCCATGGACCTAAAGTTAAATTCTATCCCATTAGATTAATTATAAGGAGATCCCACTAGAATAATTAAGTTCATTAATCAAAATGAAAGCCCATGGGACAAGCCCATTAATAAAATCCTATTTTAAGTTGTGCATGGACTACTACATGACATGTAACAACTTTTAATACACATCTTTAAACTATAGGAATTGTATTCATTTTTGTACATGTGTGTGTGTGCACTAGTGCAACAAAAAGAAGAAGGGAGTGGCCGGCTTTTGTTAGTGGAGGAGGGGAGTTGGGTTTTTGAAAGGTTGAAAGCATGAAAGGTTAGGAGTTTTAGGAGTTAGGATTGTGAAGGGTTGGAAGAATTAAGAGAGCAATTTATTAGGTGGAGATTTATGCAAATTAAACCCTCCTATTATCCTATAAATACACCCTCATTTCCCCCTCTCTTGTCACACCAAAGCTTAACAAATTTAGAGAGAAAAAGAAAGAGAGAAAGAGAGTACCTTGTGCTTGGAGGCTTGCTAGGAGGAGAAGGACAAGGAGGTGCTAGTAGAGCTAGGAGCTAGGAAAGGTCTCTTCATTGTGATATTCTCATTCTTCTTAGAGGTGAGAGATTTCTTACTTTCTAATTGTAGAGAATGCATGCTAAAAACTATAAATGAGTAGTATAAGTTGATGTTGATGTGAAATATGTAGATAAAATCCATGCTAGTGCAATATGCCATGAATAAGAATAATCTTGTTGTGATTTAGTGAATAATAGCCACCATGTTAATTAGAAAGAAGAAATTTGACAAAAGAACTAATACTATGAATCATGTTAGTATGCTTGTAAAATTTTTGTACATGTTGAGTATATGAAAATTTGTTGGATAATGTCATATTCAAATCATGCCTTAAAATCATGATGACTAAGAAAGAAGAAAGAAAGCCAAACAAATTTAGTTAGTGCCATGAAATGTGTTGACTTATGTATATTGTCATATAAATTCTTGCATAAAAGAGGTTTTGTGAGATTCCCATGTTTGAGAGGCATGTTGGTATTCTTATAAATTTTTAATTTGTATAAGCATGAACATAAACTAGTTTTTAATGAATACAATTCTTAAATTCAAGTTTTGAGAAAAATACAAATCTATGTGTAAAATGGATAGAGGAACTATTTAAAAATAGAAATATATTTTAAAAATGAATTTGAAATTAGTTGGTTGCTGTTTTAAATATCGTCTTAGTCAAAAGAAAAGTTTGTTTCAATATCCTAAAAGGATTGGATTATTGGATAAACGAGTTTTGCGAAGAAGAACCAAATTCATGTTCATAAAAGAGAATAAGATAATTCGAATTATAGATACAATGTCTAAAATATAAATTTGGAAATTCGGGAATCACAGTTTTCAAGTAAACTTCGTCTAGAAATAATTTGCACAAACCCAAATACTGCAGTCTGTAAGTGTGTCAGTCGACTGGTAAGTTTCGACAGTCGACCGTCGCGAACCTGACTGCAGTGATTTCTAAAATTTGGATTTTTTGTGCGGGGCAGTCGACTGATCCTTTGTCACAGTCGACTGCCACTGCTCTGAATTTTGTTGTCTTGAGTTGGATTTCACGCAGGACGGTCGACTGGCTACAGTACGCAGTCGACTTTCGCTACTCTAATTGATGGATTTCTTGAGTTTGGATTTCACGCGGGACAGTCGACCGATCACCCTATGAAGTCGACTGCTACTGCTCTAACTGATATTTTCCGAGTTTTCTGATACTTCTTTTGAATGAAATACTTGATGTGGGTTGAGATATAAATTGTTATGTGAGCTTAAAATTGCTAATGAGACTTAAGCGGATGAATCTATCTTCATGGAAAGAAATATCATTTTAGCTGAGAATTGTAAATGAATAATTGAATCATGAATAGTGACAAGACTATGATTACTTTGTGAATAAGCTAAAAATGAAAATATCTAAGTTTAAGACATGTTTATTGAAGGGTATGTGTACCCATGGATTCTTGTACAAGAGAAAGTTGTGATTTAGAGTTAGTGAGACCTCGAGTACCGGCACTACTGAATTGAAAAGAGTGGAGATATATTTTGAGATATGGCCATGGAGCTATCTTGTGTTTGTTGATTAAGTTCGGTAGGAGGTAAAACTAATTCTAGGTTTGAAAATTTATTCATGTCTTGAACTAAATAATTAGGCACATAAGTGAAGATGTAGTAAACCTGGGCAAACGTAAGTGGGGCACTCTATATAGTCGGGCAGAGGATTTCGGGACTATAGACCCAGTCGGGCAGAGGATTCCGGGACTGTGGTTACTTCGTGGGAGACGGCCTTTTATTTTAAATCCGGGATTATGCGTAGTCAGGCGGATAGTTTACCGTTCTCCAATGTATATACGTATACCGGGGCTAGAGGGGCACTTGCAGGATGATTCGTACGATGAGGAATCTGTTATAACAGTCGGGCGGAGGATTCCGGGACTGGGATCCATATTCATGGAATGATCTAAACCTTGTCTTATTACTGGGTAGTTTTCATGACGAGGGACCGAACCCTTAAATGTGGAGTACGTAGGTGCTTGCCCTCGGACCTATGTAGTATGGGATGCATAGAATCCGAACAAGTATGCATTAATGTCATCCTAGTATAAAATGTGTGCATTAGGCATTAGGCATTAAGGCATCACATACACTTACATGTTTAGAGTAATCACTTTTGACATTTTATTGTTCATTCAAATTGTGGTTTGTTAAAGTATGAAATCGTTATATGTACGGCATAGAGAGGATGACCGAGTATAACATTTTCATCAGTTGTAAATGACTGACGTGCCAACAGCTTAACATGTAGGTAATTGACTTTTTATGAAGAAGTAAAGATGTTATGATGTAGTTGATGACTTACATCGATAAAGTTGTATAAGTTGTATTTTATTTTCAATGTTGTATTTCTTTTATTCTTTCGCTGTGTAAACAAAATGTAAAGAACTCTGATGTATGTTGAAAAGTTTTAATTTCCTTATAAAATTGTACGAAGTGAAGTATAAAGATCTTGTGAAATCTCGAATTCGATCTTATTTGGAATTCGGGGCGTTACATCTCCTATTGGATTCTAACCTTAAACCCATGTAGCGCCCCGAATTTCCAATATGATGTCTTAGAAATACGTGGCCCAATTCCCAGCATCAACTTCAATGTAATAGTACACATAGCCAAAAACATAGATAACTTTTATTTCAACTTTTATTACAATAATCATTTACAAAACACAGCGGAATTACAAACACCTTGAATTACAAACCTTCTTTTTACAACACTTCTTTTACAAAATTTACACAAAAGCTCTATTACATCAATTTATCTCAAGCATGCAAATCCCAAGCTCTAAGCAACAACAACCTGTAAAACATGAGGCTAGAGATAACCCTAACCCCCAAAACTAAAGGGGTCAGCCATAAAGGTGTGAGTGACATAAAAACAAAACATAATTAAATCATAAACACTGAGTCATCAACAACATGTATTAATTTCGAGAATAAACGAAATAAGAAATAACAATAAGCAAAGCATGGAAACATCAAGGAATATATGATAGTAAATAGTAAAATATGAAAACATCAAGTGAATCTAGACTAAGTGTCAAGTGTAGGAAAAAATAGGAAAATACAAGCATAAAACCAAGTCAAGAAAACACAATTCTATATGCTGACTCTCTAATGCGTACTTGTCGGATTCTATGCATTCCATAGTACATAGGTCCGGTGCAAGCCCTTAACAATCTCCACTTTATAGGGATAACCCCTCGTTATGCAACTAATCCTACTACGGTGATGGAAAACAAGAACCAGAATACTTCGCGAATAGGCACCACAGCCCTCGACGCGCAAGCATCATGTAAGATAGCTCAAAAACAACCGGAGAATCATCTCCCAAACTCGTGTACCCTACGAATAGGCTTGCAAGGCCCTCGACGTGCAGATACACCAAGTACATTCCGTGAATAGGCCTGCCGACCCTCGACACGCGAATGCACCCTGCATACTCCGTGAATAGGCCTGCAGACCCTCGACATGCGAACACACAAATGTCCTCTCAGGACATAACAATAAACAGTCGTGGAACGCATTCATTGGACTAACAAAACCATGAGCCTATACTTACGTTTTCCAAGTTCCATCACATCCCCACTAGTGCTTGTCTTTAAGTTGGTTATTATTAAAAACACAAAATCTCCATCTCTAGAGTTAGTGTATCCTACCGGACTTAAATACTCAACAACAACTAAACCAAGACCCCTAGGTCTAACTCAACAATTCTCAACTGCCAGTTCACAGGACTCCCACTCAGCTCCTAGAGATCTCAACAAGACCAAAATTTACGAATCCATCGTCAAACGATCATAGGGAGAAACCTCTCCAATCAACAAAACCCAAATCTTTATAAAATTTCAGAATCCAAATCCAACAATGAAATATCTTGAAAACATAAGTTCTATAGTAAGATTAATATTTAGATTAGTAAGTTATAGATCCGAAATTTTTTAAAGAATCAATCGTTTAAAGAACATCTGGAAAACTCAAGAAAGCATTAGTATCAGTCGACTGTAAAAAGGTCATCAGTCGACTGTCCAGAGCGAAGATCCAACATTTCGAGAAAATAATATAAAGTGTTGACGGTCGACTGTAAAAGACACCAATCGACTGTCCAGAGCGAAATTCCAATACCTCGAGAAAATATCAAAACAGAGCAGAGACAGTTGACTGGAGAATGGGTCAGTAGACTGTTCCGCACGAGATGTCAAGAAAACGAGAAAAACACAGCAGTCAGGTAGCGACGGTCGACTGTCGAAACATACCAGTCGACTGCCTCACCTATAGACTACAGTTTGGATTGTGCATAATTCAACCGATACGAAGATTTACCTTACAAAAACGAAATCTATCAAAAGTATATTTCTGATATGATCAAATACAACTTATAGGATATACAAAGATCCATAAAAACCAATCAAAAACCATTTGAATTGATAGAATAGCTTTTTGATGAACTTCTTCAAAATAAAAACATGAATGTGTGCATATATCAAAATTAGAGTTTTTAATAATAAATCATACATCAAAATAACTTTGTTTTATATTTCCAACCCACCTCGATACCAAAATAAGTTGAGATATAGTAAAATCCTTCGAAAACACATAAAACTCAATTTCTTCTTAAACAACAAAAATACGATATTCATGAAAAACGTCTGTGCATGTTCATGCACCAAAGAAAAATTCACCAATCCATAACCTAAAATAACAAAATATTCAGATATCAAACTTAGTATTTAAGTAAATCCAAATTCAAGTGAACTCTTTCACAAAATCACAAATCCCCAAATTTAATCAAAAATGTATCAAATCAAAATCTACACATTAAAACTCAAATCCTCAAGATATGGTCTTTTAATCTATTAATCATTCTCAAAATTTCTCAAACTCAATCTCAACTATTCTCAATAGTTGATTCATGAACAAAAACAAATTTATCATCAACATGACCAAGTTGCATTCATCCAACTCACCAATAGTCCAAAAATCTCATCTTTAATTAATTAATGCATAACCTTCACCTCATCCAATCAAATCAGTAAATACTCGAAAGAATTAGCCTACTCATAATTTATATTAGGTTCTCCAACAATCTAAAATCATCCACATGAAATTCTACTCACAATAACTAGGGTTCTTCTCAAAGATCCACTTTACATATTCATACCAAACCCTAGCATGCTTTCTAATAGATGAAACACCATATACAACATACATAAAATAAAACAACAAATAATTTACATCACTCACCTCGATGGAGAGATCAAACGAATGTAACAAAGCAAGATGAAGAATCCCTCCTTTGCAAAGAATCCAAGATCCCCTCTTTAAATCTCCAAGAAAATAAAAATAATAAACCTTATGTTGTGCAGCGAATGATGGCTGCACTCCATCTTTTAAATAGGCCGGAAATTGAAGGATTAGGGTTTTAAACACATTTGCAAAATAATCCTGTAACAATTATTACTTTACATATATAAACCTTTCTTTATAAAGTAGTTAAAATAATTTAAATAAATTAAAACCAAATCAAATCCTTTTACTACTGAGTTGTCCAGCAATCCAGCACAGCCCAGAAAATAAAGAAAATTTGGATTTGTACTCAGGGTGGCAATTTTGCACAAAAGTCCTTCTTTTTGTAATATTTGCAAATACATCATAAAATATTAGTAAAAATCCAGAAAATTCAGAAATAATATCTAATAATACATATTATATTTTCCAATTAAAATATCTGACTTTTACTTTCCAGGAAAATATTTGCACAAGATCCAACATAAATTCCATATTTGCAAAAACACTATATTTGTTTAAATCTTTACCAAATCGACTCTAAATAAAATTTAAATATATTTTAATTTCAATGAAGACCATGGAAAGCCCAAAAATCAGTAAAAACAAATTTTAATTATTTTTTTGAGATCCAAACGGCTTTTTACATAAAGGCCCCTCTCTTTCGAGGTATTGATAAAAATAGTTTCTTTATTCAAAAAAATCCCAAAATTTATAATGTACTCTATTATAAGTAGGAGAATTTATTTAAAATATAAAATTGGATATTTACATCAAAAATATTTGCACGTGTTTTGCACGTGCAAAAAGATAAATCTTTAGAAAAATATTTATTAAATCCCCAGAAAATCATTTTAATTCATTTATAAATCTTTAAAATTATATTTAAAAATACGGGGTACTACAACCCAAACCCGCATCTTATTAGATCCCAAACCCAAACCCATTAATCCAATATTCTGCTTAATCTGTTATTGACCAGATCAATCCCACACCTTCCCGTATCCCTTAAAATTACTCCTCACACTCCCCACTAGCTCAACTATCCCCATTACAATATCTATATTATAATTAATAAATCCTCCCCCCCCTCTCTCTCTATCCTTCCTTCTCTTTCTCCTCTGTTCCCAACCGAAACAGAGACCTCTCCCCCATTCCTCTTCCTCCTTCGCTCGACGAGTACCTCGTCCCTCTCAGCCGTCGTCACCTTCCACTCCATCGTCCTTGTCAACCCCGAGCCCTTCGAGCGCTTCCCGCTCGAGCCAACGTCGGCGCTGCCCGCTCGACTCAAACGTCTTCGACCTTCATCGCCTCCGCCATTGCCGTTCACCTCTGAGTTGCAGACCACCGCATCCCGCAACCTCCTCGCACCCCATCGAGCTGCCTCCTTGCCATGGCCTTCTGCCATTGCTGAGTGCCGCCTCCTCCATTGATCCAGACTCCGCTCGAAACCAACGGCGCTATCCTCGCCACTCCATTATTGCCACTTTGCTATACGTCACCGCCAGCTCTCCCCTTGCCTCTGCCAGGGCCTCGCCATCGCCACAGTTGCTGCCAGCGTCTCCCGCCGTCACTCACTCTCTCTATGTCGCGTTGGAGGAGAAGAGAGAGGATTGGGTGATTTGTGTGTATGCTATTTTGTAGGGGGATCCGCTGTTCATTGTTTGGGTGTTTGCTATTCGGGAGTAGGGGGATCCGTTGTTCTGTGTGGCCGATTGCTGTTTTGGGATCAAGTGATCGTAGCCATCCGATCATCTTCTTGATCTTCGATCTCGATCGTCCTATCGTTGATCAATGCGATCGTGATCACTTCTTGATCCGTCGATCGTGGCCGTCGAATTTGCATTGATCATCATCATCATCATCATCAAGCTAGTTGATCTCGATCGTCAGATCTCTTTTGATCATCGCGATCGTGATCATCATCTTGATCTTCAATCTCAGCCGTCCGATCATCTGATCTTGATCCCATCAAGATCCGTGCCCGGTCGTGATCATCGTGATCGTTTGCTCGCTGCCGTGTCGCCGGGATTCCGATCCCGTTAATCGTCGCAAATTCGGATTAATCTAACGTCGTTCTAAAGACAAGTCATCTTACTCTCGAATTGTATTGTATCATATTTGAGACAGTTTATTGAATCCCGCAAGTAGATCCATATTTATTATCGTATATTGTTTATTGTTATCTATCGTTGGGGTACTATTGATTTACACGTGCAAATCTAAGTAGTAATCTTGACTTCGTGTCGTCTTTTGCCTCCAATGTATAGAGATCTTGCATGCATTTGTGTAGTTAATTATTGAATATAGGAATAGGAATTATTATTGTATTTTATGTCATGACATCACACAGTAATTGTAGATTGTATACTAGTATTGATTGTTTATATGATTGATGTTGGTGTGCTAGTCGATTGTGATTAGTAGGGTTATGGACATTATACATTTTAATACAATGTTCACATAAATGTAATTTGCTGTAATTTATGATTGTTAACTCCTAACTCATCGTTCTTACCATTTTAATCATTTTATTCATGGAGAATATGTTGAAACCCTGAAATTTATTGTCAACCTGAACATTACCATGCTGTTTCTATAGCGCCCCGAATTTCTAATATAATATCTTAGAAAATACGTGGCACAATTCCCAGCATCAACTTCAATGTAATATTAAACACAACCAATCACCAATAAAATTTCAACTTTCATTACAATAATCAATTACATAGCACAGCGGAATACAATACATCTTAAATTACAAACACTCTTTTCTTAACAACAATTTATTTTACAATTACACCAAATCATTCCATCACTTGAACTCAAGCATCCAAATCCGAGTCTTAAGAAATCACCTGTAAAATATGAGGCTAGAGATAACTCTAACCCCCAAAACTAAAGGGGTCAGCCATAAAGGTGTGAGTGACATAAAGAAAACAAACGGCATAAATAAACATCTAAGCATGGATTCATAAACAATATGTAATAAACAAGAATACATAAATTATGACGTAGCAAGGAAACATGAAAATATCAAGTGAAGCTAGACTAGGTGTTAGGTGTAGTAAACACGAAAACACATGCGTAAAACCAAGTCAAGAAACACAAGTCTATATGCTGACTCTCTAATGCGTACTTGTCGGAGTCTATGCATCCCACTCTACATAGGTCCGGTGCAAGCCCTTAACGTCTCCACATTATAGGGTTCAATCCCCGCTATGCAACTAATCCTAACACGATGACTACTACGAGATAAAGATAAACTGTGAGTATTAGACCATGCACCGATAATTTCGGAGGTCAATCTCTATCCACAGATAATTCCGGAGACAATTTCACTCACACTTGGGAATCTTCGAGAATACTCCACACCGCAAGCGATGGCACCTCATTACACGAATACCACATGTGCGTCGCCTTGACCCCGATAATTCCGAAGACCAATCCCACACCACAGGTAATTCCAGAGACTATTTCACTCACACCTGGATAATTCCGGGGATTGTCTCACACCGCAAGCCATACGGAGGTTCATAACTCATGTTCCCGTTCATCATATCACCACTAGTGCCTGTCCTTATCATTTAGGTTATTTAATTACTTAACGAATCTCCTAGAGTTGGTGTACCCTACCGGACTTAACTCAACAACTGATCAACTAAAATGCCTTAACAGGCCCAAACATAAATAACTCATCTGCCGGTATACTAGGGTCACACACACCCTCTAGTGACTCAAACTCAATATCCAACTCAACCTTCCAACATAAACTGCTCAACTTAACATCTTGAGAACATATGTTCAATAGGAGGTAAAGTATAAAATAATAAGTTATAGATTAAAGCATTTAGAGAATAAATCATCTGAAAGAACATTCGGAAATATGAAGATTCATCAGTATCAGTCGACTATAGAAAAGGGTAAGTCGACTGTCCAGAGATAAAATCTAGTAGCTTTGGGAAAATAAATCTAAGTATTATAAGTCGACTGAAAAGGGAATCGATCGACTGTCCAGAGAGGAAATCCAAAATCTTTAAGAAAATATTCTAAGTATAGCAGTCGACTGAAAAGGGAATAGGTCGACTGTCCAAAACGTAAAATTACAATAACTTCAAAAATAATTCTAAGTGTACCAGTCGACTGTAAAATGTATAGGTCGACTGTCCAGAAGGAAATTTCAAGAAAACTAAGGAACATAGCAGCCGGATCGTATCAGTCGACTGAGAATTCACGACAGTCGACTATCAGCCTTCAGTCTGCAGTATTTGGTTGTGCACAATTCAGTCGATACATAGTTTTACTTTATGAAAACGATTTCGATAAAAACTTATTTCTTATATAACCAAATACAACTGGTAGGACATATAATAGTCCATAAAACTAAATCAAATTGCTTGAATTTATGAAAATAGAGATTTTGTTGATTCTTTCGATTAATACATGGATTGTGCATATAATAAAAATAGAGTTTTCTTAAAAATTTATCGTTCACTGAAATAGTTCGTATTCAGATCCAAATCATATAAATATCAAATCTCAAAGAATCCCCAATTTGGGTATATATCTTCAACTCAACTAATTTCTCAAATTTCAATTTTCATGACATGATCTCTTGATTCATAACTCTTCCATTCAAATTTCTCAAAAACTGAATTTCTACCACAACTCATAACCATAATCAAATTTGTAATCACTTACCACTAGGGTTTCTCAAGATCAAATCGTTCATCCATCCAATCCATTATTTTCATAGTCATACTCAACCCCTAATCATGCTTTCTAGCAATAAAGTTCAATATCCAAGATCCATTAAACATTCATAGATCAAACAACCAATTTTACCACTCACATAAATAAACGATCAACCAATCAATTACTCACATACATAAAGCAAACAACAAACAATTTACATCATTCACATTAAATGAAGAAATCCCTTGATAAGAAGCCTTTCCTTCGCAAGATCCAAAACCTTCTCCCAAATCCTCCAAAAATAAGAAAACTCAATGTTGTGCAGCGAAAGACGGCTGCGTTTTTCCTTTAAATACCCGGAAAAGAAGTTTTTAGGGTTTCTAGACACTTTTGCAAAATAACCCCTTGAAAATACAACTTTACATAAATAGATCCCTATATTTGGAAACTCGATAAGATCATTTAAATTGAGATTTAAAAGCAGAATAGACCCCTTAACTCCAACCTACATTGTTGAAAAGTCCAGAAAATAGTTTTTTGCACTTTCACCCATCAAAATGACAATTTTGCAAAAATATCCTTCTTTTTCATAAAATTTGCAAATAGATCCAATAAATATCAAAAAAATCTAGAAAAATTACAAATAAATCCCAAATAATAAATAATGATTTTCCATGAAGAAATTTTAGCTTTTGAACTTCTCAAGAAAATATCTGCACGTGTTTCGCACGTGTAAAAAGATAAATTTTCTGAAAAATATTCATTAAATCTCAAAAAAATCATTTTAATTCATTATAAACATTTAAAAATAATATTTAAAAATACGGGGTACTACATCACTCTCTTGTTAGAAGAGTTCTGTCCTCAAAACTACTACTAATGGGTCCAAACAACGTACCAACAAGGAAAATAATATCTCATAAATGGAATATAGTTCAAACAATTGCATATGAGAATATTATCAAAATAGAAGGAATACAACTCAATTCAAAGGTACAATCATTCAAAAGAATTACAATCACATAAAAGAAAAATACATTCATACAAAAAGCTCAGGAAAATCCTTCTGCATGCGATCCTCTGGCTCCCAAGTAGCCTCTTCGAACTGATGATTCCTCCACAGCACTTTGACCATAGGTATCACTTTTCTCCTAAGAACCTTCTCCCTACGGTCAACGATCTCAACAGGTTGTTCTTTGTAACTCAAGTTCACCTGTAGACCTTCAGGAATCTCTACCAACTGATGATTCTGATCTGGCACATACTTCCTCAACAATGAAACATGGAATACATCATGCAACTGTGTCATCTCCTCTGAAAGCTTCAATCTATATGTTGTCTTTCCAATCTGCTCCACGATCCTGTATGGCCCAATATACCTTGGCGCCAACTTGGCTCTCTTACCAAACCTGATCACTCCTTTGGTCAGAGACACCTTGAGGAAAACTGCATCCCCAACCTCAAATTCCAAGTCCCTTCGTCGAGTATCAGCATAACTCTTCTACCGACTCTGAGCCTCGACCAACCTCTTGCGAATCAGCTCAATCTGCTCTGACGTCTACTGCACGATCTCAGGACCAAACATCTGCCTCTCGCCAACCTCGTACCAACAAATCGGTGTTCTGCACCTCTGCCCGTACAAAGCCTCATACGGAGCCATCCCGATACTCGCATGATAACTATTGTTATAAGCAAACTCAACCAATGCCAAGTATCTCTCCCAACTAGCACCGAAATCCATAACACAAGCCCTTAGCATATCTTCCAACACTCGATTCACCCTCTCAGTCTGACCATCAGTCTGTGGATGAAAAGCGGTACTGAAATCAGTTCTGGTGCCCAAAGCTGCGTGTAGGCTTTTCCAAAACCTTGAAGTGAATCTTGCATCTCTGTCGGAAACAATTGACACAGGAATTCCATGAAGTCTCACAATTTCACCAATGTACACTCAGCCAATTTCTCCAACGACCAAGTAATCTTCATGGCTAGAAAGTGAGCCGACTTAGTCAAACGGTCCACGATAACCCAAATCGAGTCATTGCCCTTCAAACTCCTTGGCAAACCTGTGATGAAATCCATACTGATATTCTCCCATTTCCACTCCAGAATGGGCAACGGTTGTAACAAACCTCCAGGTCTCTGATTTTCTACTTTGATCTGCTGACAAGTCAGACACCTTGTCACGAAATCTGCTATATCCCTCTTCATACCAGACCACCAAAAATACTGTTTGATGTCCCTGTACATCTTTGTGCCTCCAGGATGTACTGACAACAAGGTACTGTGTGCTTCGTGCAAGATACTCTCTCTCAAATTTGCATTATCCGGAACACACAACCTCTCACCCATCCAAAGAACTCCCATCTTGGACACGAAATTCTGATAACATGCCTTCTAAAACCTGTTGCAGGATCTTCTGAATCTCTGAATCTGATCTCTGACCTTCCACAATCCTCTTTCTCAAGGAAGACTACAGCCTCAACTGAGCTAAAGACGCCCCTAAACCCTGCAGCACCACCTCGATACCGGCCTGATCAATCTCTGCTGCTAACTCGCTTCGAGTAGTGATCAAACTTGATAAACTACTCTTCCTGCTAAGTCCATCATTTACCACATTCGCCTTGCCCGGATGATACTTGATCTCAGGATGAATGTCTTTCAATACTTCCAACCACCTTCTCTGTCGAAGATTTAGATCCTTCTGTTGATAAATGTACTTCAGGCTCTTGTGGTCAGTGTACATATTGACCTTCTCACCATAAACATAATGCCTCCACTTCTTCAAGGCAAAGATAATAGCTGCTAGCTCCAAATCATGCGTCGGATAATTCTTCTCATGCAGACGCAATTGCCTCGAACCATAAGCAATAACCTTGCCTTCTTGCATCAAGACACAATCCAAACCTCTGAGAGATGCATCACGGAAGATATTATAATCCTTCCCAGCTTGTGGCAAAGCTAAGATAGGTGAAGTAGTCAACCTCTCCTTTAACTCAAGGAAACTCGCCTCACACTTATCAGTCCATGAAAATGCCACATTCTTCCGGGTCAAAGCTGTCAAAGGAACTGCAATCTGAGAATAATCCTGGATGAATCTCCTGTAGTAACCCGCCAAACCCAAGAAACTTCTGACTTCCTTCACAGGCGTTGGCCTGGGCCAATCCTTCACTGCTTCAACTTTTTGAGGATCAGTGGTCACTCCCTCCTTAGAAAGGATATGACCAAGGAAAGCTACCTCAAACTGCTAAAACTCACACTTCAACAACTTGGCATACAAGCTATGCTCCTGCAATTTCTGTAATACCGCTGTCAAGTGCATAGAATGCTCCTACTCCGACTTCGAATACACCAAAATATCGTCGATGAAAACCACCACGAAGGAGTCAATAAATGGCCTCAAAATCCGATTCAACATATCCATGAACACTGCTGGCGTATTCGTTAACCCGAATGGCATCACCAAAAACTCATAGAGTCCATGACGAGTCCTGAAAGCTGTCTTACTCACATCTTCCTCCTTGACTCGAACCTTATGATAACCTGATCTCAAATCAATCTTCGAAAACACAGCTACTCCCCGAAGCTTGTCGAACAAATCATCAATCCGTGGCAGTGGATACTTGTTCTGAATAGTCACCCTATTCAACTTCCGGTAGTCAATGCACATCCTCATTGACCTATCCTTCTTCTTGACTAACAACACTGGCGCACCCCACGGTGAGGAACTTGGCCTAACAAGCTCCTTGCTCAACAGCTCCTCAATCTGCTTCTTCACTTCGTCCTGCTCTACAGGTGTCATCCTGTACGAAGCCTTAGAAATCGAAGCACTCCTTGGCTAAACATTAATGCAAAACTCCACATCTCTCTGCGGCGGTAATCCTGGAAAATCTTCCAAGAACACCTTAGGAAAATTTCTGACAACCGGAATGCCTTGGAATTCATCTGGAATCGCCGTCTTGGATACCATTGCAGCCACCTTTGGAATCTTCTTCTTCCCTTGGAAAGTCACTGCGGGACCACCTGGTGCTTTCACTAACACCTCTTTCTGCTTGCATTCAATTGTGGCATCATATATTGCCATCCAATCAATGCCCACGATCACATCCACTCCTAAGACTTGTAGCTCAATCAGATCAATGCCGAATAATCTCCTGCCAATCTCGATATCACAGCCCGCGTAATATCGATCGGCGATCAATTCTTTACCTGACGGCGTTGCCACCGACAAAACCTTGCCTGGAAACAACTTAGGCTCCACACCTAAGACCTTTGCAAAACTTGGCGACACAAAAGTATGCGAAGAACCAGTATCAAATAAAACCTTTGCCTTTATTCCATTAATCAAAACAATCCTTGTTACATGAAGAATGATACTCAATCTCCAATTATTCTCAATAAAGGTTTTACTTATTACATTGATTAAAAATAAAAATCAAAACTCTTGCATACCCTGGATTACATCTTTCGAGTTACCCGCATCCTCCTCGGTTAATGCAAACACTCGCCCTTCCCTCTGGAATTTACTTCCACCTGGACCATCCTTCCTTAACTATGGATAATAAGACTTAGAATGTTCTGCCTGCCCACATTGGAAACAAGTCTGCTTCGCCAACTTAGGACACGCTGACCTGTAATGACCTGCCTCCTTGCAGTAATAACAAGTCACTTCCTGAGTTGCAGGTGCCTTCTGCACTGGACCACTGAACTTGATTTGCTTCGCCGGGAATCCTTTCCCACTCTGACCTGATGCTGGCCTCTTGTTCCTGTTCCAGGTTTCTTGCTTTTTCTGGATCTGGTCCATGTCTTCCTCTATCATAGCTGCTCTCCTGACCAGCTTGTCGAACCTCCTTATGCCCAACGGAATCATTCTTGACCTCAAGTTTGGCCTCAAGCTCTGCTCAAACTTTTTGGCCTTCTTCGCCTCATCAACTATCAACTCTGGTGCATACCTCGAAAGCTGAGCGAACATGGTCTCATACTCTCGCACGGTCATGCTGCCTGGCTGAAGATTCAAGAATTCTGTCGCCTTCTTCTCCTGAATATCTAGGGGAAAGAAGCGATCCCTGAATTCCTCCAGAAAGCCTCCCAAGTCATTGGCTGGTCTTCCAACATCCTCTTCACCATTTGCCACCAAACACCAGTGTCCTTTTCCAATTGCATAGTGGCCAACTTCACCTTATTGGCTGCTGGAGTTTCCGAGACCTCGAAGATTGTCTCCATCTGTCTAATCCAATCATCGGCTTTGTTTGGATCAGATTGCCCCTCAAAAACTGGCGGCCTCATCCTCTTGAAGGACTCGATCTGCTTGATAGGATCAGCGTTAACCAATCCTGGTCCAGCTCCATGATTCTGATGCTGGTTCTGATTCTGAGCCAAATTAGATGCCATCAGTGCCTCCAAAGTCTGATACACCCTGGCAAATTCGGCCTCGAGATCAATTCCAGTTCCTCGAGAACTTCCAGATCCATCACCATTGTTACCACCATTCCTGGGTCTGGGTGCAACCATACTGAATACTGCAAAATGAGGGAAAAGTTAGAGCACCACACGCACAATTCATTCTCACATCAACACCCTTTGGCTAAACCTCAACTATACCCCAAAGGTAAAACATCATGTTTCAGTTCTATGTGATACTCACTCTCTAATGCCCACACCTAGGCACTCACACTCTAGTGTCCACACCTAGGTTATTTTCATGCCATATTTATTATTACTATTGAAGCATGCTCTGATACCAACCTTTGTAGCGCCCCGAATTTCTAATTATATCTTAGAAAATACGTGGCACAATTCCCAACATCAACTTCAATGTAATATTAAACACAACCAATCACCAATAAAATTTTCAACTTTTATTACAATAATCAATTACATAGCACAGCGGAATACAATACATCTTAAATTACAAACACTCTTTTCTTAACAACAATTTATTTTACAATTACACCAAATCATTCCATCACTTGAACTTAAGCATCCAAATCCGAGTCTTAAGAAATCACCTGTAAAATATGAGGCTAGAGATAACCCTAACCCCCAAAACTAAAGGGGTCGCCATAAAGTTGTGAGTGACACAAAGAAAACAAACAGCATAAATAAACATCTAAGCATGGATTCATAAACAACATGTAATAAACAAGAATACATAAATTATGACGTAGCAAGGAAACATGAAAATATCAAGTGAAGCTAGACTAGGTGCTAGGTGTAGTAAACACGAAAACACATGCGTAAAACCAAGTCAAGAAACACAAGTCTATATGCTGACTCTCTAATGCGTACTTGTCGGAGTCTATGCATCCCACTCTACATAGGTCCGGTGCAAGCCCTTAACGTCTCCACATTATAGGGTTCAATCCCCGCTATGCAACTAATCCTAACACGATGACTACTACGAGATAAAGATAAACTGTGAGTATTAGCCCATGCCCCGATAATTTCGGAGGTCAATCTCTATCCACAGATAATTCCGGAGACTATTTCACTCACACCTGGGAATCTTCGAGAATACCCCCACACCGCAAGCGATGGCACCTCATCACACGAATACCACATGTGCATTGCCTCAACCCCGATAATTCCGAAGACCAATCCCACACCACAGGTAATTCCGGAGACTATTTCAGTAATACCTGGATAATTCCGGGGATTGTCTCACACCGCAAGCCATACTGAGGTCCATAACTCATGTTCCTGTTTATCATATCACCACTAGTGCCTGTCCTTATCATTTAGGTTATTTAATTACTTAACGAATCTCCTAGAGTTGGTGTACCCTACCGGACTTAACTCAACAACTGATCAACTAAAATGCCTTAACAGGCCCAAACATAAATAACTCATCTGCCGGTATACTAGGGTCACACACACCCTCTAGAGACTCAAACTCAATATCCAACCCAACCTTCCAACATAAACTGCTCAACTTAACATCTTGAGAACATATGTTCAATAGGAGGTAAAGTATAAAATAATAAGTTATAGATTAAAGCATTTAGAGAATAAATCATTTGAAAGAACATTCGGAAATATGAAGATACATCAGTATCAGTCGACTATAGAAAAGGGTAAGTCGACTGTCCAGAGATAAAATCTAGTAGCTTTGGGAAAATAAATCTAAGTATTATAAGTCCACTGAAAAGGGAATAGGTCGACTGTCCAGAGAGGAAATCCAAAATCTTTAATAAAATATTCTAAGTATAGCAGTCGACTGAAAAGGAAATGGGTCGACTGTTCAGAACGTAAAATTACAATAACTTCAAAAATAATTCTAAGTGTACCAGTCGACTGTAAAAGGTATAGGTCGACTGTCCAGAAGGAAATTTCAAGAAAAGTAAGGAACATAGCAGCCGGATCATATCAGTCGACTGAGAATTCACGACAGTCGACTGTCGGCCTTCAGTCTGCAGTATTTGGTTGTGCACAATTCAACCGATACATAGTTCTACTTTATGAAAACAATTTCGATAAAAACTTATTTCTTATATAACCAAATACAACTGGTAGGACATATAATAGTCCATAAAACTAAATCAAATTGCTTGAATTTATGAAAATAGAGATTTTGTTGATTCTTTCGATTAATACATGGATTGTGCATATAATAAAAATAGAGTTTTCTTAAAAATTTATCGATCACAGAAATAGTTCGTATTCAGATCCAAAACATATAAATATCAAATCTCAAAGAATCCCCAATTTGGGTATATCTCCTCAACTCAACTAATTTCTCAAATTTCAATTTTCATGACATGATCTCTTGATTCATAACTCTTCCATTCAAATTTCTCAAAAACTGAATTTCTGCCACAACTCATAACCATAATCAAATTTGTAATCACATAACACTAGGATTTCTCAAGATCAAATCGTTCATCCATCCAATCCATTATTTTCATAGTCATACTCAACCCCTAATCATGCTTTCTAGCAATAAAGTTCAATATCCAAGATCCATTAAACATTCATAGATCAAACTACCAATTTTACCACTCACATAAATAAACGATCAACCAATCAATTACTCACATACATAAAGCAAACAACAAACAATTTACATCGCTCACATACATAAAGCAAACAACAAACAATTTACATCACTCACATTAAATGAAGAAATCCCTTGATAAGAAGCCTTTCCTTCGCAAGATCCAAAACCTTCTCCCAAATCCTCCAAAAATAAGAAAACTCAATGTTGTGCAGCGAAAGACGGATGCGTTTTTCTTTTAAATACCCGGAAAAGATGTTTTTAGGGTTTCTAGACACTTTTGCAAAATAACCCCTTGAAAATACAACTTTACATAAATAGATCCCTATATTTGAAAACTCGATAAGATCATTTAAATTGATATTTAAAAGCAAAATAGACCCCTTAAATCCAATAGGCACTGTTGAAAAGTCCAGAAAATAGTTTTTTGCACTTTCACTCCTCAAAATGACAATTTTGCAAAAAGATCCTTATTTTTCATAAAATTTGCAAATAGATCCAATATATATCAGAAAAATCTAGAAAAATTACAAATAAATCCCAAATAATAAATAATGATTTTCCATAAAGAAATTTTAGCTTTTGAACTTCTCAAGAAAATATCTGCACGTGTAATAAATTTTCTGAAAAATATTCATTAAATCTCAAAAAAATCATTTTAATTCATTATAAACATTTAAAAATAATATTTAAAAATACAGGGTACTACAGTTTCGACCTAGATAATGTCATCAAAATTAATAACATTCTGAATATAAAATGTAGCCCTATGTTTCTAGTTTCCAGAACATCCAGAATTTTCGAATTCCGACTGATCTTGCATGAGTTATGCCCTTTTTACTACAGCTGCGCTGTATTTTCTGATTTATGCACATACCATGTAGGGGTGGGCATCGGTCGGTATCCGACCTAATATGGACCATCCACTACCGATCCAAAGAGGATCGGTTTTTTAGTTTTCTCATCCGCAACCAATCCGAGCTTTAATTGGATCGGTTTCCATCCAAGCCGATTAAGGTCAGTTTGGATTAAATTAGATGGTCGGTTTGGCATGCAACTTTACACCTCCAACATCATTTCACAATTTCGTTAAAATTTAAAAGACCAACTTCAATCAAACTAAAGAAAAAACCTGCTATTTATTGTTTATAAATGAATTTAAAATGAAGATTCATAAAACCACAAGTTACTAATGAATTTTACACTAATTGTTTAAGATGATGACGTTTAAATGGATGAGATAAATTGCTTTTTCACCTACATACTTCTGTAATCTTAGTTTATTCTCATAAAAGAAACATCAATAACCATAGCTAATTGAATTTCAGGTACAATAAAAAAGATTTAAAAAATAATTTATGTTTTGCTTGATTAAAGTAACTACTAAATGTTAAATCAACTTCATTATTCTATTAAGCTGAGTCACACTGTAAATCAAGCATTTCTCAACAACATAACACACATGATTATAGAGAATCAAAACATAGGTATAACAACTGCTCGGTTTGTATTAAAGAAATTAAAGGAGACATTTGTATCTCCAAGAAAATGAGAAATGGTTGTTTGTATATTCAAGAAATTAAAGGAAAATTAGATTTTTTTATGGACTAATGCATAGAGGTACGGTCAGTTCGGTTTCATCGGTTATTTGAAAGCTCCATCCAACAACCGATCCGGTCCAGTTGGTTATTGAAGATCAAGAACCAAACCAACCCAAACCATTAATTGGTTCGGTTAAAAACTGATCGGTTTGGGTTGGATTGGTTCGGATTGGTCGGTTCGGATAATAGTTGTCCACCCCTAATACCATGTTAAGGTGATAAATTTGGTGAACTAATGATCAAATATTATCATGATAATTTCCAGGTTGATAGCCAACATGCTTAGGGTAATGAAATTTATTTTTGCTGGTTTTTAAAAGGAATATTTACTGTTGTTATAACTGAAACTAGTTAATACTGATAACCAGCCAGAAACGGTAACATGTAAAGAACACTGAAATTCACCTAGAACTTGAACTTTAAATATACGTTGGAACCGGGCAGAAGTCTAGTTTTTAGACCTTCTGACAGATCCACATTTGCTATCCTATAGCAACGGAAATTCTGATTTTGGTACAACAACCTACTGTTGTCCAGAATTGGGTTTCTATATTTCATAATATATAATTGAATCTATAATATTGAATTTAGTGTATTTGGTTGTGTGGAGTACATTGCATGATCTTAGGATTGTTTTGTCATCATTCTAGTGCCCCTTATTAATCGCATTATCGTTTCCCATTGATATTTCTGTCCCTATTGTTCCTGTTACTGCTGATTTCGGTGTGGGGGTAAACAGATAGAATTTGTGAGTCCGAGAAAAACCTGAACAGTTGACTCAGCCTTCTTGCTCCCGCCGCAACCTGCAAGGAAGTGCGAGACACCGGGGTTGATTCCGGTGACGCACCCTCCGACGCTCTTGTCAGTAATCAGATAAAGATTAAGAAAGAGCTTAAGTGGTCAAGAAGTGATTAACCTGGTCTTGGTGGTAGAGGGGTTGTATTTATAGTCGCCTTTTGGAACAATTAGGGTCCTGATTTCCTGCCTAACAGCCAGGAGAAAAATCCTCCTATTCTGTTTTGGGAAGTCAGGCCCTGATTCCCTGGTGGGAGTCAATCAGGCTTATTGATTTGATTTGATCAAATCAGTGGCCTGATTCTCCTCTTGGTGGGCCGGGCTTGTATCGGGTCGGGACCCGTGCCCAGTTGAGATGGATCTATTCGCGGGTGGTTGGTTTTGTGAGGAGGAGGCCCAATACCCGTTTTGGATCCATCTGTATGTGGAATTACCTTTTTACCCCCGTGCTTCAAGATCCGTGCTCGATCTGGACGGTCCTGATTTAACCCCATTTTTAGCCATATCACGAGCCCCCCACTCCTAAAGACTGAGCGTGATCAGACTTTGAGGAGTAGTTTAGCTGTTTTAGTGGCTGGTGGAGTTGTATCGGAGTCCAAATATGGGATTTTGAATCTAGAAAGGGGGTAGTGAGGTAACTTTTGATGTTGCTGGCTGTTCTTTGGTCACATCGGGTACTCAAGGGTTTTTATCTATTTTTTCGAATTATTTATTTAATTTTGCGACGTGTTCACTAATCGTTCGGGGGCCTTAACCGTACATTCTAAGCAATAATTGTTCGTTCGGGGGTTCGAAAATGTGCCCCCGAATTTCCAATTATTTTCCAGAATTTTTAGCTAGTTTTCCCGAATTTTTAGCAATTTTTTCGCAATTTTTAAACAAATAAAACGATTAAAATAAAAAACGATTTAAATACCGATTAATGGCGTGGCTCGATCTGAGCCGTTGATCATGGACGAGCACAAATTTCGGAAGGATCTGGCGGCTGTTACAGCTCGGCAGCTTTTTTTCTCCGTTTTCGAGCTCGGAAAGGCACTTGCTCTGCTGCCGACCGAAGACAGGGGGTCTCGGCTTACCGAGCGACGTGGCGCAACCTGAGCCGTCGGATGACGACGCGCATCTCGAGACGGGCACATTTCTCAAGAAAGCACTATCTTGTCGCGTAGTGTCCTCGGTGAGATCTGGGCCGTCTGATTGAGATCACGCGCGAAGATTGAGGAGAAAGTGAGTTTTCTCCGTTTACGAACTCGGAAAGGCACTTGCTCGGCTGCCGACCGAAGACAGGGGGTCTCGGCTTGCCGAGTGACGTGGCGCAACCTGAGCCGTCGGATGACGACGCGCATCTCGAGACGGGCACATTTCTCAAGAAAACACTATCTTGTCGTTTAGTGCTCTCGGCGAGATCTGGACCGTCTGATCGAGATCAGGCGCGAAAGTTGAGGGGAAAGTGAGTTTTCCCCATTTACAGGCTCGGGAAGGCACTTGCTCGGCGGCCGACCGAGGGCCTGTGGTTTTTGGTAATCCGAGATGGCTCTGTTCCCAATGGTATTAATGGCGCTTCGGGACTAGCGCATCGTTCCGCCTTCCCGATGTCATTAAGGATAACTCCCTTAATTAATGCGCGGCGTTTCAACTTCCGAGGGTCATAATGGCAGGTTCTTAGAGGCAGGCTATAAGTACCCCACTCCCTTTGTCATTTCAGTCGCAATCAACATTGAGTTTCAGACCTCGGAGGCATCTGCCTTGGGTAGCTTCTCTCTTGAGGTCCGGAGAGGTGGTCGCTCTTCTGCCTGGTTTTCCCTTTGTTCCTGACGGCCCCAAAGTGGATGTCAGGAGCGAGGGGGGAACGAGGTAGTAGTGGCGGCGACTGTAGTCCGAACCCGAGGGATGAGTTACTTCAGAAGGACGGGTGGTCGCCCTGTTGTCTTATTCTTCTCCCGTTCCTCACTGCTCCGAAGGGGGTGTCAGGAGCGGGAGGGGATAAGGCAGTAGTGTCGACGACCATAGTCCGGACCCGGGGTGTGGGCCTCTTCGGAAGGATGGGTGGTCGTTCTTCCACCAAGATCTTCTGCTTTCTTTGGTTGCTCCGAAGTGGGCGTTAAGGCAGGCAGAGATCTTGGTGGAAGAGGTGATGATCCTTGTTTGAGTCCTCGTTCCGGACCATCCGAGCTCGTTGTTTGCAACTGTGAAGGCGCTGTTGCCAGAGTCTTCTGACAAGCCGAGCCTTCCAGTCGCGACCAACTAGCTCGGAACGGTGCGCTTTTCCACCATGAGTCGTGGCTCGGGCTTTCGGACCATCCGAGCCCGTTGTTGGCAACTGTGAAGGCGCTGTTGTCAGAGTCCTCTGACGAGCCGGGCCTTCCAGTTGCTACCAACTAGCTCGGAATGGTGCGCTTCTCCTGATCTCTGAGTGTTGATGGGCCCCCTCCCATCTCTGTCTTCCTTCCGGGTTGATGGCTTCTGATGTATGTCAGCCCGGAGGAGTTAGAGATGGGGGGAGCGCTGATCTGTTTTTGACCGGGGCCCATGGGTCGGTGGAATACCAGCCGAGACACGGGACCTGGGGGGCGCTCGCCGAGGGTGGCGCCTCAAGACTGAATCAAAATTTTTCCAGGTTCTTCTAGGCATAGGTGGGGCGTCCGAGGGTTCATTCGTCCCAGCGTCGTGGCGCGTTCAGAGCCGTTGGATGGTGGTGCGCATCTCGAGACGGGCGCGGTTCCCAAGAAAATACTATCTTGTCGTTTAGTGCTCTTGGTGAGATCTGGGCCGTCTGATCGAGATCGGGCGCGAAAGTTGAGGGGAAAGTGAGTTTTCCCCGTTTACACGCTCGGGAAGGCACTTGCTCGGATTCCGACCGGACCCTATAGCCGGCATGTAAGTATTGCTTGTAGCTCGGATTCAGATCCCCCGGTGCCGAGCCAGTTGACTTGGTGATGGAGACATTGGTGATGGGCCTTCGCGACGTTTCGAGAGCGGCCCAAAAGTTGCTTTGGAAGTCCAAGGGACGTCCCGTTTTTACTATAAATCTTCACCCCCCCCCCTTAGACCAAGTCTCACTTTTCACTTTTACTCTCTCTCCTCAGTTTTTACTTGGCTTCAAAGTTTTTAGCTCTCTGGTGGCGTTGCTAGCTGTCGCGGTAGCGTTCATTGTCTCCGGTGAACTTTCCGACCGTACACATCACTTCAAGGTCAGTCTCTCTCTCTCTTCTCTCTTAGAAATGGTTAAGATCTCGGATGAGACCCCCGCCTCGGGACAAGCCGTTGGCCGAGGGGATAAAGAGAAGGGAGTAGCGGAGCCAAGCGAGCAGGAGGTCGTTCGTCCGGACAGAGAGGGCGATGTAGCCGAGCAGCCTAGGGAGGTCGAGGCGGTGTCCCGGAAGGGCAAGGGCGTGGTCACCATCGTGGAGACGCCGAAGACGGCGGGGGCGTTCGGCCGGCAGCCCATTATTTTGTCAAGCGTGGGGGGCGTACGGGATTATACCGAGGACGTCTTGGGGAAAGTGACTCAAGGTACGGCCCCGTTGGTGGAGGAGAATGAGCCACGGGAGCTTTCCGAGGTGGACCATGCTATCTCGTCGCTCACCGAGGGTGACCTTCGGATGATCCGAGAGGGATTCCGGATCCCGCTTGAGTATGTCCTGCTCCTCCCCGGGCCGGGTTTTCGAGCCAATACGAGGTGCTCGCCGGATGTGTGCGTCTTCCCGGTCGACTCCCTCATTGCCGGACTCCGCTTTCCCCTCCATCCGTTCGTGGTTGAGGTCCTGGTCTTTTACGGTTTGAGTTCCGCCCAGCTGATGCCGAACACATGGAGGCACGTTACGGCCTTCGTCCTTCGATGCCAAGAGGTCGACGCTAAACCGAGTATGTTCCTCTTTCGAAATCTTTATCGACCTTGCCAGCCAAGGAAAGATGAACAGAGGTTTTATCTGTCGCCTCGGCCGGGCGTGAAACTGATTGAGAATCCGGACTCGATCAAGCATTGGAAGGAAAAGTACTTCCTCGTCCGATCCCTGACGCCGTGGGTGATACCGGCGGTTTGGGCGACGGAGGGTCTGCCCAAGCGGACCAAGAAGGAGGTGCCGTTGAGTGAGGGAGAGGCCGAGGTCCAGAAGAAGCTCCTCGCCCTGCCAATGTTGAGCTGGAAAGATATTACAGAGGAGCATCTGTTCCGTGAGGGTCTCAGTCCGATCGACCCTCGTATGCTTCTGGTATTTATACTCATTGTTTAAAGCTCATGAAAATTTTTCTAAGTTCTTTCATTCGGCTTTTGCAGAGACGATGAAGATGGATTACAAGGCTCTGATGTCAAAGGGCCGTTCGGAGCAGGAGGCGAAGAAGAAGAGGTCGGCGGCGGGGACTCAGGAGAGCCGGCCTGTGAAGAAGCCTTCGGTCGCGAGGGCTGCCGAGCAGCCGAAGGTCATGGTCCTTCACCAGGGGGAGGTCCAGGTCCTCGACCCGCCCGCCCCGGATGCGCCGACACCGACCCCAAAGGGGGTTGCTCCTGGTTCGTCGAGCGGCACGTTCGGCGTGACGGAGGTGTTGTCCCTCCAAGTTCCGCCCCTTACTGCCGAGGCGGAGAAGATCCTGACCGAGCGTCACAAACAGATCTTCGTCCCCGACTGGCAGGTGATGAAGGTCGATGGCTTCTTGGGCGATGGCAACATCTGCATGGAGGCCGTGAAGCACCTGCCGACCCCGAAGGACCGAGCGACCCTGAAGGCCGGGCAAGCAGGGGACGCCGTGATGGCTCGGAATACTATGTCGGTAAGTTGGCCGGGCGCTTCCTCATTGGTTTTTCTTTCCTTGGGTTTTTTTTCAAGTACTTGGGTTCGGATTTTAATCCGCTGTTCTTTTCCAGACCCTCTGCCACTTCAACTTCCTGGTCGAGGAGATGGCGAACAAGGAGCAGGAGAAGGAACGGGAGAGGGCGGAGCGCGTTAAGGCTACGCAGCGGCTTGATGCCGAGCAGCTCCTTTCGACGAGGAGGGCTGATGAGGTGAAGGGGTTGGAGGAGCAGCTGGCCAAGTCCATTCAGCTGTCGAAGGACACGGCGGCTAAGCTTGAGGCCTCGGAGAAGGAGGCCGCCGAGCTGAAGGAGGCCCTGGCCAACGCTCGGTCGGAGGCGGAAAAGGCTCAGAAGAGGGCAGAGAGGACCAAGGCCAAGCACCTGAAGAAGGTGAAGAAGGTGAGGAAGGCCGTGCAGGAGGAGGCTGCTCAGCACATGCTCCAGAACATGGAGGACGCTTATGGTCGAGCGCTGATCCACATAGCCGCCAGGAACCCGGGCTTCGACACCTCCTCCTACCACTTCTACGACCCTGTGGAAGGGGAGGAGGGTCTGCCCGAGGGGATGCTCGGACCTGCGGGAGAGACGGAAGTCGTCGAGGGTCCCGGGGAGTCCGAGGCCAAGGACGAGGAGGAGGGCGACTCCGAGGAGGAGAGTTGGAGCGAAGGCGGAGCCGAGGACGGTGGCGAGGACAAGACCGGGGGGTCGACGGACCCGAGTGGCAAAAAGGTCGACCCCTGACTCGGTTGTCTTTTTTTTGTCTTTTTTCTTTTGTAAGCCTAACTGCGGACTGGCCACCGCTAGTGTAAAACTTTCACCTTGATTTTGAAATGTAAATATTTTGTTTGGCCAAAATTTGCCCAAGTGTTGAACTTCGGATTTGTGTGTGACTAGCCGTAGATGTTTCCGAGTGTTGGGTATCGGATTTATCTCTGCTTTTCAGGTGAAGTTCGGTCCGGTCACGGAGCTCGTCTACCTTCGGAGGGAGTTGGCCAAAATGAAGCGTGAGCTCAAGGACAGCCGACAGAGGCGGTTTCTCCTGCTCGGCCAGGCGGAGGAGGTGAGGGCAGTTCTACGGAGGCGCTGCCGCGAGCTGTATCAATTGCGGAAGCACTACCAAGCTCCTTGCCCCGAAGGGGAAGTCGAGCGGCTCCGCGGGGAGCTTACTGCCGTCGAGCAGAGGAATGACGACCTTTTGGCAGAGGTCCAACACTTGGAGTTAGCGGAGAAGGAACGCTCAGCGGAGGCAGAGAAGCTGGCATCCGAGCTGGAGGAGGCGTTGGCCGAGCGCAAGAGGTTACTGGCCGATGTCGACAGGCTCAGAAGGATCACGATAGATAGGGGAATCGAGGTTACCCACTTCCGCCGGCTCACCGCCGATGGTGTTAATGCCTCCGGCTCGTCAAGACCTTCTCGTCCGAAGAAATCGGCGAAGGACGACGTTCTGAGAGACAGGATTATTGAACTGGAGGAGGAGATCGCGTCGCTCAAGCCCGCGCCGGAGAGAGCTAACGTTCGCAGCACGTTGTGCACTCGCGAGGAGAGCGAGAGGGGGATTACGTTTTACGAACTCGCGACGCGCTCGCCTATGACCAGGCAGAGTCCGGCCGATGCTCAGAGTAGCGCGGCTGTTTCGTCGAGCGGGGCTTCGGTCGCGCCGCTGTTAGGACTAGCAGTGAAGGGGGATCAAGCTTCGTTGGTTTAGGGTCGAGCTCGGAGGGCAGGCCTCGTCGTCCTCGCATTTCCCTAAATCGAAGCATTCCCCTTCCGAAGAGGCCCTGATCATGTCATTTTCCCTTTTTGTTTGTTGTTGTAAAACTTAATTGTAGGGTCGGTCGGCCGTCTGTAACACTATTATGTCTGAATGCAAATAGTTCTGCAAAGTTTCCAAGTGTTAGACTTCGGCCGTGTATTGAAACTGTGTTATTCGTTTTTCCTTTCTTTCAGCTCGTGGTGACGATCCATGACTCGGACTCCGAACGTTTGAATGATGACTCCGAGTCTGAGGCCACCTCTGGGACGGTGGTTCTGAGCCCTAGGAGTGCCGATCTGAAATTATGCCGAGCCGAGAGTGAGTGGGACCACCTTTCGTCTGTCCTCAGTCTCCGGGAAGCCGAGATCCAATGCTTGGAGAATAGGATCGTCGAGCTGAGTCCCGCAGGAGAAGATGAAGACTCGCAAACCGCATTCAGCAACGCTCTTCGGGTTAAATGCATTCAGCACAACCAGTCGAAGATTATCGCGAGCGGGATGACTTGCTCTCGGAGATGCGGCACTTGCAGGCTGTGATGGCGAAGCTCCGGGGGGAGGCAGAGGAGCTGCCTGCCGAGGAGGACGAGCAGTCTAGTGAGGATGTTTCTATATGAGAGACAAGTGTAGTAGGTCGGCGTCGCGTGTTTTGTTTGTCAACACTTTGTAACCAAGAGACGTGTTTTGTATCATGTGCCGATTATTAATAAAACTCTCTCATTGCTCTGAATATTTGCCTTGCTTATAACTGTGTTGGCTGCGCTGAGATCTTTGAACCGAGCACGTTAGTCCCGTAGGCAATAATGTTTGAACCGAACAGGTTCCCAAGAAAACGGTGCTTTGTCATTTAGTGGCTCTGACAGGGTACGACGCGACTTCCCAGGCGGCCCTGTCCCCGTAAAGCATTATTTTGTCGTCTGGCGCATGTGGCAGGATCTGAGCCGTTGGACGTAGGCGCGAATCTCGAGGCGGTTCAGTTCCTGAGAAAACGTTATCTTGTCGTTTAGCGCGGGTGGCAGGATCTGAGCCATTGGATCGAGATCATGCACGAAAGTTGAGGGGAAAGTGCGTTTTCCCCGTTTACACGCTCGGGAAGCCACTTGCTCGGAAGCCGACCGAATGTGTGGGTCTTCGGTCTTCGGCTAATAGTTAGGAGAGTTCGGATTATGTGTTCGAACGAAGGTCTGGCATTGATCTATCGGAGTAGTTTAGATGGACTGGGAACCAAGTGTTGGCCCCCGGGACCATCGTTGGAGCTCGACGGGTGTGGGAGCAATTCCGAACAGCGATCTACCCCTGGTTCGCTCGGAAGGGAGCCGAAGAGGTAAAGTCAAACCGAGTGTTGGACTCCGAACCATCGGTATAGTTCAACGGCTGTGGGAGAAATTCCGAACGGCGATCTACCCCTGGCTCGTCCGGAGACGAGCCGAGGAGGTAAAGTCGAGCCGAGTGTTGGACTCCGAACCATCGGTATAGTTCAACGGCTGTGGGAGCAATTCCGAACGGCGATCTACCCCTGGCTCGTCCGGAGACGAGCCGAGGAGGTAAAGTCGATCCGAGTGTTGGACTCCGAACCATCGGTATAGTTCAATGGCTGTGGGAGCAATTCTGAACGGCGATCTACCCCTGGCTCGTCCGGAGACGAGACGAGGAGGTAAAGTCGAGCCGAGTGTTGGACTCCGAACCATCGGTGTAGTTCAACGGCTGAGGGAGCGGTTCGAGACGACGGTCTGCCCTGGTTCGTCCGGGGACGAGCCGAGGAGGCGAGGTCGAGGCGAACGCGGACTCCGAACCATTGGTTGAAATCGCAACTTAAAGAGCAGATGAAAAGATCGGAAAGAAGCATACAAATTCATAAGACCGAAAGGAGCTTTCTTTATTAATTATTGACGGCGAACCGTTTTACATAGTACAATTCATGGAACAGGTTACAAGTTGGAGGAGAGGAATGGTTCGACACCTCGGATTACTCAGAGGGGCGCCGGAGCGCTCTCTTGGTATTTTAGGAGGTGGTCGGCATTCCAGGTCCTCGGAAGCTCTCTGCCTTCCATGTCTTCAAGACGGTATGCCCCAGGCCGAACAACTTTTGTGATCCGGTACGGTCCTTCCCAGTTCGGAGCTAGCTTGCTCTTCTGACTGGGGAGGGATATGGCTAGCTTCCTCAGGACTAAATCTCCTTGTTTAAGGTCGGCGGGTCGGACCTTTTTGTTGTATGCTAGCTCGACCCTTCTCCTGTAATTCTGCTGCCGAATCGATGCCCTTTCCCTCAGTTCATCTATCAGGTCCAAGTTTCCTCTGAGGTCCCTGGCATTCTGCGCTTCGTCATAGGCTATGAGCCGAGGGGAAGGTATTCCGACCTCGAGGGGTATCACGGCCTCGGCCCCATAAGTAAGATTGAAAGGGGACTCTCCGGTGGGCGTCCGCTTGCTTGTGCGGTAGTTCCACAACACATTAGGGAGTTGGTCGACCCACAAACCTTTGGAGCACTTGTCCAACCTTTTCTTGATGCCTGCGAGGATCTGCTTATTAGCATTCTCGGCCTGTCCGTTCGACTGAGGGTGTGAGACGGACGAGAAGCGCTGCTGAATGACGAGGTCATCGCATAGGGCTCGGAATGCCGTGCCGGTGAACTGGGTCCCGTTGTCCGTCACGAGGACGCGGGGGATGCCGAATCTACATATGATGCTCTTCCAGAAGAACTGCACCACTTTGTTCTCGGTTATAGTGGCGAGGGGCTCGGCCTCGACCCACTTCGAGAAGTAGTCAATGGCTACGACCAAGAACTTGAACTGACCCGGAGCCGGAGGGAAAGGCCCTAGCAAGTCCATTCCCCACATGGCGAAGGGGATAGGGCTCGACAGGGAGGCGAGGTTGGCCTGAGGGAGGCGTCGGATGCTGGAGTGTCTCTGGCAAGTGCTGCATTGCCGAACATGTCGCTCGGCGTCTTGGAGAAGGGTCGGCCAGAAGTACCCATAGTTCAAAGCTTTCCGGGCCAAAGACCTAAATCCGGAGTGTGCCCCTCCGATGCCCTCATGAAGCTCCTGTAGGGCATATTCGGCCTGATCCGGAGAGAGGCACCTTAGATATGGTCGGCCGTCTATTTGAGAGAAGGAGCGCTTGTATAGGATGCCCTCGATCAAGACATAGCGCTCGGCCCGAGTTCTGACTCGGCGTGCTTCCTTGGGGTCCGAGGGTAGAACTCCGTCCCTTAGGAATTCTATCAGTGGCTTCATCCAATTGTCCTGCAGCATGACCGGCAATAACTCCACCGAGCTAGGTGGCTCGTCTTCGATGCTTGGCTTTGAGAGGACTTCAATCAGCACGGTCTGTTCAAGCCCTTGAAGGGAGGATGAAGCCAATTTGGAGAGGGCATCGGCCTGTGAATTTTCTTCCCGAGGGACTCGTTCGATGGTGGCCTCTTCGAACCGGTTCAGGAGGTCCTGGACCTTGGCGAGGTACTTCGCCATTCGCTCGTCCCTGGCCTCATATTCGCCCAAGACCTGGTTCACAACTAGCTGGGAATTAGTGTGAATCCGAAGGCGCTGCGCCCCGGCACTTCGTGCGAGTCCGAGACCAGCTATGAGAGCCTCGTACTCCGCCTCGTTGTTCGAGGCCTTGAAGTTCATGCGGATCGCATACTGCAGGACGAAGTTGTCAGGGCCGTTCAGGATAATGCTGGTGCCACTTCCTTCATTGCAAGAGGACCCGTCTACGAAGACTGTCCAGATGGGGGGTCCATTCGGGACGTGGCCGACCTCAGGGATAGTGGACTCTACAATGAAGTCGGCGAGGGCCTGGGCCTTGATTGCCGTCCGAGGTTGATAAGAGATGTCGTGCTGACTCAGCTCGACGGACCACTTCATCAGCCGACCCGAGGTCTCCGGCTTGTGGAGGATCTGCTTTAGGGGTTGGTCGGTGAGGACAACGATCGAGTGAGATTGGAAGTAGGGCCGAAGCTTTCTCGCTGCCATGACCAGGGCATAGGCCATCTTCTCTATCCTTGGATAGCGGAGCTCGGCGTCCCGAAGCACCTTGCTCACATAGTAGATGGGCCTTTAGGTCCGGTCCTCCTCTCTCACCAAGACGGCGCTTAGGGTCTGCTCGGAAGCAGCCAAGTAGATGAAGAGAGGCTCGCCTGGGACCGGCTTACTGAGCAGAGGGGGGTTCACCAGATAGGCTTTCAGCTGGTCGAACGATTCTTGTTGTGCTTGGACCCATTCAAACCCTTTAGCTCCCCTGAGTGCTTTGAAGAAGGGGAGGCACTTTTCCCCCGACTTGGATAGGAACCGACCGATAGCTGCGAGCCGTCCGGTGAGCTTCTGCACCTCCTTGACGTTTCGAGGCGGGGCCATGTCTAATATGGCCTTAATCTTCTCGGGGTTAGCTTCGATTCCTCGCTGGCTCACCATGAAGCTGAAGAATTTTCCCGAGGAGACCCCGAACGCACACTTGTTCAGGTTCAGCCGCATGTTGTACTTCCTCAACACGCCGAAGGCCTCCTGGATGTCGGCTACATGATCGGTGCCGTGGATGCTCTTGACGAGCATGTCATCAACGTACACCTCCATGTTTCGGCCGATCTGGTTCGGGAAGACCTTGTTGACGAGGCCCTGGTAGGTGGCGCCTGCGTTCTTCAAACCGAACGGCATGACCCGGTAGCAGTAGAGGCCTTGGTCGGTGACGAAGGAGGTCTTCGGGATATCCAGAGGGAACATCCGGATTTGATTGTACCCCGAGAAGGCGTCCATGAAGCTGAGGAGCTCATGGCCCGAGGTGGCGTCAATAAGGGTGTCGATGTTCGGGAGAGGGAATGGATCCTTCGGACACGCCTTGTTCAGGTCAGTGAAGTCGATGCATATCCTCCACGAGCCGTTGGACTTCTTGACCATTACAACATTCGACAGCCACTCGGGATAGTTTACCTCCTGTATGAACTTGGCCTTCAGCAGCTTATCCACTTCCTCCTTGATTGCCTGCTGTCGCTCGGGAGCGAACTTTCGCCTCTTCTGCTGAACCGGTTTGCACCCCGATTCGACGCTTAGACGATGGACGAGCAAGTCCTCGGAGATGCCGGGCATGTCCGCGGCCGACCAAGCAAATAGGTCGCGGTTATTCCGGATGCACCTCACCAAGTCGGAGAACAGCACGGTCGGCAAGGACTTGCTGACAAGGAATTTTCGGCTCGGATCCTCGTCCGAGAAGAGCACTTCTTCTAACTCGTCCGCCGGCTCGGACGTTGGGCGGGCCTTCGGCTCGGGGATCTCCAGTGTCTCGAGCGAGAGCACTGGTCCCCCGGTGGAAGTCATGTAGCACTTCCGGGCTGTTTCCTGGCTTTCCCTGACTTCCCCTACTCCCGACCGAGTGGGGAACTTCATTTTCAAATGGTATGCCGAGGGGACAGCCTCCAGGGCAGCTAGGCCGGGGAGGCCTAGGATGACATTATATGCTACGGGGACGTCGACGACCATGAAGTCCATCGGCTCGGTTCGGGTAGTAGGGGTACTTCCCGCAGTAATGTCCAGGGTTATCACCCCTTCAACGGTTACCGGAACCCCCGTGAACCCGTGGAGAGTATAACCGGCCGGCTTGAGACGGTCTCTGGACAGCTGCAGGCCTCGGAAGGCCGAGAGGAAAAGGATATTGACCGAACTCCCGTTGTCCACCAAAATCCTCTGCACCTTGAAGTTGGCCATGCGGAGGTCGATGACGAGGGCATCGCAGTGGGGGGTTCGGACTCCTTCCAGGTCGGCATCAGAGAAAGACACTGGGACGCCGAGACCTTTCGGGGGAGGGGCACTATGAACCGAGTTGACCTCTCGGACGAAGGCCTTTCGGGAGGAATTAGAGGAGCCCCCCATGGGACCTCCGTGGATTAAGTGCAGAACCCATTCCTCCTCGAACTCGGGCGTCTCTTCGCGCCGCTCGGAGCGCTTGTTAGCCCCCCGAGGCGGAGGGGAGTGGCGATCTGTCCGATCGGCAGCCTTCACGAACTTGGCCAACTGCCCCCTTCGAATGAGGGCTTCGATCTCATCTCTCAAAGCCCGACAGTCATTCGTATCGTGCCCGTGGTCTCGGTGGTACCGACACCACTTATCTTTGTCCCTCCTCCTCGCCGGGGTGTGCATCCTCGGGGCTGGAGGGATGACTCCCTCCTTCTCCACCTCCATGAGGATAGTGGAGACATTAGTGGTGAGGGGAGTGAACTTCTCGAACCTGGGGGGAGGGCGGCGCTGACCGCCCATATCCTTCTGAGCTTTCTTGGACCCTTCTTCCCCTGTCGCCTTCCTTTTCGACCCTGCGGAGGGCCCCCCAAAGCTGGGAAGGGCTTCGGCCTCTTCTGCTCGGATGTACTTCTCGCACCTCAGGAGGAGGTCGGCGAAGTCATGCGGGGGCTTCTTGGCCAGGGATGATCGGAGGTTTGCGTTAAGGACGTTCGACTGGAACGCCACGGTGGCCACAGATTGGTCTAAGGAGGCAATAGACCTGACTTCTGCGGTGAACCTTTTCACATAGTCCCGCAACTTTTCTTCCTTCTCCTGCCGCAGGTTCAGTAGGGAAAGACTTGTCTTCTCGGCTCGCCGGCTACTCACGAAGTGAGTAATGAACAGCGTCTCGAACTGCTCGAATGAGAAGATGGATGAGGGGGCGAGCCTGGAATACCATTCCCGAGCCGACCCCCTGAGGGTGGCAGGGAAGGTCCTGCAGAGCACTGCGTCGGAAGCTTGATGGATCAGCATCAGGGTCTTGAAGCTTTCGACGTGGTCGACCGGGTCGGATTCCCCTGAGTATGTTTCAAACTGCGGCGGTTTGAAACTCCTCGGTATGTGGGCCTCCATGATCGACCGTGAGAAGGGGGGTCGGCTGGGATGGAAGGTTCCTGCTCGGGACTCTTCCTCCCTGTCCATGCGGCCGATACGCCTTTCCACCTCATGGAGACGGCGGATGAGGGTGTCGTCCCTCCGCTGGTAATCGTATGACCCCCCGGACTCCTCTTCGTAGGAAGGGGAGCGTGGACTGCGGCGCCGGTAGTCCTGGGACCGGTGAGGGCTTTGTTCCCGCTGCTGGCGGCTGGGAGCCGGGGAAGGGCTCCGGGTTCGGCGCCGAGGATTGGGATCCCTGGGAGGCGTCAGAAACCTCTGAGCGTTCTGGACGTTCTGCCGAAGATTGAGGGACTGCAGTACGGTCTCCTAAAACTGGAGGAATTCGGCTCTGCTGATGGGTACGTCTCGGTCCCTCGGATGACGCCGATCCCTGGGGGAGCGGGACCTCCTCCTTCGGCGATCGGGGGATGCCGCTCGGCCTCTGCGGTCCGGAGACCTTCTGCCATCCCGGCGACGTGGGGACCGCTCACCTTGACGCTGGCGGGAGGCTCCCTCTCGGGCCCGCCTCTCGTCAAGATGGGTACGGAGGTCGTCGTCTTTCTGGCGGTTCAGAAGTGTGATGCGGAGGTCGGGGTGGTGAGAAGCCATCGAGTCCGAGGACCCATTATGGACCGAGACATGGCCCGGATTGAGGGGCTGCTTCTCCTTCCGACCATTATGACCGGACGGACCATTGTTGGGCTGCTGCTTGGGAGGAGGAGGTGGGACCTGCTGGGTCAGCGGAGGGAGGTCGGACTGAGGGATAGGATTGATCGGAACTTCATTTGCTGGGTCGGTGAGGTTGCCCCCACGGTTCGACCCTCTGGATCTGTTCTTCTTCGGCGGCATGACTGCAGAGGACGACGGAGAATGGGCTGAGGCTATTCGTGCGGTTTTCCCACAGACGGCGCCGATTTCGGTGTGGGGGTAAACAGATAGAATTTGTGAGTCCGAGAAAAACCTGAACAGTTGACTCAGCCTTCTTGCTCCCGCCGCAACCTGCAAGGAAGTGCGAGACACCGGGGTTGATTCCGGCGACGCACCCTCCGACGCTCTTGTCAGTAATCAGATAAAGATTAAGAAAGAGCTTAAGTGGTCAAGAAGTGATTAACCTGGTCTTGGTGGTAGAGGGGTTGTATTTATAGTCGCCTTTTGGAACAATTAGGGTCCTGATTTCCTGCCTAACAGCCAGGAGAAAAATCCTCCTATTCTGTTTTGGGAAGTCAGGCCCTGATTCCCTGGTGGGAGTCAATCAGGCTTATTGATTTGATTTGATCAAATCAGTGGCCTGATTCTCCTCTTGGTGGGCCGGGCTTGTATCGGGTCGGGACCCGTGCCCAGTTGAGATGGATCTATTCGCGGGTGGTTGGTTTTGTGAGGAGGAGGCCCAATACCCGTTTTGGATCCATCTGTATGTGGAATTACCTTTTTACCCCCGTGCTTCAAGATCCGTGCTTGATCTGGACGGTCCCGATTTAACCCCATTTTTAGCCATATCAGTTCCCTATTAGTATTTCATGTTAATTGAATAAAAAATATTAATCAAGCCGGGGTTAAGGGTTGACTAGGCTAGTTGATAATATAGTGACTGTACTCAGAAATGTGGGCCTCGTTCCCAAAATATCGTTATCTTCATTTTGCAAGAAATTGCAAATGGTCAGTGTTATCGTCATTGTGCAAGAAATTACAAATGGTCAGTGTTGTCTTCACTGTGCAAGAAATTGCAAATGGCTAGTGTTATCGTCATTGTGCAAGAAATTGCAAATGGCCAGTGTTATCGTTATTGTGCAAGAAATTGCTACAATAGTCAGTGTTATATTGTACCAAGTACATGACCTATAGAATCTACCACCTTAGTCTAAACGAAATTGATTGTATGCATCGAACCTGTAGTATGGGATGCAGTAGTACGTGCATTAGTTAGGATTAAAATGAATAATAGACTTAAGATTTTCATCGCATCATCATTGCATATTGTCATCATTATTGAACAGTGTTATTGTTATTATTTACCGTTATTGTTATTGCTTATCGTCATCATTATCAATCATCATTATTGTCCACTGCATTGTTACTATTTTGCCATTGTTCATTGCCACCGACTCTATTGTTTATTGAATTCGTTATTATACCGTAAATGTCATTGTTTCTCTATTTTTCTACTTGTTGTCCACGACTTGCTCTAAGGATATATTTTTCTCTCTTTAGATGAACAACTTACAGGTAATCAAGGTGAATTGCCTGATGGACTAGGAGAACAACAATGGTGAAAGAATTATTTTGCTGCGCTGCTTAAATAATTATTGTTTCATTTTGAGAACTTTAATAATTGAACAATGTTGTTAATTCTTGTATTTGTGGGCTTTGACCCGAATATTATTATTGTTGATTCCAGATGTTGGATTGATATTTTGTTGGTTATTTTATGCTTAAAATTCAATTATTATTATTCATGTGTTTACTCCTTTATTTCATGCGTGGTTGTATTACTTCATGTTTATATTGTTGAGTTGAATCGATAACAGCTCATCGGTGATGCAAGTCATTCGCTGGGCCATGTCACGTCCTTGCATTCCGTATTTTTGGGAAGCGGGGCGTGACAAGTATCAGAGCCAGGTTTGACTCTAACTAGTTTGGGGTTGGACCCTAATTAGTTTGGGTTTAACCGGTTTGACTCAACAGTATGTACAACATGTGAATCACATGGATAATTGATAACCAACATATATCTAGATTCTAATCTTTTTGATCCCTTCACATTCAGTTCCTTCATTTCTTAGTTGTTTTGTTTCTTCCATTGATTCACATTCATTGATTCTTTATTAGGTATAGATTCTTTCTTTTTGTAACCATATTCTTTTGATCCTGGTGTCTCATTATTCTTCTTCCTGTTCGGTTCGTCGATTGGCACCATGTGGTCTACAACGATATGTCTGCAGCTTGGAACGTCGCCATCAGACTTGCGCAACGGAAGCGTGGTGGGCCCATAACCCATAGGTCCCAGGATTCTCTTGTTTTTTCTTCCTTGCATTGTTTGCTTCCTTTCTTTACTTGCATTCATCCTCATTTGTTGACTCCTTGTTTGGTTCGATTCTTTCCTGTCCTTTCTCTCTTTAATTCCAGTTCTATCTACTCCCTATCTTGCTTTGTTATCTTGTGTTGTTTCTTTCCTTTTGATACTATTTATTTTCTTTCATACATTTCATTTGATATCATTGTTATCCATTTCCCTTCTTATTCTGGTGTTGCCACCGTTTTGACTTTTTCCTCAGATCCCTTGTCTTAGTACCCCCCCCCCCCCAACACACACACACATAAGTTTGCTTTTGCTTGTCCTATGTACCGCCAATGCAAATTTCGAGAACGAAATTTTGTTGAAAGATGGGTAGGATTGTAACCCCCGTTCCCTTAAATACATATTTTCTGAATAATTTTCTATATTTTTGATTATTTATAAATTTGGTTTGTGTTAAATTTATTTTTGGAATTTCTAATAAAATCTTTTCTAATCGAAAATTTTGTTTATTATGAATAACAGTGTATTTTAACTGTACTTTCCATTTTATAGTTGATCGACTATTTATATTTTAGCCAATTCTGAAATATTTTGATTCACTTTAATAAATTTGTGAAACTTAATTCCTATTTCGTTACATAACTTCATTATTATTATTCTCATTATTATTATTATTATTTTTAATTATTGTTATTATTATTTTTATTATTAATATGTGTTGTTACTAATATTATTATTATTTTTATTACTATTAATGTTGTTACCATCTTTACTATTATTATTTTGTTAAAGCACATCGATTTTGATCTATTATTTGATTATTTAATATAAAGCTCATCATATAAAGCCCGAATTTTATATTCATTTGCATTATGTATTAATAACCTGAGCCCGATCCAAGCCCATTTCCTATTGGATTCTAACCCTAAACCCAAACCCACATCTCTTGGATCCCAAACCCAAACCCATTAACCCAAATTTCTCCTTAATCTGTTATTGACCAGATCAATCCCACACCTCTTCGTATCTCCTAAAATTACTCCTCACTCTCCCTACTACCTCAACTATCCCAATTACAATATCTATATTATAATTAATAAATCCCCCCCTCCCTTTCCTTCCTTCTCTTTCTCCTTTGTTCCCAACCGAAACAGAGACCTCTCTCCCATTCCTCTTCCTCCTTCGCTCGACGAGCACCTCGTCGCTCTCAGCCGTCGTCACCTTCCACTCCATCGTCCTCATCAAACCTGAGCCCTTCGAGCGCTTCCCACTCGAGCCGACGTCAGTGCCGCCCGCTCGAGCCTTCCGCTCGACTCAGTCGTCTTCGACCTTCATCGCCTCCGCCATTGCCGTTCACCTCTGAGTTGCTGACCACCACATCCCGCAACCTCCTCACACCCCGTCGAGCCACCTCCTCCTCTATTGAGCCAGACTCTGCTCGAACCCATCGGCGCTATCCTCGCCACTCCATCATTGCCGACTTCGCCATCTGTGGCCGCCAGCGCTCCGCTCACCTCCGCCAGGGCCTCTTTGTCACAACAGTCACCGCCAGCGTCTCCCGCCGTCACTCACTCTCTCTGTGTTGCGTTGGAGAGAAGAGAGAGGATTAGGTGATTTGTGTGTATGTTGTTTTGTGGGGGTGATCCGCTGTTCATTGTTTGGGTGTTTGCTGTTCGGGAGTAGGGGGATCCACTGTTCTGTGTGGTCGGTTGCTGTTTTGGGATCAAGCGATCGCAGCCATCTAATCATCTTCTTGATCTTCGATCTCGGTCGTCCGATCATTAATCATCGCGATCGTGATCACTTCTTGATCTGCCGATCGTGACTGTTGAATTTGCATTGATCATCATCATCATCATCATCATCATCATCATCAAGCTAGTTGATCTTGATCATCATATCTCTTTTGATCATCACGATCGTGATCATCATCTTGATCTTGATCTTCAATCTCAGTCGTCCGATCATCCAATCTTGATGCCCATTAAGATCCGTGCCCGGTTGTGATCATCGTGATCATTTGCTCGCCGCCGTGTCGCCGGGATTTCGATCCCATTATTCTTTGCAAATTCAGATTAATCTAACGTCATTCTAAACGCAAGTCATCTTACTCTCGAATTGTATTGTATCGTGTTCGAGACTATTCGTTGAATCCCGCAAGTAGATCCATATTTATTATCGTATATTGTTTATTGTTATGTATCGTTGGGATACTGCGGATTTACACGAGCGAATCCAAGTAGTAGTCTTGACTTCATGCTGTCTTTTGCCTCCAAGGTAGTTAATTATTGAATATAGGAATAGGAATTATTATTGTATTTTATGTCATGACATCACACAGCAATTGTAGATTGTATACTAGTATTGATTGTTTATATGATTGATGTTGGTGTGCTAGTCGATTGTGATTAGTAGGTTTATGGACATTATACATCTTAATACCATATTTACATAGATGTAATTTATTGTGATTTATGATTATTAACCCCTAACTCATCGTTCTTAACATTTTAATCATTTTATTCATGGAGAATATGTTGAAACCCTGAAATTTATTGCCAACCTGAACATTACCATACTGTTTCGATCTAGATAATGTCATCAAAATCAATAACTTTCTGAATATGAAATGTAGCCCCATGTTTCTAGTTTCCAGAACATCCAGAATTTTCAAATTTTGACTTATATTGCGTGAGTTATGCCCTTTTTACTTCAACTGTGCTGTATTTTCTGATTTTTGCACATACCATGTTAAGCTGATAAATTAGGTGAACTAATGATCAAATATTAGCATGATAATTACCAGGTTGATAGCCAACATGCTTAGGGTAATGAAAATTATTTTTTCTGGTTTATAAAAGGAATATTTACTGCTGTTACAACTGAAACTAGTTAATACCGATAACCAGCCAGAAACGGTAGCCTGTAAAGAACACTGAAATTCACCTAGCTACTGTTGTCGGAATTTGGACTTCAAGTATGCGTTGGAACTAGGCGAGAGTCTAGTTTCTAGACCTTCTAACATATCCATGTTTGCTATCCTGTAGCAATGGAAATTCTAATTTTGGTACAACAACCTACAGCTGTCCAGAATTGGGTTTCTATGTTTCATATTATGTAATTGAATATATAATGTTGAATTTGGTGTATTTGGTAATGTGAAGTACATTTCATAGTCTTAGGATTGTTTTTTCATCATTCTAGTGTCCCTTATTAATCGCATTATCGTTTCCCATTGATATTTCTGTCTCTATTGTTCTCTATTAGTATTGCATGTTAATTGAATAAAGAATGTTAATCAAGCCGGAGTTAAGGGTTGACTAGGCTAGTTGATAATATAGTGACTGTACTCAGGAATGTGGGCCTCATTCCCAAAATATCGTTATCTTCATTTTGCAAGAAATTGCAAATGGCCAGTGTTATCGTCATTGTGTAAAAAATTGCAAATGGCTAGAGTTGTCTTCATTGTGCAAGAAATTGCTAACGACCAGTGTTATCATCATTGTGCAAGAAATTGCAAATGGCCAGTGTTATCGTTATTATGCAAGAAATTGCTGCAATAGCCAGTGTTATATTGTGCCGAGTACATGACCTATAGAATCTACCATCTTAGTCTAAGCGAAATTGATTGTATGCATCAAACTTTTAGTATGAGATGCAGTAGTACGTGCATTAGTTATGATTAAAATGAATAATAGACTTAAAATTTTCATCGCATCATCAATGCATATTGTCATCATTATTGAACAGTGTTATTGTTATTCTTTACCGTTATTGTTATCGCTTATTGTCATCATTATCAATCATCATTATTGCCCACTGCATTGTTACCATTTTTCCATTGTTCATTGCCATCGACTCTATTGTTTATTGAATTCATTGTTATGCCGTAAATGTCATTGTTTTTCTGTTTCTCTACTTGCTGTCCAAGACTTGCTCTAAGGACATATTTTTCTCTCTTTAGATGAACAGCTTACAGGTAATCAAGGAGAATTGCCTGATGGACTAGGGGAACAACAATGGTGAAAGAATTGTTCTACTGCGCCGCTTAAATAATTATTGTTTCATTTTGAGAACTTTAATTATTGAACAATGTTGTTAATTCTTGTATTTGTGGGCTTTTGACCCGAATATTATTATTGTTGATTCCAGATGTTGGATTGATATTTTGTTGGTTATTTTATGCTTCAAATTCAAGTATTATTATTCATGTGTTTACTCCTTTATTTCATGCGTGGTTGTATTACTTCCTGTTTATGTTGTTGAGTTGAATCGATTACAGCTCATGGGTGACGCAAGTCATTCGCTGGGCCATGTCACGTGCTTGCATTCTGTATTTTTGGGAAGCGGAGCGTGACATTTTGACTCTCTGTGAAATCACAAAAACTTCACAGCCGCTATTCCCAACAGCGTGTACAAATAGTCTCGCTGTTGTGAAAAGCGTTTGTGAAATGGAATTTTGCTTTAAGAACACGTTGTTCCCAACAGCGAGTATCTTTGTACTAAGCGTGTTGTTGGGAACAGTGACTGTGAAGTTTTTTAGATTTCACAGGGTCAAAATGTCTAAGTTGGCTCCCAAAGAATAACTCGTATTCCCAACAGCGAGAAAGAAAGCACTAAACTCGCGTTGGGAAAAGTGAGTGTACTGAGACAAGCAAACTCTAACATCTACAAGCAGTAAACTCGCTCTTTCCAATAGCGAGATGAAAAGTGCTAAACTTGCCATTGGGAAGGGCGAATTCACTGACTGAAGAACGAGACACATTTGGGGAAATCGCAATAAATTCCTTTGTTACATACAACATCAAAACAGCAGAGTCTCATAAATTTATTGTAACATCAAAACTTCGTCAATTCACATACTTCATTGTGAGGAACCAATATAGCACAACTTCATAGACAATTGTGGTGATCACAGCTTCATTTAGAATCAAAGGATCACAACTCAATAAACAACTACAAACAACACAACTTTATAGAAAATGAAAATATCACAACTTCACAAACAACTACAAAAATCACAACTTCACAAACAACTAAACAAGACAACATAGATTCCTAACTCAACATCACAACTGCTTCAATAGAACCCAAATTGACAACTTCCCCAACTCGGTGTGTATCTTCTTACGTTGTCGGTGCGCTACAACTTTATGCTTCTTTGGAGTTGGGGTTCTTTGTGTTATTTGGAATACGAGAAGCTCGTCGTCTTGAGGTACTCTTTGTCATTCGGAACCTTGCCCCTCATCTTGCGGTTGAATCTCTTCTTCGGGTGGTGTTGGCACGGTGGGAGGCGGGGCACGCCCATGTTGACTTGATAAACGGTGTGATTCCATAAATGCATCGAATGCGGTCCCCTCACCAACCACATCAAGAGATTGTCTACACGGTGCTAGAATCTCATGTGCGTGCGAACTCTTTCATAGCATCAGTCGCATTGGATGCGGTACTTGACAAATGTCGAACGACAATTCTTGCAATCTCCCATGCGTTCTCCGCCAACAAATTAGATGATATAATATTTGAACAAAACAACAATTTCATGGTTAGAAGATGTGTTCCCAACTTGTGATATGAATGTACAAACGAACATATAAATATTAAACTTTTTTACCATGGTTGCCAAAGTCTTCGCCTTTGGTTGGAACATCGGTTGTTGGGATGAGTAGCCGGGAGATGGTTCCCTATCTCGTGCCCTTATCGGAAGTATCACTCGGGCGGGTGGATTGATAGGAGGTGTGATTACCAACCGCGTGATCCTAGTATACCACGTCATGTATGTGTCATGCATTCGTCCATGATACAGAGGAATTCTGCCAATGACCATTTCCCTCTGGCGCTCATTCCAAGAGTGGACATAACTACGGTGATATCTGGCCCAGTCAATATTGGGCAAATGACCCATCCCTGTGACATCATGCAAGGTAGTGTCATACATTGGTGCGACTGGTATATCTTATTGTAGACCGAATTGTCGAAGTACTCAATCTACATGAGGATGCTCTACGATAGAGAAGTGGATGAGAGGTGCAGTTGCCAACCATAGATGGCTATGTTCTGTGCAACATAGGAGCAACTTCTTCAATCTCTTGTCGGTGTACGGTTCCTACACTACGCATTCCGCACGCAATTGATCGAGCTCATCTTGGTAATATGTGAGGGGTCCACGGGGGTTATCACAATGTGTATGGTCGCCAGTCCAATAAACACCAATAGGAGCAAACCTATCGACTCCAAACACCCCCAAACTCCACAATGGTTGTTGGACTCTTACATGCGGCCGACCAATGTGGAATCCCTCCCAGCTCCATATTTGTAGTATCAACATCGGCCCTGCCACCTGTACATTGTTCAACGAAGCATGACAGAGATTTCTGTAAAGGATGGCCAAAGCAGCACTATCCCAACTAAATCGGCTAGCTAGTCTAATGTCTGCGATTAATTGCAAAAACATCAACGGTACTTGGTTGCCCGTTGAGTTAGGAAATATCACACCACCAAAAAGCGTCATAAGATAGGCTCGGGTGTAGCACTCTACTTGATAATCAGTTGACTCTGGATTCAAGTAATTATCAAACGACTTCATTAACCATGAAATTTTAAGAGATATACCAATAAAAGCCTATTCAGTGTGATCCTGATTGAGATATTGTCGTACAAGATGAAACTTATTGGCGCCCTAACTTCCAGTCACGGCTACACCATCGATCGGAAGTCCAGTAATTAAGGCAACATCTTGTAAAGTCACCGTCATCTCTCCATGCGGTGCGGTAGGTGAAATGAATGAGTCTCCGGTGGCCATCTTTCGACTAAAGTAGTTAGGAGACCCCGATCCAACTTCACTGAGATTGTGTATCATTAGGGCAACTCCATAGATACCCTCCTCCACCAAGTATGGGATAATGCGATTGTGTAGAGACAATGTTTTGTGCTTTCGGAATGTAAAGTCCTTCGACTCACCTTGCCACACAAAATTCGATCGGTGAGAGGCTTGCATCCTAAGTAGTGATGGGTCTATGGGACCGAGCCCCCCAGGTGCATCTGCATGTGTATGTGGTGTTTGAGGGACATCGATAGGAGTGTCAGTAACATCCAACAACGAAAGAAATTATAGTTGTTGTTAATTGATATTGGTTGGATGAAATAGATATATCTCATGGAGTTCGAAACTATAAAAAACAACTCTTACCAATGCAGGAGCTTTCCCCCGCTCGGATGCACTACGAGGATGGCGTCCAGAACCGCTAGGTCGTGTCATTTTGACCCTGCAAAAATTGTTAGAGATAAAATTAACTACAATGCATTTCTCTATCCTATTCCTAAAAACAATTCTTAGGTACAACTACTATATACAAATGCAATTGATTGCAAACAAGTCACCACTAACAAAGGTGGGGTGTATCTACATTCAAAAGTCACCACTTATGCATTACATCGAACACCAAATGTGCATAACGAAGAATTTGATCACTTATGCAATTCATCAAACACTTTATGTGCATAACATTAACTCAACCTAAAATTCAAACCAAAGACAACACCTCTTCAATTCCTAACCTTAGCTCTACATTTAATTTCAAGTTAAAGCATGATCCTAATCGTAATCCTAACCCTAACCCTATCCATATACATTGTATGAGTCAAGTAAACACATACCTTTATGTTGTCAAAAAACGAACGTAGTGGGTAGAGATTTGTTGGGAAATGTTTGAGTTTCCGCCAAGTGAACTTGTCAACCAACGATTGAGGTGGTAGCCGAAGATGAGAGCTAGGGTTTTGGTTGAATGGGGAAGGAGATAAATAAGGGTTAGAAAGAGACTTGGTGAAATGATAGAGTTAGTGTATTCGGGTGAACAAAGTGATGGCCCAATATACTCGCTGCTCCCAACAGTGCGTTTAGCTCTTTTCTCATCGCTATTGGGGTGAGTTAATTTGAAAATTGAGTTTTTTTTATTGAAAATTCACCAAGTCAAACATTGATTCACTCTATGTGAAATTTCCTACATCATCGCTATTCTTAACAGCGAGTTTAGTATAAATATCCTTGCCATTGGGAACGGCGAGTCCTTATTGAAAATTTTGAACTAAACTCGCCGTGGGAACTGCGAGTTTCTCAAATAATCAGCACTAAACTCGCCATGTCCCAACGGCGAGCATGAAACATCTAAACTCGTCGTTGGGAGTTTTGTTGTTGAGTCCACGAGCGCACATAGTTTGGCAATTGTTCTCTTTTTGCAAATATTTTTAAAAATTGGCATAATTTTTTTTCGAAGTTTTAGCCCTTAAATTCATTTTGGATACTATAGGCTATCGCCCATTAGCACGTGCAATACACTTGTTAACAATCCGGATACTGAATTTTTTGCAGTACTAGGCTACTTTTTGAAACTTTTTGCGATTTTAGGCCAGTTGACAAACTATTAGCACTTTTGGCTAGCAAGTACCACGTCAGCAGCGGCCACTATTGGGAATAGCGGCCTGTTCATAGCGACCAACACATCGGACTCCCACACTTGGCATATTTGTATAATTGCAAACCACTTGGTGTAACTGAGGCCGCTATTGTCAATAGCAGCCTCGTCTAACTAAGGTCGCTATTCCCAATAGCGACCTCAGGTGAGCCTAAAAGCGATTGGGTCAACCTGCGGTCGCTATTGGGAATAGCGACCTTGGTAATATAAGGTCGCTATTCCCAATAGCGACCTCCGTTACTCCAAGTGGTTTGCAATTATACAAATCTGTCAGGTGTGGAAGTCCAATGTGTTGGTCGCTATGAAGAGGTCACTATTTTCAATTGCAGACTCTGCTGACATGACACTTATAAATCGTTAATAGTTTGGGATGTGTCTAAAATCGCAAAAAGTTTCAAAAAGTAGCCTAGTACTGCAAAAAATTCCCGGATACTTTCCTTAAGGCAAAATTTAAAAAAACAGCACAACAGTTTGGAGCTGTTTAAAAAAACATCACAAAACTTTCACTTTTTAAAAAAACAGCACAATGTTTAATTCTCAACTGACAGAGTTAACCAAACGTTAACTGGCTTATACGTGCACTGCACGTACTTACATAAAATGTCCAAAATACCCCCCGTATACCCAGCGATTCGTTCCCCTGCCTCTTCTTCCCCAATTACCCAGCGGAAAAAAAACCCCAAATCGGAGAAAACCCTAATTTGCGGAGCCTGTTGTCGACATTAGAGACGCAGTTAGAAAACCCGATCACTGAAAGCCCCAAATTGTCGACATTAGAGACGCGGTGAATCTATTGAAGGTGCCTCACTCAGCGATTCCTGTACCGAGTTTGTGTAGGTTCCAAAGCTGTCGAAAGTTGGAATTTGTCAGGGTGTTTTGTGATCGATTCGAAGTTGAGCTCTCGAAGAAGGTTAGTTCTACTATTTTTCCTTTAGTTAAGTTGGTTTCATTATATTTGGTGGGTTTTGTATTATGAATCTTTTTTGAATTTGATAATAATCTACTGTGGGGGACCATTGTTGTGGGGGACCATTTTTTGAATTTAGAAAGAAAGATGAATAATGCTGTGAGTGTCGGTCTGATCTCATTTGTTAAATCAAATAATTGGATGTGATGCAGGATAATGTTAAACCTAAACATCCAGTGCAGTGGGTATTTTGTGAAGGATCGTACTTGGAAATACGTGGGAAGGAAGAAGGGGAGATATAGATTCGTCATCCCCGAATTGACCAAATGGGAAGCGTTGAAGAACATCTTGAAGAAGGTGTGTGATTACAATGAGTCACATCATGTATACTACAAAATTGGAGTAGGGGATTTTGCCTACAATTTCACTTTGGTAGATGATGATGTCAAAACTAAGGAGATGTGGGATGAACACAATGTGGAACCCGAAGTTGGTGAAGTGTATTTGTATGTTGATAATCAAACGGGTGTTGTAGAACAAACCAGCATTGTTGATGTGGAGATGGAAGGTAAGTTATCTGTGTATATTGTTCCATAACTGTACATAAATGTTAATTTGAATTAATGTGCTAATATATCTATCTTCTCACGTTGGAATTGGATAACTTTGTAGATGATATTACTGTCCTAGAAAAGCCTATCGAAGTTGTCACAATTGTTGATGATTCGCAGTTGAGCGGAGTGGAACAAACCGGCGTTGAGGTTGTGGGCATGGAAGGTATTTTTTTTGTTGCTAATCTTATCGACAACCTTGCATACAATTTTGGATATGTTCAAGATTCTAATATATGTATCTTATCTTGTTGGACTTTGAAAACTTTGTAGGTGATGTTCCAATTGAAGGAAAACCTATAGAAGTTGCTTCGATTGTTGGTGATATGCAGCTGGGGCCAGTGGAACACTCGGGCAATGTGGTTGTGGAGTGGCAAGGTAATTTTTTTCTTGTTTTGTAAACAATCCATACACTATTGTTTTCAAATAATGTACCAGTATATTTGTCTTATCTTTTTGGAATTTGATAACTTTGTAGATGATATTACGATCGAAGATAAACATATGGAAGTTGTAACGATGATTGATGATACACAGTTGGGGGAAGTTGAACACACCAGCATTGAGTTTGTGGAGATGGAAGGTAAATTTTTTTGTAATTTTATCTACATCGCTGCATACACTTTTGTTTTCAAACAATGTTCTAATATTTGTATGTTCTCTTGTTGGATTTTGATAATTTTGTTGCTGATATTCCAATGCGAGGAAACCCTACCGAAGTTGACACATCCAATGAGATATCTGGTGTACCCATTGATAGTTCCAGCCAGTATACATTTCTACATGAGGCTCAAGTAAATGTCAGCATGGGTGCGAAACATGGAGGTGGTAGGCCATCTACTTCAAGGAATAAAGTAGAGGAGAAATTATGTGGAGAAGAATGTGATGCACCCTCTTTGGATTCAGACTATGCTGATAGTAAGGAATTGGGAGATGTAGTCAGCTCAAATGATGACACTCTGGGGAACATACAGTAAATGAAGAGAGACATCTGGTGGATCCAGTGATTCTAGTCGGTATGGAGTTCCCACACGCTCGAGACTTTCGAGCATGTTTACGAGAGTGGGCAATTAGGAATGGTTATGATCTTTTTTGGAGAAGAAATACTTCGGTGAGGATTACAGTAGAATGTGCATCTCAGAATGGGTGTCCTTTCTATGTTGGAGGTGCATGGAAAGAAGCCGCCAGGGTATTTAGGATTGTTTCTCTTTGTGAAGAACATACTTGTGAGAGGGGAATGGAGAACAGTCAAGTGAGTGCTCCTTGGCTGGCTAACAAGTACCTAGAGTCGTTTCGAGATGATCCAACCTGGAATGTTAATGTCTTCATTTCAGCGGTGAATAGAGATTACGGTGTGACCATCAACAAACAAACGGCTTATAGGGCAAGGAGAATGGCCATTGATGAGGTGGATGGGAAGCATGTGGAGCAGTATCGTAGACTATGGGATTATGATAACGAAATGTTGAAGAAAATGCCGGATACTGTAGTGGTAATCAAAACCGAGGAGATTGTAGGTTGTGAGGATAAAAGATTTGGTGGTATGTTTGTGTGTTTTGGCGCACTTGTGAAGGGAATGTTGAATGGATGTCGGAAAATAATTGGGATGGACGGTTGTCATTTGAAAACCGTCTCTGGTGGTGTGTTATTGACGGCATGTTCAAGAGACCCCAACAATCAAATGTGGCCAATTGCATGGGCGGTGGTAGGCGTAGAGAACAAGGAGACTTGGACATGGTTTTTAACTAACTTGATAGAAGCAATAGGGGTCGTATCACTACGGGGATGGACCATCATCTCGGATAGACAAAAGGTACTTATTCTTCTCGGTAATTTAATTCCTTAAATAGTATACTTACTAACTTTCGTGAGATGTTACTTTGAAACCTACATCTATTGCAGGGGTTACTGGAGACATTTAATGTAACGCCCCGAATCCCAAATACACTGAATTCGAGATGTTCTACAGGATCTTTTCACTTCCTTTAGTACAATTTTACAGGGAAATAAAACTTTTCATCATACATCAGAGTTTACATCATAATTACATCTTTCTTTTGCACAGCGGAAGTAAAATACCACAATTTGATACAAATACAACAGCATAATGTAATCTCTAAGCATCCATCCTCTTTAATCTTTAACATGATATTTACCTGCATATAAGACTGTGGGTACGTCAGTTTATTCAACCGACAAACATTATACACGGTCGTCCTCGCTTTGCCAGAAATAGTATAACTTAACATTTCATATTTAGCAAACACAAACTTGTCACATTTCAAACTAAAGGGACTACCCTATTGATGTCGTGTTGTGATTGTGCACTTAGTCCTTAATGCAGTTAATTATGTTACATGACACTAATGCATACTTGTTCGGATTCTATGCATCCCATACTACATAGGTCCGAGGGCAAGCCCTTATTCGTTCTTCATCTTGATAGGGTTCAATCCCCCGTTATGTCTTAGTCTACTACTGTAACTACGGTAGTGTCTTAGATGTCCTATGATCTATGAGCCCATGTCCAGGCAGCCTGGAGGGGAATCCCACGCACTGTCACGACGCATCGAGTAGGCAACCTATGGACAATTCAGCCTCCGCCATGGAACAATGGCACCACCCATAGCCACTCGAACATCCCACGAGCGTCGCCACCGGGACGATAATTCCGGAGTAGCGCCCACGCCATGTCTTGACGCATCAAGCAGGGAACCTGTGAATCGCTCTCACACCGCTATCCGTTGGCCCCCATACTCATGTTTTTCTCCTACTTTCATCACATCTCCACTATGTACTAGTCCTTAGTTTTATTTAAAAATCATGAACAAAATAATCACTAGAGTTAGCCTCTCCATCAACCGGACTTATTCATTTATTTCAACATGACCAACCTTGGTCTAATTTCAATTGAATTCATTTTTCTCAATGCCGGGGAGACTTAGCTACTCTATTTCAAATTTCATTTCACAATCTTTAACTCCTGACAATTTCCATGTCGAGTTTTCATACTCATTCTTTTTCAATTCATGATTACACTTTATTCACAAGTCCACAATGAATACTTTTAATGCACGAGTTCATAATGAAAACAATTCATATTTATAGCCAACAATTTCTTTTCCTCTTTCATAAATCATGGTTTTAATTTCATAACCATACATGAATTTATACAACTTCATAATGTCACATTTCAACCTTCATACTTCATATCTTGCACAATACTCATAATGAAAATAAATAAAATCATGTCACACCACAAGCACTTTTGCCAATCACTTTATAATAGCCTATCTTTATAAGTTATAAATTCACAAGTGTATATCTCATAACCAAAGCTCCATTTATGCCTTTTATTCACAAACCATATTGTATTTCAATTCTAAAAATACCCAAATCACTCTTATAAAATTCCTTGTAATTTTATGAGAATTACCATATTTATTTCATAATTTTTGGACTTCAAAAACACCCAAAAACAATTATTTTTCCTTATATGCCGAAGGCAAGAATCGAACCAGGCGCCGCACCAAGACAGCACAGAGCCCCGACCACTAGGCCGGTCGCTGAACACGTCCATAGAGTGACTAGGGTCTATATGAACCCTGAGTTCGCTGTTACTGTTTTTAGGGTAATTTAACAAAAGAAGTGTTCGGCCTGGGATTCGAACTGGGCAACACCGAGAAGCCAACCGGGGTCCAAGACCACCTGAGCCACTGGCTCGGGTTGTCACTAACCCAAATAAAAGTCCATTTGTATTATTTTCGTACTGTTTTAAAAATAACTCGATAATCAATAAGCCATAGCTTCTTATTACTTTAGTAAAATTTTCTAAAAACTTCCAGATTAAATCCTCAGTCATAAAAGTTCATACCAGTAAAATAATATAATTTTTTGGTGCTAATGAAATGTATTTTTCACACACAAAAATCCAAAATTTATTCATTACACTACAAAAGTTTGTATTTTCGACATTGCCATATAATTAATCTACTAGTCTTTTTATTCACTAATTTCATGGTGATAATTTACTGATATTAGTTCTTAATTCAACCAATATACATGTGAGTTCAATAGTCCATATCCATATCAACATATAAGTCTATTCATCTCAATTTCACAATTAACAAGCATGCATTATGTCTCTAATCACAATAGCAACATCCTCAATTAAATTTTGTTACCATCATAACTTCATATTAATGAACATGGAGCAATCTACATACAACTTAATTTTAACACTAGAGCCATATAAGTTAATCATCACATTTCAAACCATTCACATACTAACTACTCAATTCAAGTGGGCTCTTATTAATATTTTCATGCATCTTTGATGGTTGAAACTAAGCATGGACCTACTTTAGAAATATAAAATGTTTTACCCACCTCAATTGGAGAGAAAACACAAACAAAGCAACTACGTCCTTGTAGACGAAAGCACCACCTCCTAGCCAAAGAGTGCACAACTCCAAGCTTCCAAGCCAATGCCGAATGCTCCTTCAATTCCACACCGAAAGCTTCCCTCCTTTGATGCCGGCCACTCCAAGCAACAACAACCCACACAATTCTCTATCTTTTATAACTCTCACAATGATAATACTATAATTATGAAATACACTTTGCATATCAAAATTAGCCATGAGAGGGGGGGGGGGGGGGGGGTATTTATACTCAAAGATGAGTGGAATGGAGGGCCAAGATCATATGGTTAGTTGTAGGATGAAGGGACTAGATCAAAGTAGAAGTTAGAAGAACTACCCACTTCTTTGAAACTACCACCATGTTCTCCACACCCAAAATCAAAAATCCCTCCAAAAGATTGATACCCGGCCACCATAGAAGAGTGTGCATTGCACGTGTACGTGTAGTGCACGTGCATGCAACTAGGCCAAATTTGTACATTCTTAAATTTGTATAAAAATAATTTAGTAAAAAAAAAAAGTCTTCTACATGACAAGTTTAATTAAAATAAATTAATTCATGGGCTTTCTTTTTGGGCCAAAATATTTTATAAAAATAAATAAAATAAAATGCTTTTGGGCTTTTTAAAAAAAAGGCTTTTTATTAAACTAAAATAAGGCTTTTAAAGAAAGCTTTTTGTACTAAAATAATTTGAGAAAATATATTTAAATATACACATCATGATAAAATAATCCAAACAAAAATATTGCACGTGCACAACACGTGCAAAATAAATAATTTCTCATTAATTGAAAAATCAGGGTATTACATTTAAGGAACTAGTTCCTGAGGCTCAAGTCAGGTACTATGTACGACATTTATATGCCAACTTTGCAAAGAAGTTTAGGGGGCTAGACCTAAAGGGTCATGTATGGGCTGCGGCTAGGTCGTACACAAAGCATGGGTGGGAGACTTCAATGAAAGCAATGAGCAATGTAGATGAGGAGGCTGCAAAGTGGTGGATGGATGTAGGGCCAGATAAATGGGCAAGGTCACACTTTCAAGACTCCAACAAATGTGATCTACTTTGCAACAATATATGCGAAGCATGGAACAAGTACATTATGGAGGCCAGAGATTGCCCAATAATCACTATGTTGGAAAAAATCAGACGACTAGTTATGGTGAGATTGCAGAAGAAAAGGGAGATGATTGAAAAGTACACTGGAATTGTCACTCCAAAGATAAGAGAAAAGTTAAGGTCGCAGTATCAAAGGTCTAGAGCATGTTTTATATTTAGATCATCAGAAACTAAGTACGAGATAATGGAGCATGGGACCAATTTTGGGGTCGACCTGGAAGCAAGATCTTGCGACTGTGGAGAGTGGCAATTGAGTGGGGTGGTGTGCAGGCATGCGTTGGTCTGCCTGAACAATGCAAGGAAGAATGTTGAGGAGTACTGCGACACAAGCTATAGTAGGAGTACGTATGTGAAAGTGTACGAAGGTACCTTTTTTTCTTTAAGTACCGACTACTTATTTTAGCATCTAGTACCATCAAGTTTCGTTAGTTTTAAATTTGTTACATCTGAATTTTTGTAGGCACCATAGACCCAATTCCAAACTCCTTACTTTGGGACAAGTTGGAATATGCGCGGATACTACCCCCTAAAATGAGAAGAGCGGCAGGTAGACCACCTAAAGCTAGGAAGAATAACCCTGATGAGTCAAAGAAAAAAATCTCAGGAGTCCAAGCTAGTATGCAAAGAGCAGGCAGGGGGTGGATATAAACTCAAATGTACAAGGTGTCAACAATTTGGGCACAATATTAGAAGTTGCAAAAATGAAGCGGCACCACCACCACCACCACCAGAAAGATCCCCCAATAAGGGTGGAAGACCTAAGGGTAAGAGAACAGATGAGGTGGTAAGTAGGATAAGGAAGACATTGGCTAATCTTGGAGGAGAGGTTGGAAATGAAGCTAGTGGTAGTGGTGTAGGTAGAGTTATCCATCGTGGAAAGTCTACTGGAAGTGCAGCTGATGCTAATCCACTAGGATTTGGTACCGGTAAGAAGAAGTGTGGGAGAAAAAGGAAGGAGAAGGAGCCATATGTGCAAGGAAGTCAACATAAGAAGCAAAAGGTAAGTATACGAAACAATTTTATATTGGAAGAATTAGATCATACAAAGGCTTACTGTACATATCCTTGTTCATTTTTTTGCTGACAACTTATAGGTGTCAAACAAGGTAGATGGGCCTACAGAGAGTCAAAGCCAGACTTAGCCTACCCAAGAATGAAGCCAGACTCATTCGGTAACATAGTTGATGTAGCAAATTTTTTTTGTGTTTGATGCACTTGTACTCTTCCAATACAGTATCGTAGTTTTTTGTTTCATATGCAGGGAAGAAGAGGGAGAAGAGGGAGAATGTTTACCAGAAATAGTATGAAGCTTCCAATACAATACAATACAATAGTATGAAGAAGATATGAATCCTCAGATGTGGATATATAATTTTTTGGTGTACAGAAATGTAGGGGATTAGTTGGTCTGTGGGGAATTTTTGGTATTTTTGAATATGTGGGAATGGATATATGCAATGTGTACTGTGCACAGTGGGTTTTGCATCAGTTTTTTGGGGTGCAGAATGGATACTGTGGACTGTGGACTGCGGGTTTTGCAACAGTTTTTTTGTGTGCAGAATGGATATATGCAATGTGTGCACATCAGAATTGATCAATGGACATAGTGTACAGAATTTTGTACACATCAGAAAACTGAAATTGGTCTTGAAAGATGCTATAAATATGTGTCTTGTGAATTTTGTATCAGAATTTTGTATCAGAACTGAATTCTATATGCTATATGCTATAGAATTGGAATTTTGTATCAGAACTGAATTTTGTATCAGAACTAAATATGTGTCTATATGCTATAAATCTGTGTCTTGTGAAAGATGGAATTGATCTCTATGCTATAAATATGTGTCTATGCTATAAAGATGGAACTGAATTCTGGTATGCGATGGTACCACCAACTTTTATAATGAATTTTGGATATATGAATTCTGGATATATAAATCTGTGTCTTGTGAAAGATGGAATTGATCTATATGCTATAAAGATGGAATTGATCTCTGTGCTACAGAATTTTGGATATATGAATTTTGTGTACCCCATTTTTGGTTATGTATTTGGATATATGAATTTTGTGTATATCACTTTCTAATTAAATGCAATGTAACCTCTGTGCATGGAAATGCAGGGTTGGGTTTTCTTTTTGAGTTTGTTGGGTATAATCCCTTTAGCCAGAGTGTTTTGAGTTTTGCCACAAAGTAAGGATATTTTGTCTTTTCCATGTAAAGTTTGCGCATTATTGTGGTACTTTTGCTTTCATTTGTGCAACATGATGATAATCTGATACGAAATGTTGTTGTGAATGTGCAGGCAAATAGCATGCATTCTTCAAAGGACCAACAAGTTAGCATCCGATTAATGTAGGAAGAAAATCTTGTCTTTTCAGGGGACTTTGTCTGAATGGGAAACCTTCTTATCGGAAGGCTTACCTTTGCTCAAATCTAAGATGTATGAGTTGGTGCTAGGGTTGTAACACCCCTTGTCATCTATAGATCCCATTGACTCCTGTAGAAATCAAGCTGAAGACTGAGCTACTAGTAATAACTGATAAATAGCAGACTGTTAAAAAAACCAAGTATTAGGAAAGACAAGTAAGACAATTCAACCTAATAATCAAAATCATGAAGATATGAAGCATTGACAAGTAGCTAACCATTTAATGCAATGCAAAATCAAAATCCTAACCTGTATACTTTGTGTGAAGAATCAACCAGTTTACTACAATGCTTCTTCTCTCTGTTCTTGAGAAGAAGAAACAGAGAAGATCACAAAGTCCCCTGAAAGGACAAGATTTTCTTTCTACATTTATCTGAATGGATATATGCAAGTTAGCATCTGATTAATGTTTCAGATCATTCACTTTTCTTTCTCTTTGTCACTCATTCTTATTAAAAATATTAATCAGTTAATAGCAATTTTTTAGGTAAGCTATTAGTGCAGGACCATTCTTCAGCTGGAGTCTGATGGTTGCTTTGGGTCTGATGGTTAGTTGGACTAATAATTGAGTCTTCGTTTGTTTAGAAAAATAATAACCACTGCATCTATTTATCATAAGCACTGCATCTATTAACATTACAAGCACCAAATGAAACTCCGCAAACAACCCAAGTATTCATAAACATCGAGCAGACAAGTTAATCCATGGTTCACATTTCAAAAAACATCGATTACATTGTCATCAAGATACATTCATTGAACATTACAATGCTGCTATTTCAAGACATACAATAAGAACAAAACAAATACAAACAACGACAAAGCAAACCCCTTCACTGTTCCCTTCACTGTTCCCTCCTTCACCTTCAAAGCGACCACCTTCTTACGTAATGAGTCGCACTCCACTTCCAATTTTTTTAACCTACTAGCTGTTTCCTCAATTACCAGACTCATCTTCACATTCTCCGCGATCAAATCAGAGTGTGCTTTCTCCCTCTTGTTATCTCCCACAATTTCTACCCACTTAAAAAAACGGCAATTATCAGTTTCCCATTTTGGGCATCCAGCGAAATACCTTCCAGCATTGGTACGGGTACTGGCTATCTTCACTACTGCTGGCTCCTTGTGATGACACAATAGGGTTCCACCTCCATCGCAATTCTTTGTGAACCTCCTCATTAGAGCTTTCGAAATTGTCGAATCTGCAAGAAAAGTATGCAAAGATTTAAATTGTACAACCAAAAGATTATATGAGACATGGAAACATCAAAATTATATGATAGATTTAAGTTGAAATAAAGATTCAACCTGACATGGAGCTTTTGGAAAGAATAATCACTTCCGATTACATCATCAGATCTGGTAAGAAAGATGAATATATGGGTTCATTAACAAAATCTAGTCCCAAACCACATTAACAACCAAAAAATTATTCAAATTCGTCCACCCACCCATTTTTCACTTTCAATTGGTTCAAACAAAATTGGAATGGTTCAAACAAAATCGGAATACCAATACCAACATACACAAATATAATAATTTCACAACCAACCTTGTTCGATTTGGGAGCTATTGACGAATCGAAGGGTGTCCTCGAATTGGGAACACGTTCTTGATCGGTGAGTTAGTTAGGGTTTTCTCCGATTTGGGGTTTTTTTTTTGGCTGAGTAATTGGGGAAGAAGAGACAGGAGAACGATTCGATCACTATTAAAGGAGTACGTGAAGAGGCAGGGAACGAATTGCTGGGTATACGGGGGGTATTTTGGACATTTTATGTAAGTACGTGCAGTGCACGTATAAGCCAGTTAACGTTTGGTTAACTCTGTCAGTTGAGAATTAAACATTGTGCTGTTTTTTTAAAAGTAAAAGTTTTGTGATGTTTTTTTAAATAGCTCCAAACTTTTGTGCTGTTTTTTTAAATTTTGCCTTTCCTTAACTTAGATGATACAGGTCCTCCAGTGGGTGGTGGTGGTGGTGGTGCATCTCTACCAGAACGGGTGATTGCCATGAAACCTGCTATTACCAAGATACAAGGAAACTACAAGAAATATAAGAAATGAGAAGAAGAGGGGAAGAAGAAGATGATGAAGAAGAAGGAGCTAGAAGAGAAAAGAGAGACTAAAAAGATATTGATTCATTCATATCCCCTCCTTTACATTCATCTACCTGTTTTATAACAATACAGGGGTGCTGTTTACAGCTAGCAAAAGCAATAAAGCAAAAAGAGAAGATTCCAGCTTAACGGCCTCATCACCCACCAATCAAACTGGCAGAACGGTTGGATAATGGAGGGGCTAAGCGTGAAAGTGCAGTATTTATTCGTATAACCCCCTCAGAGAAAGATATTCGCTGGAGGACTGATACGTTATTTATAGAAGCTGATATAAACTGATACGGGAGCTGATACTGGTTGATACTGAAGCTGAGAAGCTGAAAGAAACTGATACAGAACTGATACACACTGATACTGAAGATTTTGTGTTCACAAACACCACCAAGAGTAAAGAAGGACTCAGAAGATTGGAAAACAGAGATACAGATCTATGGATCTGTATCATTAGATCATCACGTGCTAATGGGAAAGAACAAAAGATCCTGACCCTCATCCTCCAAAGGTTTCCCAATTCCTATAAAACCCTGGAAATCCTTCAATTCCTGAAAAACTTACCTATCAAATCCTTGAAATTTCTCGCAACCTCCATGAAAGCCTTTGTCCGGGTATCATTTTTCCCCCCATCTCCATTGAAAATTGTCCTGTGTATGTTTAGTTATTACCAATGCTTAGAAAAAATTACTGAATTTTGAAATGATTAGTAATGGCATTGTTAAAGAGGCTTTCTTGGTGCATGTTTCAAATGATTGGTTGTCTAGTAGTGCTTGCTTGCGCTGAGTCGTAGTGGTAGTGATTACATAGATAATTCACATGATTTAGGATGTGAATTTTAGGAGATGTGGGTCTGGATTTGAGATTTTCATACTCATTTTGTATGAATTCTCGCTAAAATTGCCTGTGCACGCGTCCATATGTTGTGACCGTGTGTGTGGATGCAAACACACACTACAAACATATAATATACAGCGGCAAAATTTTTTTTTTTTTGACGAGTAAAAGGTAGGATTAGCCTACCTCAAAAAATATATATTACTAATAAAAAGTTTGTAGCAGCTATTACAAAAATCTGGATGGAGGTTACAAAAAGATAAAGACCGAGTCACAGATGGGTCTAGGTTTGAGATAGCATGTAGTTGTATCGTAGAGAGGGCAGCGGACTATTGTCGTACTCCTCTACTAGACACAACATCATGATCTCATCCCCCTTCCCCATCTTAACAGTAGTGCTCGTAATCATCCTCCAAAACAGATAGCCCAAAAAAAACAGAAAAACATAATACATGAAGCCAGTATAAAAAGTCAGTCCAAAAGATGAAAAAGATCATCACAAAACAGTCTAATCTTTCACAACCACTCGTCGATTAGGACGAACAACTCCCCACATCACTATCCATCCGATCTCCCCTAAACAGTGCTTGCTTGACCAAAGCATCCTGTACTCCTGCCGCTTCCAATTCCTCCATCATCTTTGCCTTCTTCCTCCCGCTGTCCATGCCATCTATCCAAGAACGAAAAGAGAAAATGACATTAGAGATAATCTCTTTTGTTTGCATAGCCTTTGAAGTAAAAATGTGTTGATTTCTAGCAAGCCACAAGTTCCAGCAAACTGAGATAGTTAACAGATGCCAAGTGAGTCGGGTATTATGATTCCCAAAGCACCATGTCGTGAAACACTCGTGTAAATGATGGGGCAAAGTGTGGATATTAAGCATATCAGTGAAGTGTTTCCAGGTTGCGGCAGCAATTGGGCATTCAAAAAATATATGAAAGGTCGATTCGACAGGACATGCACAAGCTGTGCATGTAGTGTCGCCCGACCATCCCTTAGAGTGAAGGAATTCCTTCGAGTTAAGCTTGTTCCAACTCAGCAGCCATATGAACACTTTGCATTTGAGCGGTGCAGGCGATGTCCAAGTTGCAATGTAGTAAGGGGAACGAAGGCCAGCCATAATGAAGAAGTTATAAGCTGAACTGACAGTATAAGAAGAAGAAGTAGTCAGTGTCCATGATGGTAGGTCTTCAGAAGAAGAGGGCTGGAAATCCACGAGCAACTCTAGCAGGCGCCTTTTGTCCTCTCGCATTGAGTCAGTAAGAACACACTTTAGCCTTGGTTGCCAAGTCCATAAGCCATTTGACCAAGATCCCTGTGATGTGATGTCAGCGTCGGGGTTCCATGCCACTGCAGTGAGGGTCGGGAATAAGGAAGACACACTGGCTCCATGAATCCATTTGGACTTCCAAAAATTGATAAGTGTACCTTTGCCAAGGCTCCATCTGATGTTACAAAGAAATTGGTCTTTAAGCGGAAAAATTCCCTTCCAGAAGTTTGAGGCAGTAGAAGGGCATATGAATTGGTTTGGATCACTTCGTTGATAAAGGCTGCAGAGAGTTTGGCTTGGGAGGGAATCGGATGCCAGCAAATTCCACCACCACTTCATAAGGAGGGCTTCATTAAAGACCTTAATGTCTAGAATCCCCAGTCCTCCTTGCGTTTTTGGCTGACATATACGTGACCACTGCGCACTAGCAATGCCTCTGATATTAGCATCTGAACCACACCAGAAGAATCTACTTCGGATCTGATCAATTCTCCTAATGACCCAAAGTGGTAACTTAAAGAAAGAGGCATAATAAACCGGCAGGGCACTAAGCACAGAATTTATAAGAACCAACCTGCCCCCTCTCGAAAGCATTTTACCCTTCCACACTGATAGACGTCTCTGGATCTTATGGAGCAGTGGTTGCCAGTGTTGTTTGCTGAGCTTAGTTGAAGTGAGAGGCATACCAAGGTATTTGATGGGCAACTTCTCCTCTTTGCATCCAAGAATAGTTGAGAAGGCGTGGAGCTTCATTTGGGATCATCCAAAATAAACTAAGGACGATTTATCAAAATTGATAGCAAGACCAGATATATTAGCAAATAAGTGTAGGGCTAATTTAAGGTTAATCACCTCATCTTCATCACCTTTGCAAAAAAGCAAAGTATCATCCGCAAACTGCAGCAAGGATAGGTTGGCAATTGCTCCTCTGACTGGCAGTGAGGAGAAGATTTCATTTCGTCGACCACAATTGAGCATTTGAGCTAGGACATCTACAACCAAGATAAAGAGCATTGGGGAAAGTGGATCTCCCTGTTTCAAACCTCTCTTGGATTTAATATATCGACCTCCTTCCCCATTAATGAGGATAGATGATTTTGCACTCCTCAATATCATATGAATCCATCTGCACCAGGACTGGCCAAAACCTCTAGCTACAAGGAGCTGTAGAAGAAAATTCCAATTGACTGTGTCGAAAGCCTTGGCAAAATCAATTTTAAAAAGAATGGTGTCGGAGTGTTGTCTACTGCATAAATTGATAGCTTCATGTGCCACAACAAAACAGTCTATCGTGGATTTACCTTTCAAGAAAGCACTTTGGGAAGAAGAGACAAGAGTGTGTAGCATCGGGGCAAGCCGGTTTGCCAGCAGTTTAGTAAAAATCTTAAGGGAGCAGTTGAGCAGACTGATTGGTCTGAATTCAGAGACAGAATTGGCCCCCTCACATTTGGGGATGAGGATGATGTTGCAGTAGTTCAACCTAGATAAATCACAGTCACCTCTCTGGATCGCCAGGAGCATATTAACTAAATCGTCTTTGATAGTATCCCAGAAAGTGTGGTAGAAGCTCATAGAAAAGTCATCTGGTCCCGGAGCTTTATCACTGCTCATTGCGAATACCGCTGTCTTGATCTCATCGATAGTGAAAGGTGCCTCCAAAAGATCAAGATCTTGAAGCCTATTGGGATAGAGAGAGTTCCAATCGATTTGAAAATCAGAGTCAGTGGTTGTACCACATATGGAAGAGAAGTGTTGCTCAAAAGCGGCTCTGATTTGGAGTGGTTCCGTAACCAGATTACCATCAAGAACTAGACTGTGGATGAAGTTTCTTCTTCTTCGGCCATTTGCAATGCAGTGGAAAAAACGCGTGTTTGCATCTCCTTCCTTTATCCATTGCACTCTCGAGCGCTGTCTCCAGTAAGTCGCCTCAGCTTTGATAATCCCTTGGAGCTCCGTCTGTACAGACTTCATTTGCTCAAGAGCACTTGAAGATGTTTCAGCTTCAATTTCCAGTTTGAGCAGTTTATCTTGCAATGCCTTTTTAACTCGCGTAGTATCCCCAAAGGTTTCATTCTTCCATGCTTTGATCCTTCTTTTGAGAAGCAAAAGTTTAGTTGCAAATATTTCAACCTGATTTCCTTTGCACCTGAAAGAATGCCACCATTCTCTAACAGCCGGTGGGAAGGATGGGTTGAGCAACCAAGCTTTTTCAAATTTAAAATAGTTCACCCTTTTAGGGATGACTTGATCATCAAGAACAATGGGACAATGATCAGAGGCTATTCTCGGGAGCGAATACTGAATGCAGTTTGGAAATAGGGCGTCCCACTCTGCGGAAATCAGTGTTCTGTCCAAACGTGCCATAGTCGGGTCTTCTCTTTGGTTTGTCCAAGTAAATTTCCTCCCTGATAGGGGTAAATCAATCAATTCCAAGTCTTGAACGAAACTGCAAAAAGCTTTCATGTCTCTATTCGAGCCCCGGCCCTTGGACCTCTCTTCATCTGACATTGTGACATTAAAATCTCCGCATAACACCCAAGCATCGTTCAGGAGTCTCCGACGCTGCTTTATTTCAAAAAAACAGAGTTCGCGATCATCTAACTCAAATGGTGCATATACAGTAGTGACTGACCATTCTCTGGCTGAGATCCTACATTTGAAAGAGGCAGATACAGAAAAAATATCTATCGCAGAGTAAGTGCAGTCAAGAATCTGATCATTCCACCCCAATAAAATACCCCCGCAGCTTCCAATAGAATCTAATTGAATCCATTTAGTGATGCTCATCCCCCCCACAGATGAGAGCTTTTGAGGTCGCGAATTTTTGAGTTTGGTCTCTTGCAAACAGATAATAGAAGGTGCACAACTCTTGATACCATCTTTGATAACTGAGCATTTGTTAGGGTTGCCCAGCCCTCGAACATTCCAACTTGCAATCCTCATAAGGAATAAAAAACACCCATACCATACACACAAAATCAAAGGCAAATGATCAAGAATGCTATGCAGAATCCTGTTGTTGATCTGGGAGATCAACTACAGCTTTCTGGCATTCTCTGAGCTTAGAAACTGAGTGTGGCCCTCGGGCCTCCACTCCAATTGATGCCGCAACCTCAACAATATCATCGTTTGAAAGTAGTGCGAAAGGATTTAGGTGTGTGTTGGAAACAGAGGCAGTCAAAGAGGAAGTACCTGAGGCCTTCTTCTTGATAGAGGATGATAAGTGCTTCATGAAGGGCCTGGTGCTCCTGAGCTTGCTAATGGGACGCACTTGCTTCCCCTTCTTGGAGGGGCCCTCTTGGAATCCTGGAGGAACGGCAGCGGATGAGTAGGCTGTGCGACTAGCAGTTCTTTTCAACAGTGAACGAGTGCGGAAAGTAGCAGTCTTGCTGTTGCCATCATCTGAATTCCCTGAAGCTTCTTTATCTGCATTTTCAGCTTCTCTCTGCTCTGTGTCTTGGAGCGCAGCTTCAACAACTGGTTGGATTTTGTCAAAAAGGGAAAGCGGAAGATTAATCGATTTTCCTTCCCATATCATCTCACGAAAGTCATTCTTGGAGTTATCAGCAGAGGATTCACCATTCCCAGTGATGTGTAAAATTGCCCTGTCAGCCTGTGGGTCTCCCTCTAGAAGATTTCCAGTTGGATTTGATATTGGTGCTGTGATTATGGGGATTTGCTGCACTGCCGGATCTGCCGTTGATTTCAGAACTTGCGGAGGGATTGGTGCAATCTCCATAGATGGCGCAAAATCAATCTGATTGGGAGCATTTTGAAAGAATACCATATTTGGAGCTGCATGCGAGGATTGCGCGCCCAATTGTTGCCCCTCCCCCAAATTGCGGGGATTTGAAAATTTCTCAACCGCCATGGCCATGTGCCGCTCCCGGCGCTCCGCCGTATCCTCACCTCTGTTAACTGTATGGTTGACAGGTCTCCAAAAACTCGTGCTTCCCGGCTCCGCCGTTGCCTTAGTGTTGAACAGTTGGACTCTGCCTGTCTGAACATCTTCCACTGGGATTGGGTTCCCAAGCAATAGGACTGGAACGTCATGAATATTGGTCTTCTGATCCCAGGGAGTTGCATACTTAACAGTCAAGGTTTTTGGTACTAGGGAAAGGTCTTCAACCTCAAGCAGCACAAGTGCTTGATCTCTACTCTCAGCATTCAGCATCTCTCGGCTGAGGGTGATAAGCTTGCCAAAGCCTTTAACCAAGTGCTCAACTGACTCTCTATTCCACAGGTGGAAGGGGAGGAGTTGCAAATTTACCCAAATGTAAGAAGGCTTCGGTCTCAACCTTGCCCCGAACTCAGCAGACCATGGCGAGAAAGTCGCATTGAACCCAGAAAAATTAAAGACCCCTTCTGAAATCGCCGCTTCTGCCTCAGTCGCAGTCTGGAATTGAACATGGTAAACCCCATCACTGACACGCTTAAGTGTCCACCAATAGCTTCGCCTTCCCCACGCAAAATTGAATGCATGCTCCAGCTCCTTCGTTGGGGGGATCCGACGTGGGTTGATCAGATGAAGGAAGGCACTCGCATACAGTGTTGATAGGGCTTGAGTAATTGCATTGTTGTTGGGAAGTGTGACCTCTAGCGACTCTGGCCTGCTGTGGAGAGGGCAATCCCGCGCCTTATGCCCAAACTTCTTGCAGTTAAAGCAGTGAAAGCCTAGCTTTCTGCAGTCCGCCGCCAGATGGTCGCCGTCTCCACATTTGAAGCATCTCATCTCCATTTTCCGCTGTGTTGAACGGCGTGCAGGGCGTCTCCAAAAATAGGGTTTTGGGGGGAAGATGTTGGTGGGTTTAGGTTGAAAATATGGCTTTGGATTGGAGAGAGGGGGAGTGTTTATGGCGGTGGGATTTGAAGTGACGTTTGGAGGAGGGTTTTTGGACGGTAGTGTAGGGTGGAATGGAGATCGAAGAGGCAGATGGGTAGGGTAATGATGGGGGGGTATGCGTGGGGGGAGTTGAAGCACCTGAGCATAAGATCTGCTCAGGTCCCGAGGAGGGGCAGCTTCTCTCCTCTCTCCGCACTCTCTCTCTCTCGCTCTCTCCATTCTTCTTTTTTACTAATTTTGTATTTAGTAAAAAAACGTCACAAAAGTTTGACGTTTTTTGTATTTAGTAAAAAAACGTCACAAAAGTTTGGCTGAGTTTAAAAAAACGTCACAAAATTTTTTTTTTAAAAAAAAAACCACACAATGTTTAATTTTCAACTCACAGAGTTAACAACCGTTATCTCTCTTCTACGTGCACTGCACGTACTATGAAAACTTGACGAAAATACCCTCTTCTTCCCCAAGAACTGGGCCGAAAAAGAAAAAAAAGAACCCAAATCAGATCCTTTCTTCCCCAATTACTGAGCCGAAAAAAAGAACCCAAATCAAATCAACCCAAATGAGAGCAACCCAAATATACCTAAATCTCGTTGTAATCGATGTGTTTTGAAATGTGAAACATGCTTTCACTTGTGTGCTCGATGTTTATGAATGTTTGGGTTGTTTGCGGAGTTTCATTTGGTGTTTGAAACGTTAATAGATGTAGTGGTTATGATAAAAAAAAAGAAAATCTTTTTATTTCAGAACACTTTAGGTTATTGTATAAAATTGTTAAAAAAAACATCTCAGAACTATTGTTTGGTTTAAAAAAACATCACAAAAGTATTCTTCTGTTTTAAAAAAACATCACAGATATATGCCTTTGTTTAAAAGAACATCACAAAACTATTAGTTTAGTTCACGAAACATCCCTAAACTATTGATAATGTCCAGTATGTACACATGATCAGGTTTTCTTTCAACTTTGTTAGTGTGTATATTTAACATGATCAGGTAGATTTCCACTTTGTTAGTGTGTATATTTCACACATTCACTTATACTAACAACACACTTACAACAAATTTACACATTGCACATTCTACCAAATCCAACACCTCAAACAAATCACATCTATGAATTGGAGCATCAAACATTACAAATCAGATCAATCTCACCACCACAAATGCAGAAAAACTAAGATCAAGACAGCTGAGATGTTCAATACATTCCATTCAATTTCATAGTAAATGTTCAATACATTCCAGTTAATTTGGGTTGCTCTCATTTGGGTTGATCTGATTTGGGTTCTTTTTTTCGGCTCAGTAATTGGGAAAGAAGAAAGGATCTGATTTGGGTTCTTTTTTTTCTTTTTCGGCTCAGTTCTTGGGGAAGAAGAGGGTATTTTCGTCAAGTTTTCATAGTACGTGTAGTGCACGTAGAAGAGAGATAACGGTTGTTAACTCTGTGAGTTGAAAATTAAACATTGTGTGGTTTTTTTTTTTAAAAAAAGTTTTGTGACGTTTTTTTAAACTGGGCCAAACTTTTGTGACGTTTTTTTAAATTTTGCCAATATACAGCCCAAAAGCATGGTGTTCATTCCTACAAAAGGGCCAACACGGCTGTTGGAATGATTACCCCTCCCCCCCCCCACCCACCCCCACCACGCACACACACACCACCACCACCACCTCCTTGACAGTAGTAGATGGAATTGGTAGAATAGCCCTGGCTCTCTTGACAGCGGCGTCTGAACCTGTGCCTGACCCGAAAATGGTATCTGCTCAACTGAAATGAAAGTCATGGAAATAATGGGTGTGAGTGTCTCTAAAAATATGGTCATAACCTAGGCAGTTAAAATCGGTTTTTGGAACTAATCGGTCTAGGTGCGGTTAGTGATTAATCGGTTAATTGAAAAATAATCTTGGATTAAATCAAAAAATCATGTGTGTGTATGTATATATATATCTATATAATAAAATACAAGGCAATTTGAAAAAAAAAAGCTATCAAGTAGCTTCCCTTCAATTTATGCTCACAAAAGACATTTTTTTCGCCCTTACTGTAGCTACAGTAGCCACGTGCAGAAGGAAATGAGCATGCCACGTGGTAGTGGATGCAGGATCTGGGGGTTGAGGGGGTTTGAATGGACGGTGGATGGAGATTTGGTGACTGCAAGCTGGCGTGTGCTGGTGTGTAAAGTAGCTTTTTTATATCTGTTTTTGTTAGAGAAGATTCGTTTTGATTGTAATCTAGCTTTTCTATATCGCACCTTGGGTTTTGAAATAATAATAGTCTGTGTTAAAAATACTTTCTGTTGTGTAAAGTAGTTGATATTTGTTTGGGTTTTGAAATTAATTAACCTAACTCCTTACTTTTAATTAATTAAGAAAAGATTAATTAAAATCACACTAATCTTAATTAAGAAGAGCTTTAATTGTCATGGTTTTAATAAGACTTTTCTTAATTAATTAAAGTTTAGGGATTAAAAGTTAATTAGTTTCAGATTAATTAATTTCCATCTAATTAAGCTTAATTAACTCATCCAAAACATTAGGAATTAATCTTAAATAAAATTAATTAATCCCTAATTTTGGATTAATTTCATGTAAAACAAAAAATAAGAAAAGTGTTTTAAATTAATTTCACTACAGTATTACTACAACCCAAACAAAATTATTGCTACAGCAAATCTACATTCAACCAAAGTCACTTCCAAGAAATCAAATCCAAGGAATTGCTTTTGCTACAGTGCTTTTCCCTCTCTTCATTTTTTTTAACCAACCAAACCATCCCTAATTGTTTTACTATGTGATTGTTTTACAACATTCTAATTGTTTTTTGTAACTTATCGTGTAGTCACTAGCACGGTGGTATTGCATATAAATGTTGACTTATGTGTTTTGTTAGTCAAACAAGATAGCATATATTTTATTGTTTACAGTGCTTTTCATATGCTGCATCGTTCAGAATTCGTGTTGTAGGCACGTGTCCACGGTAAACCTATTATATATAATTTTAAAAATAATTTATCCTCATTATGTAGCAACCATAAACTCTAACATAAAACTATTATAAGATTATCAAATAGGAACATATAGTTATGGAGAAAAAAAAGACACTACTTGGTTTGAGCTGAGTTGGATTCAGGATGTGGGTCGAACAGGTTTGATGGTCGGTTCCTGCAAACAAAAACAATCGGGGAGAAGGAGCAGCACGAACAGCAAGAGGAGAAGGAAGTGCAACAGATGCGGGTCGGGTCAAGTTTGCAACTACGCAGAGGGAGCGGTGGCGGGTCGAATTTGGGTTTGCTCGAAGAAGAATCAGAGAGAGAGGCGGCAGCTCGGGTTTGGGTTTAACCTATAGGGGTTTGGATTTTGGATTTGAATTTGAGTTTGGACCGGATTGAGCCCAAATAATGCAAATGAGCATGAAAATTAAATGATGAGATTTAATCGATTAATTGACCACTTAAAATCAACTGTAACCACTAATCGGTCGATTATACCCGATTAAATCTAAATCGCTAACTATGAAAAATTGAAAATCACAAAAAAATAATCGCTTAGTCTCCGGTTAGCGATTAATCGGATTTTAACTGCTTAGGTCATAACGCCCCCCCCCCCCCCCCCCCCCCCCCCCGCCCGCGCGGCAACAGGTGGTCATCACGATGATGCCCTAGACATTGCGAACGTCGAACTAAATGTATTATCCCTCGATCGAGTCCAAAGAGATCCAACAGATCGAGGTCTTCCCCTTATGTTAAGTCTACCTCAGAGCAAGGTCCAGATCACTGAGGCGAAGGGACAGTGAAGGAGAAGGTGATTAACTGTTTTCTTGTGAGTCGCGAAGATCACAGTTCTCCTTACCGACCCACTTGCGCCTAATCAGGTAGTCTTTAGGAATAGCACTGTTGTAGGTCAACCAATAGATGGCATGGTTGAGGGTAGCACGTGTTCCCCAAATTGCCTTTGCTGGTGGCTCTCTCTCGAATCCCCTTATCCTATCATTAAGGAATTCATACATCGAGCTAACCGAGAATTGATTGTCTGATCGCAGTTTCCACAGTGGTTCATCTGGGTCCATGCTTGGCGAGTAGTCACTCAAGAATTGAAGCAGATCAATTCTTTGTAGTTGTAGCCCAGCGGTCCAAACAAACATAGGTTGGTCGAACGAACCTAGGGTACCACCATCCTATTCCTCTCCTCCAAATCCAAATGGATTCAACAGAGGCGTCTGGATCCTCAACCAGTTGAAAATGATTTGGGAACATGTCCGTAATTGGTCTCGGTCCACACCAACGATCCCTTCAAAATCACAGCTGAGTGTCATGTCATCCCTAACTCTAAATGAAAGGCCTTGGCTTGGAGAAATGAATCCGTTACCCTCCAAACCCCTTTCTAGAAGCCTGTCATCAAAATCTTGGTCTTAGTCTTCTTGCCATGGAGACCCGCTTTCGAAAGGTAGTTACGTTGCGCAAGTTCAGCCAAGTATGCATGCAGCTTCTACACCATTTGCACAATAGAGTCTTTGGTTCAATTCCCTCATATTTGTGAATCCAAGTCTGCCGAACTTCCTTTTTTTGGCAAAACGGCCCCCACTTAAGGACCAAGTAGCCCTTCCGTTCTGCTGCCGCCCCTTTTCCCGAGGAACCTGCCTGCATCTGGCTCTGTTAATTCCGCAAAGTACCTACTGGGGGATTTCGTAGTTGGAGAGGTCATAATTGGTGATAGCAGACAAAATAGAGCTGAGAAGGGTGATACTGATACATGCACCAACCGATAACAGACGACCCTACCTTTCATCCATCCAGCCTCCATTTCCATCTTCTCCCACAAGAGGGAAGCCAGCGTCCTTTTATAAGACTACTTGGGCTAAGCAGATGGATAGGTAGTTGAGAGGGAAAGGTGCAATCGAGCAATGTAGAATTGTCGCTACCGCTAATAAGGCTTGCCCCTCTATCTCTCCAATGAATGTAATAGAGCTCTTTTATGAAAGTCAACCTTGAGGCTTGACCATAACTGAAATGCATAGGCCACTTGTCCCGTCTCACAGTGCTTAAAAAGCAGAGTATCATTCACATACTGTAGATTGATCACTGCATTGGATTGGACACTGCAGATGTCCCTAGCTCTCTCTACTCTAAGTAGACTCTGGTTCTGTAGCTATCATTGGATGTGGTTGAGTCCATTGGGCCACAGGGGTGAGTGAAGGTGAGGGGAGACAAAGGATCCCCCTGTCTTAGCCGTCTTTGTCTTAGCCGTCTTAGCCCTCTATGGCATTGAATCTCCTTGCCAATGTTCCCATTAACCTGAATACTCATTTTTTGCCGATTCGAGCCACACATCTATCCACTCAGTCCATTTGTCACCAAATCCGTGGCCTCTAAGAGGGTGGGTCTGCCTCCCCAAGTTATTGTATCATAAGCTTTCTCAAAGTACAACTTCAGAAGAAAGCCTTTGTGCTTCTTCCGTTTGTTGTCCGCAATAACTTCCTGAGCTGTGGCAACTCCCTCGAGGATGTGTCTACCCAGAATGAATCCAGTTTGGTACTCCCCAATAAGTTTGCCTATGACACGGTTTAATCGATTGGTGAGGAACCGTTTAGAAGGCCGATCAGTCTGTCTCGGATCGTCTTGGCCTCTTGCTTCTTAGGGATAGGATAAGGACCACCTCGGCATAGTTGATACGGTTGATTTCAAGGCTACCAGCATGGAACTCTTCCATCATCGAAATTATGTTGTCCTTGATCGTATCCCAGAACGAGGTGTAGAAAAGGAAAGGAAATCCATCCTCTCTATCAAAATTGTCCTAAGGACTTTTATGAACGTGAGGCATTTGAAAATATTGCAGTAGAAGTACTATCAATGATCTGTAGATATTAGTCATTGTTGTCATACCTCAATTTTGATGCAAGGTGATCAACTTAGCTGTTCTCCATTCCAGACATCATGGATGATAAACGTAACTTCTCTCTGAAATCTAGAATTCTATAAACTGGGAGGATCATATATATGCAAGTAATTGTACTATATGTTTTGCTTCTCTTATATAAATATTAGTATTTAGCTGTGGTGATGGCACATCTGCAAGCATCATACACTGGATGGCATGAATTGTTGCTTACAGCCTTGTCGAATCAGCCACCGTACTGTATTATCATGTAACCATAGAGTTCACGTTATTAGCTTACCAAAATTTGTCTTTGCATGTGGAAGCCTAAATTTTTGCCATCTAGAACTCACAACTTGTTGTTCTCTGCTTCCTATAAGTTTTATAAAATAGGTAACGGAGGAATAATACTTCAAAGATGTAAACATTAGTGAACTGGTCCTTATAAGCGACCGATGCTAAGAACACCCTAAATTCTGCTGTGTGATTTTCAATTCAACTCATGAAGATAACTCTTGCGACATCTTTTCTTATTCATTCTATTCTTGTGAGTTATTAAGTTTTCATCTTTTAAGTACCCTTACCTAATTCTTGGTCTCTTATCTATTCTTGTCCGCGCCATATTCTCTTTAATTTAATGTATCTTCATTTTGTTTGCAGTGAGACTCTAAAACTTTGATTTATTTGAAGGTGTTGCTTTTAAGTTGAAAGCGTTTTTTATTTTAGAGATTACCATTCATTATTGTTACTATTAGTCTTTAGAGTACCAAGAGTTTAATCTAGTGGTGGTCTTTTCATGCTAAGTTGATTCTTTCTGTTTCTTTCTTATTGGACTTTGCTTTATATTTTCTACATTTAATTTAATTTAGCTTATTGCTAACGAAGAAATATTTACAAACCATTCGTTTGTAATTCAACGGTTGAAGTAACATGTGTTAACTGTTAAGCCCAATCGTTAACTTTGCTTTGTTGTATCGTCTAGTTGGTCAGTTTCCTATATTTTCCATATTTCTTAAGCTGGTTTTTTCTAGCTGCTCATATCCTTTTATTCTCCTTTCTTTTATTTTTTCCTATTTTTTTGCTGTATTCTGTTTCTTATTATGTTTTAAATTTATCTAGTAATTTCCTTAGCTTGTTTGATGTCAACCATAGTGTTTATTAGAACATTCCCAAAATGGCGGAGTTTATTTCCTTATGGCTGTATCTTTTGCGTCTCTGTTGACTTATCAAGACTCATTTATAGTTAGTTTGTTCATACTGGTAATGCCTGGCAATGTTTACGATGACATGCTAATTGCAAAAACTGGAAAATGTCTATACTGGTACTAGTAATATCGGGTCATCAGTTGCAAGTTCTTAATTCTTCAATTATACTTGCTGGTAATTCAGTAACAGATCTTCCATTTTGTTATGCTTATCTAATGTGGAATTATCATTATGCAGTTTGCATTCTATATGGAGCGTGTCCTGCTTTTGCCGACTTATATTCCTGTGTCTGATAAGGGTTAGACGAGTCCTGCTTGACTCTATTGAGGTTTTGAGGTAATAATACTATCCTACTCTGCTACAACATGATACTTGTCATATTATCGAGAATTTGTCATTGTATCAATGTATTCAGATTGTGGAACATGAACTTTATGTTTGCTTGTGTAACGCCCCGACTTCCATACACAGGAAAATCGCAGCACGCCCATAAATCTTTTCCTTCAATTGAGTATATAAACATAATATAATACAGGAAAATGCAAAAATCTTACTATAAATCCAAACACAACACAATCTGTTGGTTCGTCAGCGTGTGAGGCCGACGGTAAGAATCACAGCAGCTTTAACTAACTCCAAAAAATAACATAACATATATAGCATAATAGAAATAAAACTCGAATCAATAAATCTAAACAAGAAATAGTCAAATATACGATGTCATATGAGTGTTTATAAACAATTAATTAAAACATTAAACATACATTTATCATGAAAACATGCACAAACCAAATATGTTTTTTTTTTAATGCACGCTTGTTTGGAATGATATGCTGCTAATACAACATAGTTTTTGAATGCAGGCTACTAACATTTCTTCTCATTACAGGGTTCATTCCCTCGATTATGCAAACCTAAACCCAATGATTGTACTCCAATGTGTAATCACGTGTGAGTCGCACCACCAGTATATTGGACCTTACAGGGCGTATCCTCAGCCACGAACCCTAGCAAGTCGATCTTCCGTAACTACGGACCTGACAGGCATACCCTAGCCCATGTTCCATGGATTTACTGGGCGTATCCGTCGTCCCAAATATTCCTAGGTACCGCAAGCTCTTTACCGGTCTTTTCTCGAACCTGACAGGCATATCCTAGCCCACATTCTGTGGATTTATCGGGCGTATCCTCAGTTCTCGAACTCCTAAGAACCACAAGTTCTTTACCGGACATGTTCGTCATTGTTTCTGTCATATCTTCTTCTAGTGCAAAAATATTAATTTAATTAATGCAAGATTTTCGTTCAAATGATACCAAATAAAATAGACCCAACGATACCTATTTCGGACTTTACATTTATACATAAAACTGAAATCTTGGTCATACCGACCCTATCCACTCCTCCCTCGGAGTTCTCAAATTCTTGCCAGACTCGGGCATCACTAAGTCACAATTATTCTCAGTCCCATATATAGAATCCACTATTCAAATTTTCAACTGTCTTTGGATAACAACCCGATGGTCGTACAAAAATCATATAAATTCCAATACTTATCAGAAAATTGATTTCTTAGGTTCATATGAAACTTAAATGAGCTACTACAACATTGTAGTTAAGAACATCAAATTTTAACCACAATTTATCTGTCTAAAACCCATTTATAAGATAGTAAACTGCAGCTCTTGCTACTTTAAAAAATCACAGAAAATCCCACACTTCTTGGAAATTGGATTTCTTAGACTCAAAAGAAAGATTAACGAGTCTACTTCAAATTCACAGTTTGTAGTTTCCTCAAAATACTTCATTTAAGGGGTTAAAACGATCAAACACCAAAAGGTGTATAAATTTCCAGAATCCAAGAAAAATGTCAGCCAGTTATAAGTTCGAATTTATTAAAAGTAATAAACGATATCCAAAATTCATGAAATTTTGTGAACTAAAAATAGACATACACTAGATTCACATTAAAAAAAGTTCAGCTTACAATTCCTTATATTTGGAGAGATTTGAATTTAGGAAATAAGTATGATATTCAGCCAGAATTATGAAATAAATTCTGTTTCATTTCTATACCAGTAATGTATTCAGATTTTATTAAAATACCAAATGACATCCAAAAATTATGAAAGTATGAGGAGATGTTATACACACATATATGATACACAAACAAAAGTTTCAGTTTCATAATCCATGTATTTAAATAGAAACGATTTTATGAAGTAAGATCAAATTTCGGATAGAATTATAATAATGTTTCTAGGATAATCATATCATAATCTCACAAATTAATTAACATCAATTAACACTCATAATCAAACAACATTCATACACAATCTGAGCACGATTACTTAATTGATTAAATTATCTAGCATGCATACATCCTATAATATAAATAGAGTTGGTTAAAGTTGTTACCCACTTATTTGTTTCTGAAATTATCTAGCATGCACACATTCTTCAATAAAAATAGAATTGGTTAAAGTTGTTACCCACTTATTTGTTTCCAAATTTGATTGTTTCAACGCTCGAGTTGCAACAACGACTACGACACCACGGACTGCAACCACGTCGACATTCAGGACTGGCCATGTCGAAGATGACGGTACTACGGAATGTAATTGTTCGTCGAGTTCGGAAAAAGTCATAAAATTGGAATTATATATCAGTATTTATTTAAATAAAGATATTAGAAATATATATAGGTATATATATATATATATATATTTATAATTAGATATACATATATATTTATAAAAAGCGACATACACACACACACATATATATATATATACATATATTTATTTAAATAGAATATATATATATATATATACATTTATTTATTCATATATAAATATTTATAAAAAGAGAGATAGAGTGAGAGAGAGACAGAGTTAGAGTGAGAGAGATACAATGAGGAGCTCGGGTGTGGAGTTGGCGCTCGACAATGGTGGTGGGGAGCTTCGGTGGAAGTGGTGATGGTTGACGGGGTGGCTGTGACGGGGGAAGGCGATCGTGGTGCATGCGGCAATGGCGAGGAGGTCGGGGTTGACGAAGGTTGACGATGGAGCTTCGGCGGTCGACGGTGTTGGGAGATGGCGATGATGGAGCTGTGGTGGTCGTTCGAGGTTGTTGTGGTGGAGGCACGACGGCGAGGTCGAGAGGAACTCGAAGGTGCACGACGGTGGTGATTGTGGCGAAGGTGATGGAGGCACAGGCGCTCGGCAATGGCAGTGGCGGAGGCAAGCAATGGTGGTGGCTGAAGGTTGAGCACGGGGTGAAGCTCGAAGGTGGGGAGCTGATGGTGAGATGGCGATGGTGTCGAGGAGGTGAAGGAAATGGAGATTGAGTTTCGGTGAAGAAACGAAGAGGAAGAAGAATGAAAGAAGAAAGTGGGGGGGTCTATATATATATATTATATATATATCATATACTAGAGAGAGAGAGAGAGAGAGAGATAGGATTGGCAGTGAGTTGTATGCATGAGTGTAGGAATATATATATAGGAGTGAGAGAGGCTGTAGAATGAGAAGAGGAGTGTATATTAGGTTAGAGTATAGTGGATAGTAGGGAAGTAGGCTACTAGGTTAGGAGTGCGTGTATACTGTGGAGCGAGAAGGAGGAGAAGGTTAAGGGAAGAGTATAGTAAGAATAGGGAGTAAGTTATAGGGTTTTATATGGAGGTGGAAATTAAAGTCGTAAAATATGGTTGGGGAGTTGGGTTTGCTGTTGTATTAGGATTAGGAGATTTAATTAGGATTGGGAGGTTAGGATTAAGGATTTAGTTAGAGTTAAAACTTAAATTTAAAATAACTTACAATCTATAAATCAGATTGAGAAACCGCAAGATGTTCTGGATTCTAAACTCGATGGACGACAATTTTCATGTATAAAGTTCCTCAATTTCAATGAAGAGAACTAGGTCAAATTCTTAGTACAAGGTCAAGAAATTTAAAGATAGCAAAGTTGAATAGTCGATAAAACGATAAATTAACGGTCTTATACTTGAATCATTAACACGGCATGATATGGAGACTATGAATCAATTAAATTGGAAAATTTAGAATGAGTCAGAAAATATTTGGATTAGGTTCAACTAAGAGATTAAAATGAATTCGAAAAATCAGAAAGATATTTATAAAATAGAAATACAAAATACGTAAAATATTTATATTAATAATATTACAGATATTATCCGTAACGGTACAAAATATACGTGTATAACACGTGCTGGGAAAAATTGTCATTGTTTAATTTTGCGAGGTGTTACACTCTCCCCCTTTGAAAAGTTCTGTCCTCAGAACTTACTAGGGTGCAAGTTTGTAATAAGAACACTCTGCCAACATAATTGATGGAGTCCTTAATTACAAAAGAGTATATTGAAATCGACAAGTTCATCTTGTGACAGAAAGAAAAGATTAAGAGAAAAATGTACGTTTATTAAGAGGAACATCGAAAAGAACAAGCAACAATCAAGTGATTTAGTAGTACCTTAACGTGTACTATGATGTTCAACCACTTTAACATCCACATCGACATCAGTCACTCCTAAACCAAAACACTAAGACAACCCAGTACAAAATTTTGCACAAACAACTGGAAGACTCAACAAATTAATACCCGGGTTCCGAATCTAAACCCCCACTACTAGTGGGCACTCCCAACATCCCACTTCAGCTGGGTCACCAACTCGTCCCGCTCCGGAACATACTCTTCCAATTTCTTGATGAGTTCCTGGGTGATGGAGCTGAAACCAAGATGCGTCTGGACTTACTGGATACAAACTCCTCGGCTACAGTCGAATCTATGAAAGATAAAAGTGAGTTGTAATATCTCTCAACATTCAAAAGACCTATCGGCTTGCTATGGATTCCTAGTTGAGCCCATGTGAGCACCTCAAACAATTCCTCCAGTGTTCCATAATCTCCAGGCAAGGCTATGAAAGTATTAGCAACGTGAGCCATCTCAGCTTTCTTCTCGTGCATATTAGAGACAACTCTGACCTCTCCTACATTTCCTCTAGTAATCTCCTTCGGCATCAGAGCCTTAGGAATCACTCCCAAAACGTGTCGGCCACAACCATGAACGGTGTCAGAGACACGGCCCATCAATCCTATACTCCCACCGCCATAGACCAGATCGATATTCCTCCCCACTAGCTTCTTGCCGAGCTTGATCGCAGCTTCTTGGTAACTGGCTCTCTTACCAGAGCTACTGCCACAAAATACACAGATCCTGCCAAATTTCGATGAAGATGATGAACTGCTTCACCTTCTTCTTCCACCAATTTTTTCTTCATCCCTATTTCTCTTTCCGCCGATCGTAGATCTTTCCTTTCTTGTTCCATTGCCAAGAAGATTGAGCTCCCTTGCCGATCTCTTTCTCGTCTTGCTCCGCCACTTCTCGCTCTTTCTCTTCTCCGAGGCTCGCTTCCGATTTCTCTTGCTCCTTCTCTTCTTCCTCTTTCTTCTCCAGCTTCTTTCTTTCTTTTTCGACTTCTCTTCGCCGACTCCTCTCTTTCTCTTCCTTTTTCTTTCTTTCTTTCTTTCTTTCTTTCTTTTTTTTTCTTCCTCCTTTTCTTGACTTCTCTTCTTCTCATTAACCCCTACAACCAACTTATACCAAATATTTTACACTTCAATGCCTATTAATTCCAAATTTTCTTTTGAATCTAAACTCCAAAATTTATTGACATAACTAAACCCGAAAAGTCATAAGCAACGATTACTAGAAAAATCTGGATATTATATCCTTCCTCCAATCTCGATATCACAGTTGGTGTAATATTGGTCAGTAATCAGCATCTCTCATGAAGGCGTGGCTACTACCAAAATCCAGCCAAGGAAACCGTAGGCTCAATACTCAACATTTGCAAATTCGGGAGATGCAGGAGTATATGAAGATCTAGTATCAAATAAAATATTGGTCTTTATTCCATTGATCAAGAGATGTCTTGTTATACCAGAAGATTAATATTACATCCTTATTATTGCAAAGACTTAGTTAAATAAAACATCACTCATTTTCCTTGAATTGATTCGTACCGGTAATGACATTCTCCGAGTTTTCTACACCTTGTTCTATGAGTGCCAAGTCTCGCCCCTGGTTGTATGGCTTTTCCCCCTGATTCGTGGGCTCTTGGTTTGGCACTCTCTGCTGATATTGGGGACAGTAGGGTTGTGGCCTTCTTTGTCACAGCTGAAGCATGTCACTTTCTTTCCTCCCTTCGGGCACTTTGTCCTATAATGACCACTTTCTCCACACAGGAAGCAAGTTACTGGCTTCTTAGCAATGACAACATTATTTTCTCCAGTCAGCTTGACCTTCTGTGCTGGAGGTTGTCCCCTAAAGTTATTCGACGTTGCGAGCATTTTACCCTTATTTCTAGCTCTACCTCCTGCCATCCAATTGGATGAGGAAATGAGAGAAAAATCAATTTACATATAAGGTATCATGAATGCTAAGTTCAAAAACGATCATAGCATTCACAGCCCCAAATTAAAACAAACACATCTAGTGTCATCCTAAGCCCATTTCCCATACTATGTTTAGTACTACAAATTGAAGTCAGCTCTGATACCACTTTGTAACGCCCCGACTTCCATACACAGGAAAATTGCAGCACACCCAAAATTTTTTTCCTTCAATTTACATAAATATAATATAATACAGGAAAATGCAAAAATCTTATTATAAATCCAAACATCTTGGATTGATAAGATGACGGGCACATGATGTCACACTTCTATGCTTAAACTCCAGGTACTCTTACCTGCACAACACAATTTGTGGGTTTGTCAGCATGTGAAGCCGACGGTAAGAATCACAACAGCTTTAACTAACTTCAAAAATAACATAACATACATAGCCTAATAGAAATAAAACTGGAATCAATAAATGTAAATAGGAAATAGTCAAATATACGATGTCATATGAGTATGTATAAACAATTAATTAAAATATTAAGCATATATTTATCATGAAAACATGCACAAACCAAATATGCTCTTTTAATGCACACGCCTGTTTTGAATGATATGCCGCTCATACAACATAGTTTCCGAATGCAAGCTACTAGCGTTTTTTCTCATTATAGGGTTCAATCCCTCGTCTATGTAATGCCTAAACCCAATGCTTGTTCTCTAACGTGTCATCACGTGTAAGTCGCACCCCCAGTATATTGGATCTTATCGGCATATCCCTAGCCCACACATCGTGAATTTACCGGGTGTATCCTCAGCCACAAACCCTAGCAAGTCGATCTTCTGTAACTACGGACCTGATAGGCATACCCATAGCCCACATACTGTGGATTTACTGGGCGTATCCGTCGTCCCGAACATTCCTAGGAACCGCAAGCTCTTTACCGGTTTTTTCTCGAACCTGACAGGCATATCCCTAGCCCACATTCCATTGATTTACCAGACGTATCCTCAGTTCTCGAACCCCTAGGAACAGCAAGTTCTTTACCGGACATGTTCGTCATTGTTTCTGTCATATCTTCTTTTAGTGCAAAAATATTAATTTAATTAATGCAAGATTTTAGTTCAAATGATACCAAATAAAATATAGACTCAACGATCCCTATTCCGGACATTACATTTCACATAAAACTGTAATCTTGGTAATACTGACCCTATTCCACTCATCCCTCGGAGTTATCAAATTCTTGACGGACTCGGGCATCACTAAGTCACAATCATTCTCAGTCCCATATATAGAATCCACTATTCAAATATTCAACTATCTTTGGACAACAACTCAATGGTCGTACAAAAATTATATAAATTCCAATACTTATCAGAAAATTGATTTCTTAGTTTCATATGAAACTTAAATGAGTCTACTACAATATTGTAGTTAAGAACATCAATTTTAACCACAATTTATCTGTCTACAACCCATTTATAAGATAGTATGTTCGAATCTAGAAACTGCAGCTCTTGCTACTTTCAAAAATCACAGAAAATCCCAAACTTCTTGGAAATTGGATTTGTTAGACTCAAAAGAAAGATTAATGAGTCTACTTCAAATTCGCAGTTTGTAATTTCCTCAAAATACTTCATTTAAGGGGTTAAAACGTTCAAACACCAGAAGGGGTATAAATTTCCAGAATCCAGGAAAACTATCAACCAGTTATAAGTTTGAATTTATTAAAAATAATAAACAATATCCAAAATTCATAAAATTTTGTGAACATATAATAGACATACACTATATTCACACATAAAAAGTTCAGCTTACAATTCCATATATTTGGAGAGAGATGATTTTTGGAAATAAGTATGATATTCATTCAGAATTATGAAATAAATTCTATTTTATTTTTATACCAGTAATGTATTCAGATTTTATTAAAATACCAAACGACATCCAAAAATTATGAAATTTTGAGGAGATGTTGTACACACATACATGATACACATCCAAAAGTTTCAGTCTCATAATCCATGTATTTAAATAGAAACGATTTTCTGAAGTGAGATCAAATTCCAGATAGAATTATGATAACGTTTGTAGGATAATCATATCATAATCTCACAAATTAATTAACCGCAATTAACACCCATAATCAAACAACATTCATACACAATCTAAGCACGAGTACTCATTTGATTAAATTATCTAGCATGCATATATCCTATAATATAAATAGAGTTGGTTAAAGTTGTTACTCACTTATTTGTTTCCGAAATTATCTAGCATGCACACATTCTTCAATAAAAATAGAATTGGTTAAAGTTGTTACCCACTTATTTTGTTCCTGAAATTATCTAGCATGCACACATTCTTCAATAAAAATAGAATTTGTTAAAGTTATTACCCACTTATTTGTTTCCGAATTTGATTGTTTCTACGCTCGAGTTGCAACGATGACTACAGCACCACGGACAGCAACCACGTCGACGATCAGGGCTGGCTGTGTCGAAGATGATGGTACTACGGAATGTAATTGTTCGCCGTGTTCAGAAAAAGTCATAAAATTGGAATTATATATCCGTATTTATTTAAATAAAAATATTTAGAAATATATATAGGTTTATATGTATATTTATAATTAGATATACATATATATTTATAAAAAGAGACATATACATAAAACTTAACCCTAAATAGAAAATTTTCAAGAATCTTAAAGGATTAATTTTATCAACATGTAATGCGGTTCAAGTTAGAAATTAAAACAGTTAATCGGTTCGATGAATTTTCAAGAATAGAATTATGTTTAACAAGCCCAATTAACAATTCAGTTCTAATAATCAATGATTATATCTCTAAGTTCTCTAGCAAGTAATTGATGCAGTATTGATTTGTACTATAATTAGCAAGTAGAAACGCTCACTCTCGATATTTGTGGTCGACGGATAAATTAAATAATATAATAGCGATGATAAAGCAGTATAACACAAATATTTGAAAAGTGAAAAGAGTATACCGGGTGCGAAGAAGACGTCGAGATCTCCAGTTGAAGTTACTGGCCGTTGTGCGTAGGGCTGTCGAGGGGTTGATCAGAAGGCAGCAAGGTGGAGAGCTTCGGCAGTGTTGGGTTTGCTGTTCAGACTCGAGGAGGCAGTAAGGTTGAGGTGCAGTGGAGGTGACGAGAAGGTGAGGAGATGGTGATGGTGGTAAGGAATTTGGAGGGTTAGGGTTTCAAGTGGAATTGGATTTGGGGATTTCTGGTATGAGGGAAGATTCAGCAGTGATGGTGGTGGTGCAGGTTGCAGGCGACGAAGGCAGAGAGGAGTTCGGGAGGGGTTCGGGGGTTTCGGGAATCAACGGGGAGAGAGGAAGAAGATGAAGAGGGGTTAGGGTTTTATTTAGGGATTTTCTTTTGGATTTGGGGGTAAATTTAGAGTTTATCACAAACCCTAAAATTTTTATTAGGATTTATCATAAACCCTAATAATTGGATCTCAATTGTGTCACACAAAAGATAGATAAAGAGCAAAACTCAACACAATAATTCTCTTAATCAAGAATAGCATCTCTTCTCATTAATCTTAAGGCCTATATATAGGTTCAAAACAAATCTTGATGCAAGTCTCAAAATATTCTAAATTCTCAGAAATATTCTAATGCATAAAAGAAAGATTACATATGGCTATAATTGCCTAAAACAAATATGGTACTGAAATAAAATACTAAACAAAACAAAACTGATGTCCTCATCATCTATATAATAAAACACAAAGAAAGCTATCAAGTGGCTCTCCTTCAATCCCCCAAAATCAAAGGCCCAGATCTAATCTCACAAAACACATTTTCCCCTTAAAAATTTCCCCCCAAAACTCAAATTCAAATCCTCCCAAAACAACTCCTTTATTTATTTAATTATTTCTCTCTCTCTATATATATATATACTTATGGAAACATGGACTTTTATACCCCAATTCATAATTATTTTTCAACATATACTAATGAAAACATGGAATTTTATTTACAACTAATTATTGTCATACTATTCAAACTTGAGCTATATAATTGTTGATTTACTGTTTACAAGGCTTTTCATATGCTGTATCGTTCTGAAGACGTGCCGTAGGCACATGGCCACGGGCAAATCTAATATACATATATTTATTTAAATTATATATATATATATATATATATATATATATATATATATATATATATATATATATATATATATATATATATATATATGGCAAATGCTCGGTTGAAAACGGGTGTGTTTTCAACGATTGGAAAACTCAGATTTGAGCCGTTGGATCGCTCCCGATCTTGATCAATGGCTCAGATCGAAACCCAACAGCACTTTCACTATGGCGCTTTAAAAGCAGAAGGGCATATTTGTAACTTCACGCCAAAAAATGCTTCAGACAGCGTTTTTTTTGGCGTGAAGTTTTTTTTTGCAAAAATTTATACTTAGGCCATTGTTGGGAACAACAGCCTAGGTTATTTTTTAAAAAAAATTCAACCTAGGTCGTTGTGAAGTTTTTTTTGCAGAAAATTATAATTAGGTCGTTGTTGGGAACAACGGCATATGTTGTTTTTTTTAAAAAAAAGTCAACCAATGGCCTAGGTATGTACAAGTGTTTTTCCAAACACTTGTACATACTCAGATCTAAGCCTCCCTCATTCCTCGACAACTCTCTCTCTCTCTCTATTTGGAGCTCCCGAACCCATTCCCCAAACCTTAGCTCTACTCCGACCTCCTCTCTCTCGATTTGAAACTCTTCTCGATCTCCCCCTCTTTTCGATCTATCTCTATCAACAACTCCCTCTCCCGAATACCCCAAACCCTAATCCAATCCGAAATCTTCCCAACTCACCCGAATCCTAGCACAAATTCTTCGATATCCTAGACTCTACAACTTGTTCGTCTACAACAGCGGCTCTTCACATCTTCGACAACTCTCTCTTTTTAGACTAGGTAGTCACTTTTTCAAAATTTAGTATAATGAACTATGTTAATTTATTAATTTTTTTTTTAGTTTTTGAGTTTGATTTTTTGTACTATGCGTAGTAGTCTTCAATTTAGAGAGTGTTCAATTTTTGTATCATGTGTGTAGTATATATTTTGTCGACATTTTTGTGGATGTAGTGTTAGTTGTAGTTGTAGAATATAGGAAAAGCAAATAAACGAGATCCAAAAATTTCAAAATTTGACGGCTTGGCCGGGCTCACCACGCAGAAGGCAATGCAATTTGTAGTGGCGATTTTCGTCTCACGGTTTTCAAAATACGTCCGTTTATCACTTTTATTCAATAAAATGGATATAAAGCGATACATGGTCGTATATTACAAACCGAGAGTCGGAACTCACCTTTGCAAGTTGCGTTGGTTTGTGTTTGGTATGCCAGACGTAACGGCCAAATTTCGAAATTTTTGCATAAAGTTTGTGTTGTATTATCGCGTATATGAAAGAACTTCAATATACCTTGGAACTTTTTAGTACGAGCTCACTAGAAAACCACTTAACGAATTCCAAAAAATATGAAACTATGAGAGTAGGTCGGGCTAACCATTCACAACCCAACGTAACTTGTAGTTGCGAGTTCCAACCCACGGTTTGCGAGATACGTCAATGTATCACTGTCCGCTCTTTTTCAAGAGTGAAAGCGATACACGGCCGTATCTTTCAAACTGTCGGTCGGAACTTGCTTGTACAAGTTGCGTTGCCGTGTGTGTGGGGAGCCCGACCCAATTGTACTGTTTATTTTTTTTACAGTCGTTTTTGTGGTTTTCTCATGAATTTTGTTATGTATTTAACGAGTTTACAATAGAGAAATGGCTGAAAAATTACGAAATTTTGCGGGTAGGCCGTTTTCGCTACTCACAAGCCAAAGCAACTTGTGGTTGGGAGTTCTGACTCACGGTTAGATATATGCGTCCGTGGATTGTATTTCGCTTTTTTTCAAGAGTGAAAGCGATACACGGCCGTATTTTGAAGACCGTTAGTCCAAACTTGCTTCTACAAGTTGCGGTAGCTTGTGTGCGGCAATTTAGACCCATTCACAAAGTTTGGTATTTTTTGAAAGTTGTTTTTGCGGTTGTTTCACGTATTTTGTTTCGTATCTATATATGTGCCTTTTTTTTGTGAACAAATTGTTTTATATATGCGAAATTTCTTACAGAAAAATAGTTAGAACGAAGGGAACCGGAAGGTCATCTGTTAGTGGTCGGAGCAAACATTTCACAGAAGTTAGAGAACTATTAATTTGTATTGTGAATTTTGTATATAGTGGTATTGTTAGTAAACTAATGATAATTGTACAATGTGTTGGTGTAGGTTGGTGCATCCTCTTCGAGTCCACGATGAGGTCTAGGACCAATATATGACGGTGAACTCACCTTGCAAGACTGCCACAGATCTGAGGCAGTGTGGAGTGGAACGACGCGGAGGTGTAATTTCTGCACCCACGAGACTATGACGGTGCACCCACGTATCGTCGAGTACCTAGTTCCGGCCGGTTTCTACGGAATCAGCATGATGGATCAGGTGAAACTCGACCGAGCACTTCTTGTAGCACTCGTGGAGCGATGGAGGCCAGAGTTGCACACCTTCCATCTACCGATCCGAGAGATGATGGTGACGCTACAGAATATAGCGATGATCTCCGGTCTTCCAATAGATGGGATGGCCGTGACTGGTAATATGAACTTTGATAAGTTAGAGCTGTGTAATGAACTCCTCGGTACAGAGTTTGATGAGGAGGCCACCGAAGATAGGGATATTTTTGTCGGACAATCAATCCGACTATCTTGGTTGAAAGAAAATTTTGAAGGAAGGTTGAACGATGCATCGACCGACCACGATGTACAGTGCTACACAAGAGCGTACATTCTAACGGTGCTTGGAGGGGTTCTCTTGCCTAACTCATCCAGAGATACCGTACAACTTATGTATCTACGATTGTTCGCCGACCTAGGTATAGCTGGCCGGTACAGCTGGGGAAGTTGCGCGTTAGCAACGTTGTACAGGACGTTATATTCGGTAGCATTAGATGGGATCGAGATGACCGGTCCAATGGTCTTGTTACAGATTTTGTCATGGGAACGTCTACACTTGGGTCGTCCCCGAATTACGAGACCGGCGGACGGTTGGATGGCCGAAGTACCAAATGCTCATATGTTAGCATCCTTAGGGGTATATTGGGCAGGTAGACGGAGTTACAAAGACAACTCAAAAGGTGTACTAACGTACTACAGAGACGAGCTCGACCAACTACGAGAAGAGTTCGTGATTTGGGTACCGTATACACCCAAGTGGGTTGGAAGACTACCACCGATCGTAGTGACCGGGTCGCAGTTGTGGATGACAACGGCTCCACTCATCAACTTTGGTATAGTGGAGCACCCGCGGCTGGAGAGAGTTCTTCGGCAGTTCGGCCTTAAACAAAATTACCCCCCAAGCTGCGCAAACCTATATAACCATGAGTTATACGCCGTGAGGGGTACCGGTCATATGCCTACCCATGATTGGGCAGATTTCCACCGTGTTCATGTTGCAGAATGGAATGAGCGATGGTTTCAACTCGTAATTGTTGATGTTCCACCGTACAATGGCACGCTGCAAACGAAGTACATGGAACGGTTTAGAGCAATTACACATTTGTACATCTCTCCCGATACAGAACTACATGCTGGTATTAAAGTACCAATTGAGGAGAGGGAGATTGAACCACCACCTGTGTATTCTAGTTCACAACCCATGTTCCAACCGAAGGCCTCAGCTATACGTACATTGGTGAGTATAATGTTCAAATTTTGTTGAATGTTCCTTATATTTAAAGTGATTAAATTGTTTACATATCCGAATATGTTTAATAGATTTTTTGTTTTTTGTTTTAGATCGATAATATGTGGGACATGGCAAAAGAATGCGCGCAGGTAATCAAAAGTAATGCTGCCCAACCTATAAAGAAGTTCGTTCAGAAGATGCTCTCTTCATGTCGTACCAATTTAGATGTTTTGGAAGAGGGTGAAGCTTTGCAACGATATGTGGATAAATCTGTACGTCAACAGCGACGTAAGAGCATGAGGAGTAGGCTATCTGGCCCGGGGCAACAACGGCAATATCAAGCTAGATCTCCACTTCAAGAAGAAGAGCAAGAAGAAGAGAATCAAGAAAGGGTTGTTGGAGACATACAAGAGGAGGGAGAAGAAGAAAAAATTGCACCGGCGTCATCCCCATTCCGACGACGACAACCTGCTCGGAAGAGGCGAGTACCACAAACTTACATGCCCGGTGCTTAGGTGTTTCCTGATACAGTATTTTTTGTGTACTTTTTTTTCTTCTTTTTGTTGTTGTTGTTATTATGTGATAATTGTTGTTGGTCAGTTTTAATTGTTGTTGATGTTGTTATTATGTGATAATTGCTGCTATTTTTGTTGTTGTTTTTGGAGAATTTAGTTTTATTTGTTGGAGGTTGTATGTAGAAATTTATTTGGAGAGTGTAGTTGATGGGATTGTATATAGTTTTTGGGGGAGAATGTAGTGTAGCAGCTTTAGCTGCTGTGTGAAGTTGTAAATAATTTTTTTTTCTTTTACTTAGGCCGTCGGCCTAGGTTCTATGTGGAATTTTTTTTGGATCAGTAACTCTCTATATTGGCCTATTGGAAAGGAGCAAATTTTTTCTAAACCTAGGCCGTTGTCTCCAACAATGACCTAGGTTATAGCAGAAAATTTGAATTTTTTGGGTTGCTCTCTGACTTGGCCAAGTTAAAAAGAGCAACAAGTCAGAGAGCAACACCCTTTTTCTTTTAAAGCTTAGGCCGTTGTCCAACAACGGCCTAGGTTATAGCCAAAAATTTGAAGTTTTTAGGTTGCTCTCTGACTTGGCCAAGTTAAAAAGAGCAACAAGTCAGAGAGCAACACCCTTTTTTTTAAAGCTTAGGCCGACACCCTCCAACAACGCCTAGGTTACAGCTAACAATTTGAAGTTTTTGGGTTGCTCTCTGACTTGGCCAAGTTAAAAAGAGCAACAAGTCAGAGAGCAACACCCCCTTTTTTAAAAGCTTAGACCGTTGTCTCAACAACGGTCTAGGTTATAGCCAAAAATTTGACGTTTTGGGTTGCTCTCTGACTTGGCCAAGTTAAAAAGAGCAATAAGTCAGAGAGCAATACCAATTTTTTTTAAAGCTTAGGCCGTTGTCTCCAAAATTTGAAGTTTTTGGGTTGCTCTCTGACTTGGCCATGTTAAAAAGAGCAACAAGTCAGAGAGCAACACCCTTTTTTTTAAAGCTTAGGCTGTTGTCTAGCCAAAAATTTGAAGTTTTGGGTTGCACTCTGACTTGGCCAAGTTAAAAAGAGCATGAAGTCAGAGAGTAACACCATTTTTTTTAAAGCTTAGGTAGTTGTCTCAACAACGGCCTAGGTTATAGCCAAAAAATTGAAGTTTTTGGGTTGCTCTTTGACTTGGCCAAGTTAAAAAGAGCAAGAAGTCAGAGAGCAACACCCTTTTTTTTAAAGCTTAGGCCGTTGTCTCAACAACGGCCTAGGTTATAGCCAAAAAATTGAAGTTTTTGGATTGCTCTCTGACTTGGCCAAGTTAAAAAGAGCAACAAATTAGAGAGCAACACACTCTTTTTTAAAGCTTCAGCCATTGTCTCCAACAATGGCCAACAATTTGACGTTTTTGGGTTGCTCTCTGACTTGACCAAGTTAAAAAGAGCAACAAGTCAGAGAGCAACACCCCCTTTTTTTAAAGCTTAGGCCGTTGTTGATAGCCAAAAATTTGAAGTTTTGGGTTGCTCTCTGACTTGGCCAAGTTAAAAGAGCAATAAGTCAGAGAGCAACACCCCTTTTTTTTTAAGCTTAGGCCGTTGTCTTCAACAACGGCCTAGGTTATAGCAAAAAGTTTGAAGTTTTTGGGTTGCTCTCTGACTTGGCCAAGTTAAAAAGAGCAACAAGTCAGAGAGCAACACCCTTTTTTTTAAAGCTTAGGCCGTTGTCTCCAACAACGGCCTAGGTTATAGCCAAAAATTTGAAGTTTTGGGTTGCTCACTGACTTGGCCAAGTTAAAAAGAGTAAGAATTTAGAGAGTCAACGGCCTAGGTTATAGCAAAAAATTTAAATTGCTCTCTGACTTGGCCAAGTTAAAAAGAGCAACAAGTCAGAGAGCAACACCCTTTTTTTTAAAGCTTAGGCCGTTGTCTCCAACAACAGCCTGGTTATAGCCAAAAATTTGAAGTTTTTGGGTTGCTCTCTAACTTGGCCAAGTTAAAAAGAGCAACAAGTTAGAGAGCAAGCAATTTTTTTTTTCGTAACTAAGGCCATAGTCTCCAACAACGGCCTTGGTTTTATCAAAAAAATTTCAATTTGTTGGCTTGCTTCTGACTTGGCCAAGCCAAAAGGAGAAACAAGTGAGAGAGCAAGCAATTTATTTTCTCTATTCATGGCAATGCGAAAATGCGGGAGGTTATTCATAAGGGGATCTATCTTTGGTGCCCACTTTGCATAGTGAAATGTAATAGTAGGCAAGCCATGAAAACACATTTATTTTGATTTTAGAATCGAAGAACAGAGATGACAAGGCAGAGGAGGGGGGGAAAGAGGAAGAGGAGGGTGATAATGTGGTGGAGGCAGAAGCGGAGTCCACCATTGATAACTTGAGCCTTTGATTTGTCAGTAGGCTTACTTGTCAGAATTTTTTGAAAGAGCTTTAAGATATAACCACTGACCATACACTAACCTGTAACCCTACTCTCACCCGTACCCCTACAACAGCTCTACTCATAACCCTATACTAACCCGTAACCCTACCATAACCCCTGTTATGCCCTAACCCTATCCTAACCCCTATTAACACTAACCTTAACCTTACCCTAACCCTATCCTAACCCCTATTAAAACCAACCTTAACCTTACCCTAACCCTATCCTAACCCCTGTTAACAATAACCTTAACCTTACCCTAACCCTATCCTAACCCCTGTTAACAATAACCTTAACCTTAACCTTACCCTAACCCTAACTGAAATATTATGGGTTTGGGGGGTACGGTTAGGGGTTAGGTGTTGAACCGGATAGGTATACGCATTGCAGAAGAAATTACATATTAGTGGTAAGAATATATTAAAAAAATTGATTTTTACGAATGAAAAGATCATCTTTTATTTTATGGTATTTTTTTAAACATTTAACCTTCATGATTTTATATTGGTTAGTTAGGTGACTAAAAATGGATATTAATAAAATATATAAACGATATACAAACATATGAATGTCTTTAGTATAGAGTTTCAGAGACACTGTTCGTAAAGAGCGGGGAGATAGTTGTAAAAAGCATAAAAAAATTTCATATAACTTGGGCCGCTGTTGGAGACAACGGCCTAAGCTTTACAAAAAAAATGGTGCTCTCTGACTTGTTGCTCTTTTTAGCTAGGGTAAATCAGAGAGCAACCCAAAAATTCCAATTTTTTTCCTATAACCTAGGTCATTGTTGGGTCCAAAGGCCTAAGCTTTAAAAAATAAAATTGGTTGCTCTTTGACTTGTTGCTGCTTTTAGCTTGGGCAAGTCAGAGAGCAAAGCAAATAATCCAATTTTGTTCGCTATAACCTAGACCGTTGTTGGAGACAACGACCTAAGCTTTGAAGAAAAAATTTGTTACTCTCTGACTTGTTGCAGCTTTAAACTTGGGCAAGTCAGAGAGCAAACGAAAATATCCAATTTATTTTTGCTATAACTTAGACCGTTGTTGGAGACAACGGCCTAAGCTTTTAAAAAAATGGTTGGTCTCTGACTTGTTGCTCCTTTTAGGTTGGGCAAGTCAGAGAGCAAACCAGAATATCCAATTTTTTTTGAGACAACGGCCTAAGCCATTGTTGGAGACAACGGCCTAAGCTTTGAAAAAAAAATGGTTGGTCTCTGACTTGTTGCTCCTTTTAGGTTGGGCAAGTCAGAGAGCAAACCAAAATATCTTTGAAAAACAAAATTGGTTGCTCTCTGACTTGTTGCTCCTTTTAGCTTGGGCAGGTCAGAGAGCAAACCAAAAAATCCAAATTTTTTTGCTATAACCTAGGCCGTTGTCAACAACGGCAACGGCCTAAGCTTTAAAAAAAAAAATTGGTTGCTCTCTGACTTGTTGCTCATTTTTCTGAGTTCTACACAAAAGACTTATTCTTCAACTAAGGCTGTTGTTAGGCCTAGGTTTAAAATAAAAAAAAAATGAAAAGTGAACACAGCAACTGCAGGCTACTACACATCGTTCTCAAAAAAGCTTCTACACACAATTATACTTCAATCCCACCAACATGTACAGTTAACAACAACACTAACACTAATAACAACTCAAAAAGAACAACAACAACAAAATTAACAATCAACACAAACCAACAATACTTGAGTCCCAACAACATTTAAAGTTAATAACACAAACCAATTAACAACACTTGCATCAATATCTAATATACTGAAACTTTACATAAAAAAATTCCAATTCACAATGGATCATCATATCTCTCGTCGGAACTCTCTTCATCGGATGGAATCACTTCTTGCGGATTGATTGACCTTCATTCAAAGATAAGTTTTAGTTAGTGAAAAAGTCATTTACCACAAATGAAGTATAGTAAATTTAAAAGAGGGAGAAACAAAGAAAGTACGAGTCTTACCCCTCAAATAATGTTGGACAATTTCTTGAATCATGATTCATTTGCATAATGCCGCATTTCACTACAACATATAGGGCTTTCTACAGCGGACTTATTATAGCATTTAAATGTTAATGCTATTGAAAGTGATCAATAATAGCATTTTTGAAGAAAATGCTGTCTTTGATTAATTTGTAAATTTACCCTTAGTTATGACAGCGTTTTCAAAACACTATATTATTTACGACATTTTAAAAACGCTATTATATCTATAATTAAACAAAATAGATATGGGCAAAAATAAAAAAAATCTAAGTAAAAAATCTAAATCTATCAAAACCCTTTTAACTACTCCCCCGTTTTGTAAACGTCCCCTTCACAAAATCTATCTCTAATTTCTATTCATCCGCAAAATCTATCTCTAATTTCTATTCATCCGCGCCTCCCGAATCCCCCTGATTTCTATTCCTTCGCGCTAATCCCCGACCCGCTGAAATCTAACCCTAATTTCTATTTCCCGCGCCTCCCAAATCCTCAGATTTATATTCATTAATTAGTGCCTCCCGAATCCCCGACCCGCCGTAAAGCATCTTTTCTCCCGCGACCCCGTTGCCCTACCCGCCGTCGCCCAACGCCCTATCCTCCTCCCCGCCCTCCGAAGCCATACACGCCGTTGCCGAACACCATCTTCTCCTCCCCGCCCCCGAAGTCCCACCACGTCGTCACAGTACCGGATCACCCCCTTCTCCTCCCCGCTATCTCCCACGCTAGTCGATTCCAGGTAATTTTGTTTATACTTTATACTTGCTGTGAGTTTAGATTTATGTGGTACATAAATCTAAAATTCCAAAACTGTTTATACAGAATGTGTTCTGTGAGTTTGGTGTTCAATTTTTTTTTAGATTACATTATTTTTGATTACATTTGACTGTGTTCACAACATTATTTTTGATTACATTATTTTTGATTTTTGAGATTGTTTGTTGTTTTCTTTTTGGCTTTTCAACCAACATTTTAGGTGCAGAATGCTGGTTATTTTAAATTTAATTTTTGGGCTCTTAGTAACATAATTTGGATAGTGGTTACATTATTTTTGATTACATTATTTTTTGATTATTTTAGATTACATTATTTTTGATTACATTTGATTACATTATTTTTGATTACATTATTTTTGATTTTTGAGATTGTTTGTTGTTTTCTTTTTGGCTTTTCAACAAACATTTTAGGTGCAGAATGCTGGTTTTTTTAAATTTAATTTTTGAGCTCTTAGTAACATAATTTGGATAGTGGTTATTAGTAGTATCTTATACAGTTGTATTAGGAAATTTTTTGTAAGTTCTGTATCGACATGGAACTTTAGAAATTTATGTGTACTCCTTTCATTTTTATATTAATGTGATTTCCGAGGGTATATTGTATAGTTTGTTATCAATAAACAACATGAGTCACAGAGAGAAAGAGGTAGCTATATTTTAGTATAAAAATCTTGCAAATGTATCAGTCAAAAAAGTGAACGAAAAAATCTTCCAAATGTACACTTTTTTGTGCATCTCCATTTAATCTTTTAATGACTTTTGAGATTTGTAATGCTGCTTTCATTGGCAAAGTTTTGGGATCTAAATCTAGGGGTGCAAACGGATCGGGTATGGAGCAGTCATGGGTCATAGTGCGATACCATGTCTATATTTGTTTTCTTCTTGTTGATCCAGATACAAATATTATTCAGTGATATCTGACTAATGTCCATGCTCAATCGAGTACAGAAATTAGTCATATATCATTGAATAATAGTATTGATTAATACACAAACAAGTATTTTTACAGCAGGTTATTCTATATTCCCTTATGGAGGACTAAAACATAAGTGCAACATTCTTTAGCTGAAAATAAATTATCTAGGTCCATGCACGACCTACTTGATATCTACAGAATTGACATTAGCAGGAGCTAACTTTCCTTGCAAATCAGACTTCTAACCAGTAATTGATCCACAAGATTTATTTTTTGTATATTTATAAATGTACAAGTTCAGCCTCATGTTTTCTCATTCAGATCACTAGAAAAGATGACAATTTTTACTGCTGAATGAATAATTTGTGTTTTGGGTGTAGTGCAATTAAGAAGAGTTGGATGAAGGTTGAGAGAGCCCCAGCAGTTGAGTGCGTGCTCAACTTGTACATGAGCATTTGACTGTACCACTGCCAACTACCTCATCGAGCATCTGAAGGTACATATCTCTCTACTATTGCAACTTTTTCTTCTTGTAGTATGGGAAATTGGAAAGAAGAGTCTACAAGCCTTCATCAAAGATCCATGCATCGGTATCAGTAGGGGTAACAGATACCTTGCCCCTACTGTTCAATTTGCCAAGGAGGCAATTTCTCAGATGATAAATTCTAATTTCTTACCTCTCATACTAACCTTGAAGTTTAAGTTCTGCTCAATATATATATGTTCTTCTACTCTGTTTGAATTTGTAACTGTGGAATGGATTACACCAAAAAAGGGTTTTTTTAGCTTAAAAAAAAACCTTTTTTGGTGTAATTCATTCCTCAGTTACAAATTCAAACAGAGTAGTTCTAGTTAATAACCAAAAAAGGGTTATTAACATGATAGTTTGTAGTAAATCTCATATTTATTTACTAATCTGTCACATTATTAGTCAAATATAGACAGATATGGAAAGCAAATTGTGATTAGTGATATACTAATATGAGATTTATAAGGGAATTATATGTTACAAACCGTCCAAGAAAGAGGAAAAGAAAAAAAAAGGAAAGAAAGAAGAAATGAAGCATTCAGTTTTACTCGTTGACAGTGTAGCAAGTGTTTTTTGTTATGCTTGTGAACACAGTCAAATATCTGGTGAAATATACTGTTTAGCAAGTGTTTTAGCACGTCAGATGGTGCCGCTGAAATATGATGACTGGAGAAAGATATCTGGTGAGACTAAAGAATTTTATTGGCAAGTAATAAAGGTAAGATATATATATATATATAGATATATAGATTTGTTATATATATGACACAGACAGGGCCCTACTTTGAAGTGTTTGTGCAACCTAGCTTTTGTCTTTATTAGCCTTGCTATCAGTTCTCAATTTATTCAGATATAACCTGATCAATCGCATGGATTTCTATGAAGTTCCATAATTCTTCCTATATTCATCTGAAGACCTTCAGTTTGTCCTGCAAAAGTAAATTGCTCACAGCTTTCACAATAGTTTATGGCAAATTCAGATTGTTCACACAAATGTCTAGTTACTTGCAGAATTTGTATCATTACATTGTTGCATTTTCTTTAGATAAGAAAATACATTATTACATACAGCACAGTGTTTATTGACAAGTTTATATAGATAAGTATTATTCATTAGAAAATAACAACATTGGAACTATCTAGTTGTTACATTAAGCCATCTAATGACTTATACTGTAAATACCCAGAATCAGAACAATTGCTCTTCAACAGCCAAAGGAAAGGAAGGAGACTTGTCGAGTTCTTGGCAATCACAATCAGATCCACATACTTGAACAATAAACCTGAGCCCTAAAAGTCCTAAAGGAACTTCAAGATTTGAGACATAAAAAGCTTCGACCATGGCAACCCCAAGATATACTGTTTCTTTACTTGTTTGATTGCTCAGCTTTTCTACGTAGATGTTGTAATTCGTGAATAGGGGCCTAACCATTGTGCATTTCTCTCTTGATATTGTATCACATCTGCTTGATTTCACATATATTTGTCTTACACTTCAATTTTATTTCTTCATGTTATATGTAGGTATGCAGAATGACTAGATACATCCTAATGCATATTTAATATCATGAAGTAGGTTTTCTTCAATATAACTAATATGTTCTGATCTCCTCCTTCCAGAGAGGCATTTCTGTAGATGCTGTAAATGCTCTTATTCATCAAATTGATTTCTTGTTATTTATAAGTATATGAAGGTCAGTTATCTGAGCGATTTCTAAAATTTGCTGGTTCTTGCAAATGAAATACTGGCCTCTATTATTTATCAACATAATATATAATTCCCATCAGTATAATAACTAGATTAGTGCATTGCATGTTTTCCTGTGAGGTTAAATATATTGAGAAGTGATCATCATTATCAAGCATTAGGTATTTTCTGATTTTGATAATTTTCCTTTGTATAGTTGGAAAGCACAAATCACACATGCACACAATGACAATATTCTTTAAAAGAAGTTACTAAGAAAGAGATAAAAATGTAATGTATGTTTGATTCTATTACTGGATTGTCTAACGATAGCGTTGCCGAAACGCTATAAACTTTATAGCGTTTTAACAAAACGCTATACTATAGAAACTATAGCGTTTGCCGAACGCTATAGATTCTATAGCATTTTACAAAACGCTATAGAAACTATAGCGTTTTGGAAAACGCTGTAGATTCTATAGCGTTTCCAAAACGCTATAGAATCTACAGCGTTTCGGCAAAACGCTGTAGAATCTATAGCGTTTCGAATCTACAGCGTTTCGGCAAAACGCTGTAGATTCTATAGCGTTTCCGAAACGCTATAGAATCTATAGCGTTTTGTAAAACGCTGTATATTCTATAGCGTTTCGGCAAAACGCTATAGACTTATTATAGCGGGCCTTTCGATAGCGTTTGTAAAACGCTATCGTAGGTCTACTATAGCATTTTATGAATGCTATCAAATGTCATATTTGTTGTAGTGTGTTCGGCAGCGTCTCGATTTTTTAATGCGAAGTTGCTCTCTTATCGGCCTCAAATCTTTTGCGCGAGGCATTCCCTTTGTCATGCATTGTTGTGGGTCACTTAAGCGTGTAGGTATGTGTCCACTGCCTTCATCATGAGGTTATTCACTACAATGTAGTTGTGCACTACCTAGCGGTTCACACTATCATGCGGTTGTGAGGCCTGTTCGGGTTGTTCACCCAATCTGAGTTATAACCGAGAGATGCCGTCAATGATCTTCTGCAAATTCTCTAACGTGTATTTGTACTTTCACTGGAGGAACAACCAAGATCGACAATCTGTTTTGCATGGTAGCTCAACTCACAATATCGAGAAGCAAAATTCTCAGTATTGGGTTCAGTTGGAACAGATATATAACTTCTTCTCATCACATCCCGGGTCCATCTTCTTTTAATGTATATATCAGGAAGGGAAGTGTGATAGTTGAACCGAAGAACTGCTAAAATATGCCTGCAAGGAATGCCAACGAAGTCGAAGAAGTGACATGAACATGTAATAATTTGGTTGATTTTGCATAACTGAAGAAGGCGAGCCGGTTCTGATTCTCCACAGAGTATCACATGGAAGGTTGAACTATCCGGTGTCTCAAGATCGCCAACGAATGTCACATTGTACATGAAGCTTTTTGTAACTTTATCTTGAATTTTGTAAAAGATTTTCAAAGTGTATGTTTTCGCCATTTGTGCCTCCAAAGCCCATTCGCTCTTCAACTTCGGTCTCTTCTCACGGTTACGATGATTTTCTTTCAGTTCATCGTGTCTTTGCCTTCCAAAAAAAACCGTCGAAGATGACGGCAAATTCATGCAAGGAATATTTCTTTTCTGTATGATGCTTCAAGGCAGAATGCGATGACTCAACCCGTTGGCTGCTCAACATGCCGACCCAAAAAAAATCTTTAGCATAGATGGGTGCCCAATTTTCACGGATATCAAATAGATCGTTCAATCATTTGTTATTCTCTAATCCGTATTGCGAAATCAATAAATTCTATTTTTCTACAAATTCATGTACATATTCTGAATTGTAGATGATATTTTTCAAAGATTCCCTATACTTGTCGACATCGTTCGACATACGCACTTCCTGCGGTAACTTATCCAATATGTGCCAAATACAAAACCGATACCGAGTCTGGGGAAAAACTTTCTTAACTGTGGCGGCGATCCCACGGTCTTGATCGATGACGATACCGGATGGAGCACGATTCATAACTCCTAACCACTTTTCAAAGAACCATTCAAACGAAAGGCCGTCTCATTTGGAATGAACCCACCTTCTAAGAAAGTCGATTGCCAATATTGATTCACTCCAACAAACGGAACAAATAACATTCCATACCGGTTGATGTTGATATTTGCAAGTGTACAAAATCGCACAAGTAATATAGATAGATGAGTAGAGTGTCGAACCCACAGGGACTAGATATTTTACTGAGTACCGATATCGCTAGATGAATCACTATTTGGAAGATCGAATTTTAAAAATAATAAAACAACTAAATTACTTTAATCTAATTATCTAACTAAATTGGTGAAGAGGGAGAGGGCTGTGAAACTATGAAGCTCTTGTACTTTATTTAATGGTAAAATTTGTTCTAGGGCTCTTGGTTCACCTCGTTTATCACACACACAAATTATAATTCCTTATAAATAAAAATATTATCTTTCCCAATTGTCGACCAAAATCCTAAAGATATTAACCACTCTATCAACGTAGTCTAAAAATTATTCTCAATTAATCATTCGTCTATCCACCAAATTATTAATCGAGAAATTGGATTTCTTAACGGTCACGTCCTCCAATATACGGTCTTAATTTTTATTAATCATAAATTACCTGTTCGGTCTCTTTACGATTTGAAAAATCATACAAATGTCTATCCACCATGTTGTACGCATAAAGAATAAAAATTAAAACACAATCAGGAAAAATAGAGTAATAATAAGGAATAAAAATCTGTGTTCAAAACTTGGCTACATCTTAGCCTCTAGAACATTTAAATTCAGTTCATGTTTAAATTGCAATTAATAAAAATATTTGGATTGCATCTAAAATAAATTTGAGAAGAAGAGATACAAAAAGTAATACAAAAATTAATGCAAACCCCTTCTGTCTCAAAATCCGAAGCCAACTGCTGAATCAGCAGCTGACCCAAAAACTTGATGTTGATATTTGCAAGTGTACAAAATCGCACAAGTAATATAGATAGATGAGTAGAGTGTCGAACCCACAGGGACTAGATATTTTACTGACTACCGATATCGCTAGATGAATCACTATTTGGATGATCAAATTTTATGAATAATAAAACAACTAAATTACTCTAATCTAATTAACTAACTAAATTGGTGAAGAGGGAGAGGGCTGTGAAACGATGAAGTACTTGTACTTTGTTAAGGGTAAAATTTGTTCTAGGGCTCTTGGTTCACCTCGTTTATCACACACACAAATTATTATTCCTTATAAATAAAAATATTATCTTTCCCAATTGTCGACCAAAATCCTAAAGATATTAACCACTCTATCTACGTAGTCTAAAAATTATTCTCAATTAATCATTTGTCTATCCACCAAATTATTAATTGAAAAATTGGATTTCTTAACGGTCACGTCCTCCAATATACGGTCTTTAATTTTTATTAATCACAAATTACCTGTTCGGTCTCTTTATGATTTGAGTATTCATACAAATGTCTATCCACCATGTTGTATGCATAAATAATAAAAATTTAAAACACAATCAGGAAAAATAAAATAATGAGAAGGATTTGAAATTTGTGTTCTTACAAAACTTGGCTACATAAAATATTTGGGTTTCATCTAAAAGAATAATTAAAGAAGAAGAAGTACACAACGAGTATTATAAAACATATATATTGCACTACTTCTCAAAAATACCGAACCAAGAAGAATCACCCAGCTGTCGCGCGTCAGATTCAAGTCAGCAGCATCGGTTCCGTGCGCCAGGCCACGTCACGTCTGTCACCCGCGCGTCAATCAGAACCCAGGTCGCGTCGATGTGGGTCCCGCCTGGTCTGACCCGGTCTGCCCTGCACGTGATGCTGTGTCCTGGCTCTTTGTGCGTGCCACGTCAGACAGAAGGAGAAGAAGAAGCCCAAGTCAGCACTGGGTCCAAGTCGAGCTGCCGGGTGCACTTCGAAAACTGCAAAGGATTGCTACTGCCCGCACAGTTCTCCTTGTCTCCCTTGGATGCCGTGCATAATAGTTCTCTCTCTCTTTTTTTTATTAATAATGATTAGCCGTCACCTCTTGAGTTTGTCTCTCTTGTTTGGCTTGCATTTATAGAGCACGTGAATAGAGTTAGGGTTTTCACTTTTTGCAGAAAACTCCATTCTTTTTCTTTATTTCCTTCCTTTAATTGATCTGAATTTATTTCTTTCTCTTTCTTTCTTTGCTTCTTTTTCTGCCCACCACGTGCTGCTGCATACACAAAATAATACCTAAAATTAGGATTTTTTTAAAATAAAATAAATTAAATTAGTTTAAAATTAATTAAACTAACTTTATATCATATTAGCGTATAAAAAATCCTTTTAAAATTTATTTGTCGCACTTTTTAACTCAACAAAACAATAAAATCGATAAATCAATTATTTTACTTTGTTTGTTGATTTTTTTCCACAATTCTTTACTTTTTGCATCAAAAATATTATTTCTTCAAAAATAATTAATTAAATGAAATCATATAGAAATAAGATGAATTATAGACAATATCAGCGAAAACAAGCCATTTTAATAGGTAAATGGGTACAAATATTTGTATATAAATTCGACCCATCACCGGTCGTATTGTACGTGGCATCAAAGCAAAGTACATCGCCAAATTCTTGATAATTCATCCTAGAAATACCATCAACCCACATACAATGTGACAACCGCCTTTCGGGATCTACTTGAATGTCATAAAAAAATGAAGGATCTGTCTATTTCTTAGATTCAAAAAAATCAATTAGCATTTTAGAATCATGTCCTTTCAATGCTTCTTGCGAGTCTCTAAGTAAATTTCTAACATCTTTTTCGGTGAATACTACTTGAATGTGACCACCACTAGCACTTTCGAAGAAGAGCATTTGTTGACATGTCTGGATATTAGCTTGGTTGAATTGATCTATTATCCTTTTATCCGTATTTGACACGGAACGGTTTCGGGGCAAAAGATGCCTTCTACCGGGTAAGGTGAATTCGTGATTGTGTGCTTCATGAAATGAATACAACACTCACGTATTACTTGCTTCGTTTAATTTTACACGAACGCAATCCTTGCAACCTGTTCTACAGGTTCCCCATCTACCATCACCATGTTGACTCGGCGACGACCCGACTTTATTACACAGATATGACTTATCTACTTCCATTCCTCCCTTTAATTTATTCCCACCCTTACGCATTGCAAAACCCCCACAACGAGCATATGACGAATAGAAATTTTCGGCCCCAACTAAAGTTGGAAACGTCATACCTAACTTTGGTTTTAGATCTTTGATTAATGGCATGGAATCAATGATTGGTTCTACCTGCACAAAATTATCACCGGCAGCAGAACTCTCCGTATCGTTGTTCATCTGGAAAAAAAAAATATTTTTGGTAAATTAATACACACATCGTATATAAAATAACTTGTTAACAAACGATTGTGATATATATATATATATATATATACACACACACACACACACACATACAAAACAAAATAAGTGAGAAAACCTCAAAAACGACGTCCAAAAAATACGAAACTTTGCGATTGGGTCCGGCTTGCCGCACACAAGGTAACAGAACTTGTAGAAGCGAGTTCCGATCCACGGTTTGCAAGATATGGCCGTGTATCGCTCGCTTTCACTCTTGGAAATGAGGGGAATGCGATACATGGACGCATATAGCAAACCGTGGGTGACAACTTGCAACTACAAGTTGCTATGACTTGTGAGAGGCGAGACCGACCTACTCGCAAAATTATGGATTTTTCAAGTGGGTTCTTTATTGAAAACTCGCTCAAAATATAACAAAATTCATGAGAAAACCGCACAATTGATGGTAAAAAAAAACTAAACTTTGTGATTGAGTCGGGCTCCTCGTACACAAGGCAACACAACTTGTACAAGCGAGTTCCGACCCGCGGTTTGCAAGATACGGCCGTGTGTCGCATTCATTCATGAAAAATGCCAACAATGCGATACATTGACGTAGGCCCCAAACCGTGGGTCCGAACTCGCAACTACAAGTAGCGTTTGGTAGCGAGCGGTAAGCCCAACATGCTCGCAAAATTTCTTATTTTTTGGATGTCGTTTCCTAGTGAAAAGTTCCTCGATAGAAATCAAACATTAATTGCATGGGCGGAGCTTAGTGAGGGCCCGGGGGTGCCCGGGTCCCCCCGGAATTTTCAAAAAGTCCTTCACACTATTGAAAATTTTATATATCCTTCAAAAAAATTATAATTTAATCCCCATGAAAACTAAATTTTATTGTTTGGCCCCCCTAAAAATTATGAAAAATTTCTATATTTTTACATGTAATCATAGAATTTTACCTTGGCCCTCCTGGTAAAATTGTTCTGGCTTCGCCCCTGATTTAATTGTTGTTGTTTATTTGATATACGGTTGAAATTCGACAAACGAAATCAAAAAATTCCGAAACTTTGGGAGAAGGATGGACGCAAAACACATGAGCCAACAAAATTTGTAGAGGTGAGTTTCGACTCACGGTTTGCAATATACGCCGATGTATCGCTTTCACTCACGAAATTACTCGAAAGCGATACACGGCCGTACACTTCAAACCGTGAATCCAAACACACTTCTACAAGTTGCGTTGGCTTGTGTGTGGCGAGCCCGACGTACTCGCAAAATTGCATAATTTTTGGATCTCTTTGTGCGCTAGTACTGACAATGAACAACAACTAATACAACATCTACATCGACAATAAAACTATAATTACCTAATCTATAATTACTTACGCATACTATGCAAATTGTACACTCAAACATTGAATAAAAAATTTCAATCAATTAACCTAGTTAGATCTACTCAAATAGGAAAAAATTAATACCTTTCACAATAAGGGTTTTCGGAAAGGAGATAGAGGAGGTCCTTACGTGCTGCTGTAGAGAAAGGAAGGAGAGTAGGGTTTGGCTAATTTCTTTAGGATTATGGTTTTAGGGTTGGGGAGATTTCGTATGGGTTAGGGTTTTTTTGTAATTGGAATCTTCAAAGGAAGAGGGCAGAAGTGTGAGAAGAGGGAGAGATTGAGTGAGAAGTAATAAGCAAGAGAGAGCTAGGGTTTTCAGATCGAGAGAGAGAGTTAGGGTTTGGGAAATGGATTTCTCGAGCTCTAGTAGCAAGAGAGAGTTTTGTGAGGGAGATGGCGATCTTGAGTATGTACAAGTGTTTGGAAAAACACTTGTACATACCTAGGTCGTTGTTGGGAACAATGTCCTAGGTTGAATTTTTTTATAAAAAAAAATAACCTAGGCCGTTGTTCCCAACAACGGAACAACTTCCTAGGTATAATTTTCTTCAAAAAAAACTTCAAACAATCTAAGCCGTTGTTCCTAACAATGGCCTAAGTATAACTTTTTCCAAAAAAAAAACTTCACGCCAAAAAAACGCTAAGTCTGAAGCGTTTTTTGGCGTGAAGTTCCAAAATTGCCCCTCTGCTTTTAGAGCCCTTAGTGGGAGTGCTGAGTGGGTTTCGATCTGAGCCGTTAATCAAAATCTTGAGCAATCCAACTGCTCAGATTTGCATTTTTCAACCTGGTGAAAACACACCCGTTTTCAACCGAGCATTTGCTTATATATATATATACATACATATATTTATTCATATATAAATATATATAAAAAGAGAGATAAAGTGAGAGAGAGACAGAGTTAGCATGAGAGAGATGCAGTGAGGAGCTCGGGTGTGGAGTTGGCACTCGGCGATGGAAGTGGGGAGCTTCGGTGGAAGTGGTGATGGTTGACGGGGTGGCTGCGGAGAGGGAAGGCGATGGTGGCACAGGCGGCAATAGCGAGGAGGTCGGGGTTGACGGTGGTTGACGATGGAGCTTCGGCGGTCGACGGTGCTAGGAGATGGCGATGATGGAGCTGTGGTGGTCGTTTGGGGGTGCTGTGGTGGAGGCACGACTGCAAGGTTGAGAGGAACTCGAAGGTGCACGACGATGGTGATTGTGGCGAAGGTGATGGAGGCACAGGCGCTCGGCGATGGCAGTGGCAGAGGCAGGCGATGGTGGTGGCAGCGGGATGAGGTGGAGCTCAGGGTGGCGGTGGCTGGCGGTTGAGCACGGGGTGAGGCTCGAAGGTGGAGAGCTGATGGTGGTGGTGGAGATGGCGATGGTGTCGAGGAGGTGGAGGAGATGGAGATTGGGTTTCGGTGAAGAAACGAAGAGGAAGAAGAAAGAAAGAAGAAAGTGGGGGGTCTGTATATATATATTATATATATATCATATATTAGAGAGAGAGAGAGAGAGAGAGAGAGAGAGAGAGTGAGAGAGTGAGTGATAGGATAGGCAGTGAGTTGTATGCATGAGTGTAGGAATATATATATATACTAGGTTTGCCCGTTGACACGTGCCTACGGCACGTCTTCGGAACGGTGTACCTAGTGTGATTATATAAAATAGTTTTGGAGGTCCAGCAGATTGATTGAAGTAGCCAACATATTATATGAGGAAACAGTATATCTACCTTTAAGATCAATCATCGCCTTCTTGATCATTAGCTCAAACTTAACTGAAATGCATATAATTTGTTAGAAACAGCGCATAGAGTTTTTTTTAACTCCAGCATCACTTTTAGATACTTGTAATCGTTATGTAAAAAATTATCATATAGGTTTTATAGAGTTTACTATAATCTCATAACAACTATAAGCATGTTTAAATACAATGGTAATGCAAGTGCAGGTGTGAAGGTATCTACAATATCAATAATCTAAATATTTGTTTGTCTGAAACTCAGTTTGCAATTAAAATACCTCTTATTATTATTTCAACCAAAATGAAATACACGAAGTTTTCAAAACTCTATTTCAAGCCAATCATTTCTTTAATCTCCACTTTGTCTCCCCATTGCACCTTTATAAAAAAAAATGGATAAATAAAAAATTTACTTTAGCTGTATTTTTTTAGTGGAAAGTTTGCACCATTCATTGGTAAACTACAGTCATCCCAACCCTATATATCCAAACATACACTAAAAGCTCTTATATGTTATGTTATCCATGATTTCTAATAACCAGTGAAGGGAATACTTCACAATAGTATTTTCTCTTGTAGTAAAGAAATTAATGTTGCATATTTGCCAAGTTATTTTAGGTTGCTGGTCAGCTTACCTGTCCTGCGACAATTTGGAAGCCCAAATTGAGGCCACCAAATAATTCATCTCTCACTTGCGTACACCTTAAATCAAAACCAATAAAAAACCCATCAAATAAATCACCAAATTAAAATTTTTAAACTCAAAAATAAAACAATCATACATCTCTGAACTTAGATCTCATGCACACACAAATTTCGAGTCAGCAAAAAACTGAGCAATCCCCTACACACACAAAGTTAAAAATTAGAATGTGAATTCGGTTAATGAGATGAAATTAGAGTCATCGCATCGCATATAGAGGCTCTTGATTCGGTGGAGGGGAGTCACCGATACGGAGTCGCTTGATATTCACGCTCGAATTGGTGGAAGGGAGTGACCGATATAGAATCAGCAGCAGATCAGATATCGGCGACGACCTCTTGATTGGGGTTCGACATTGGATTTGGATTTGCTTTGAGATTTTCAAAATTTCAAAATTCCGAAAATTTTAAATTTATTTTTTTAAAAAAATAAAATTTTTAGAAATTGTTATTTTTTTAATTTAAAAAATTTTTAAATTTTAAATTTTTTTAAATTTTTATTTTTTAAATTTTTATAAATTTTTGATTTTTTTTTGAATTATTTTAAAAGTTTTTACTTTTTTTAATTTATTATTTTTTAAAAAATTTTAAAATTTTTATTTTCTTACTTTTATGAGAGAGAGAGAGAGAGAAATAATTAAATAAATAAATGAGTTGTTTTGGGTGGGGAGATTTAAATTTGAGTTTTGGAAGAAACTTTTTGTTGGGGGATGTGTTTTGTAAGGTTAGATCCAGGTCTTTGAATTTGGAGGATTCACGGAAAGCCACTTGATAGTTTTTTTTGTATTTTATTATATAGATAGGAGTAAGAGAGGGGTGTAGAATGAGAAGAGGAGTGTATATTAGGTTAGAGTATAGTGGATAGTAGGGAAGTAGGCTAGTAGGTTAGGAGTGCGTGTATACTGTGGAGTGAGAAGGAGGAGAAGGTTAAGGGAAGAGTATAGTAAGAATAGGTAGGTAATAGGGTTTTAGATGGAGGTGGAAATCAAAGCCGTAAAATATGGTTGGGAAGTTAGGTTTGTTGTTGGATTAGGATTAGGGGATTTAATTAGGATTAGGGTTAGGATTAATGATTTAATTAGAGTTAAAACTTAAATTTAAAATAACTTACAATCTATAAATCGGATTGAGAAACCGTAAGATGTTCTGGATTCTAGACTCGATGAGCTACGATTTTCATGTATAAAGTTTTCCAATTTCAATGAAGAGAACTATGTCAAATTCTTAGTGCAGGGTCAAGAAATTTAGAGATAGAAAAGTTGAATGATCAATAATACGATAAATTAACGGTCTTATACTTGAATCAATAACACGGCATGATATGGAGACTATGAATCAATTAAATCGGAAAATTTAGAATGTGTTAGAAAATATTTGGGTTGGGCTCAAATAAGAGATCAAAATGAATTTGAAAGATCGGAAAGATATTTATAAAATAGAAATACAAAATACGTAAAATATTTATATTAATAATATTACGGATATTATCCGTAACGGTACAAAATACACGTGTATAACACGTGCGGAGCAAAATTGTCATAGTTCATTTTTGCAGGGTGTTAGAGCTTCTGTCTCGTGTATGTTATTTTCGTGTATTTTATTTGTGTACCAGTTATAAAAGTGAGTGGGAGTGTACAGGTTGATAGAATTATAAAAAAGTCCCCTGTAAGACTTAAAATTTGCATGCAATTCAAAGTTCTACGATTACATAAAATTCATAAAATTTAAAGTTATACTACATAACTAAATTATTCATCCCAATGCACACATCGTAAATGTTGCATACATAACGGAGATGTTTTTACAAGTTTATAACATGGATTACATGGCCAGGTTAATATAAATATTTGGTTTTAGAGAAGTAGAATTAATAAACCAGAAGACAAAAAAATGAGCAATTTTCAAGTAGTACGACATATTACAGAAGAATAGAGAGGATGGAACTCCCTTTTCTTAGTATTTCTTTATGTTATTTTCTTTCTTTGTCATTTGGGAAGACAAAACAGACAGGGATATGGCAAAGAAAAGGAAAAAAGAAAAGTACTGGAGTAAAAACAGATACAATAAAGACGAATATATAATTCAGCTTACATTGTTATAAATCTGCCATCTACATGGCCAACATCAATCAATCACACGCATGTATCAAAAATCTAAAGCTTTTTACTGTCAACAGTTTCCTCTCCACCACACCAATGAACAGCCGCCTCCTCCTCCGACACTACCCTACTTTCCTCTCCGCCACTGCTTGTCCCTGCCGCTTCCTCTCTCTCTGACCATGTTGTTCCTTGCTACCCCCCTTCCACCCCCTCTGTTAGCCAACACCCACCTCTTCTTCTCCCCCACCGGTCTCCCACCGTCTACCTCTACACCCCTGGTCCTCCAAGCTTTGACCCATCAACACAACTGCCACTTCACACAGTTTCTTGCTTCTTGAGTTCTCCTCGATTCTGACCTATCCAACCATTATCCTTGTTCCACCATGCTATCGGAATTAGAAATGAGTGGTTGCGGGCCCAAGGAGAGGGTCCGCCACACTCCGTTGCCCACTCCTACTCTTCAACCTCCTACTTCGACTAATGCTGCCGCAGCGCTGCCGCAAGAGGCCGTCACAGTTTCAACCAACCAACTTCCTAACGACGCTTTTTCTACCCCGACCCTAGAGACTGAGAAGGTATGCGCGGGGCTTAGAATTGCTTCTCCCCCCCTGCGGGCACAACTTGTTGCGCATCCAAAGCAGGGAGGCAATACAGTTGATCATCATCGCCCCGTGGAGATGGCGCATTTGAGAGGGAGGGCCCACAGAGGGGGTCCCCCTACAGACTGATCCCGGCGTAGGCGAACCCCCCCGATGAGCCGGCATCACGACCAAAGGCGCTACATCTCTGATAGTCACAGTAATCACTTACACAGGGAGTATCATGCTACAGACAGAGTAAACAAGTACAGAGACTCAGCTCAAACCTCAAGCACCCACAGACAAGCAAAAAAGGATCATCAGTTACCCCGACACTCTTACCAACATCACAGAATGCAACGACAGCAATCAAGGTCCAACTCACCACCCAACCCTCTACAGGCAAAGCCCCCTCAGGCGACTTCAGTGGTGATCTCCTCACCCAAGGGCCCAAACAATCACTCCCAACTTCCTCAAGCAGCGTCCCCCCCATCTAACAACTCTCGTCTGCCTCAGCTACCTCCAAGGTGGCCGGCCATCGCTCCTCCAAGCTCCACGGCAACATGGGCCCAACGAAGGGGTCCAAATGCGCGACCTAGGGAAGAGGACGGACTACCACCGGTTGGGGTAGACTCTGAGGGATGGCAAGAAGTTGTGCAAAAAAGAAAAAGAAGGTCTAAATCCCCAACGACTGAAACTACAGAGATCAAAAAACAAAAGAGAAAGGGCAAACGAAAGCCATCACCGTGCTTTAACTGTGGGGAACTAGGGCATTTCCGAACAGAATGCACTAAGGAAGTCAGGTGCTTGCGATGTTTGATGTGGGGACATATGTCCTATTCTTGCACAAATGTTATCAAATCCACTGAGGATGAAGAGAGGCGTGTCAACAGGGGACGCTCACCTGACAGTCCGTCTTCTATCAAGCTTGCTAATAGCCTCGCGGCGATCAAACAGGAAGAGGTCTGGCTGCGGCAGTGGTGCGCAATAGCTAGGGTGACGGCCGGCAGGCCATCGGAGGTACATGTGCTCAAAGCGCTGAGCGATAGATGGCCCATGAAGGCACATCGCGATTGGATTGTCAAACGGATTTGTCCCCTTCAATTTCTTGTATCCTTCCCGTCCCCTCAAAAGATGGTAGAAGTCACCGGGGCTACAACGGCGGACTTCGGCAACTTTTGCTTGGAATTCACTGCTTGGACTCCAAGTTTTGGGGCGGAGAAGCCTCAAGGGGAGAGGTTTTGGGTGTGGATTCAGAATGTTCCTCTTCATTTTTGGAAGAGAGAAGCACTGCAAGAAATGGTCAGTGACTTCGGAACTATCGAAGAAATCGATGAGAGAACAGTTAGGCGATCGGATCTAGTCTCGGCTAGAATTCTTATTAGAAGCTTAGACATCACTTTGATGCCTAGATTCGCCAAGGTCTTCTCATTTGATGACTCTTATCTCATTCGATTCGTTCTAGACAAATGTGCAGATAGAGAGATTGCCCATACCTCCATCATGTCCCAATCGTCGCCAGCAGCGCTCAGAGATGGTCGAAGCTACAGGGAGGTGGCATCGCCAACCTGGGAGATCTCTCTAGATGGGAGCCACGAAGTGGAGAGGGCCCATCGAGAAGTTATCAAAGCTGCAAGGGAGAGAGACGCTCAGCGCGAAGCGGCAGCGAGGGGATCAGAAGCGGCAGCGATGGGATCAGAGAAGCCATCGGAACGGAGGGACACCGATGAACGGATGCGAAGCCCAGTCAAAGGATCCAACGACCATGATGGTCTACTTCCGGATTCGGCAATTCCTCTTTCATCAGGAGCCTATCAGATAAAGGAGAATCCCCAGAGTACCAAAAACGGCAACAAAGAACCCAAAAGGAGTCAAAAGCATCTCTCATGGCAGAAAGCACAGTCTGAGGCTCAGAGGTGGGGGTCAGAAGGAGCAGACCCCCCTCGGAGCTTGAACCAACAGAGCAGCGCTCCACAGGCTATGCGACAAGAGTTGGTGGTGGACGGTGCCAGGTCGGGGAACACGACAAACAAGGGAATGCTGTCAACCAGGGAGTGGGTTGAAAAGAGATGGTTCTCAAAAGAAACAGCCGATCAGTCTGTGGAACGTGCTAAGAAGCCAGATTTGAGCTTCGGTGTTGAGCACCCCCCATCAACTGCTGAAGCTGGTCTGCTCAATCTTAGCAAAAAAGTCCAGATTGAGAGGGAGCTCGCAGCAGATGGTGAGAGATCTGAAAAGGTGGACTTGGCTCTAGGCATTTTGGGGAAAGAAATCGGAGAGGTTGAAGATGAGTTGGTTTCTCTATCTTCAGAAAAGGCGAAAGAGGTAATGGCGCTCAAAAGTCCAGTGGGCTCTAAGCTGTCGTTAATTACGAAGCGACCTTTGGGAGGCACGCCCTCTGTCGTCACCGCCAGGCCAGCCATAGAGAAGGCGACAACTGGCATTGTGAGTAAGAATATCGCCCTAGAGGCTAATGTCGTGTGCTCTTCGTTCAATGAAGGCGGTGTGTTGAGCTGCGGTAACTCTGGGATGTTAACCTCTATTGGGTTGGCTGTTAGTGAGAAGTTTGATGGTGGTTTTGAGATTGGTTTTGCTAGTGGGCCCAAAGAAGGGCCCATTGAGCAATTTTGTGGAACAGTTAAGAATAATGGGCCCATAGCTGAAGGAGGAAGTGCTGGTCTTGAGCGAGGGTGTAACCAAGGGGATTTTGGCGGCCAAGTGTGTAACCAAAACAGGCCCACTGAGGGGTCTGATTTGATGATTTGATGAGTAGCGAGATCTCTATCAACACTCAAGTATGCGGGCTCAATGAGGATTCCGTTACAAGAGCACCAACCACTCAACAAACACTACTGCAGTCAGAGGATGAGGCGGAGCTGGAAGACCGTCTGAATCTTGATGAAGAATTTTTTCTTTCCGATGACGAGTCAGAGGAACTAGAGTGCATTGCCAACACACAGTTGTCGCCAGAAATGGTCTACTCCACCTTCCCAGAAGATGCACCTGCGGCTAGCTCTGGATCTTCGCAAAGGACGATTGGTTTTAGGATGCAGAGGTCACCTAAGAGAGCACATGCGGAATCCTTGGATGACTTTTTGGAGAGAGCGACGGCCGCCAAGTCGGCTAAACACATCAATTGAGGTACAAAAAATTTTCTTGCGAATATTTTAAATTTCATGTCAGACTATGATGTTTTCTTACTAGCTTCGACTTGTGGTTTGGAAGTATGTGATAAAGAACGCAATGCTTTTCTTCTTAACAAATTGAGAGGTTGGGAAACGGATAGGGCTAAATCTAGTGTTAGTGAGGATTTAGCATCAGCCCCAGTGGGATAACAGTCTCTATGGGCGATACCAGCCTGAATCCCTCAAACGCGGTCATCACAGACATGGTTCCCCAATGAATACACTATTCTGGAACGTCCGGGGGTTGGGGGATAAAGGTAAAAGGGGTATGGTTAGAGACGTTATCGCTAAGTCCAAGGCGGAAGTTGTCGGGCTTCAGGAAACCAAACTTATCCATGGGAACAAACTTAAGAGACTTGGAGGGAACAGAATTAGGGATTGGGTCTTTCGCCCATCTGCGGGAGCCTCTGGGGGAATCGCAATTGGCTACAACTCAGACCTGCTCACTTGTACAGAGGTCTTTTATGGCATATACTCCCTGTCCACTAGACTGGAACATCGGGCTGATAAGTTTTTGCAAACTATCACAGTGGTTTATGGGCCAAATGTTGCGACCGAGCGTGACGCATTCTGGCAAGAACTGGTCGATATCCGTCTTCGTTGGCCGGGGGCCTGGATTGTCGGTGGGGACTTCAATATTACCCATTTTGCGTTCGAACACAAGGGTAGAGGTTCCAGTGATTGTGACAGAGCAGAATTCAATAGAGTTATTACGGAGCTTGAGTTGATTGATATCCCTATTAATGATAGATTATTTACGTGGTCGAACATGCAGTCTTCTCCAATCATGGCAAAATTGGACAGGATTTTCGTTTCTCTGGATTGGGAGACCAAGTTCCCCCTGGCATCGGCTAGATCGATCTCTAGACCTACGTCCGATCACACTCCAATCCTTCTTGACATTGGGATTCAGGGAGTCAAAAGGCAAAGGAAATTTCGATTCGAGAAGGCCTGGCTGGAGATTCAGGGGTTGCACCACCTGGTGATGGAAAACTGGGCTCTCCCAGTGTCCGGCATTGATGTTGCGAGTCGGTGGTGTGAAAAAGTTCGCAGATTAAGAAAGCGACTACGTAAATGGAACCGCTCTAGATTCTCGGCAATCTGGTGCGCTAAGGACTCAATATTGGAGGAAATTGACGATCTCAAAAGAGCGGAGGAATCGAGAGACCTGTCACAGGTAGAAAGAAACAGACTTCTGGAGCTCCGCGAGAATATTGCCAATCTATATAAAATGGAAGAAATTAAATGGCAACAAAGATCTAGAATCTTGTGGCTCAAAGAGGGAGACGCGAACACTGCCTTCTTCCACCGAGTCGCAAGCGCAAGACGCAGGTCCAATCTTATTTTATCCTTAGAAACAAGCTCAGGGACGGTGCAAGATGAACTCCTGATTTCCTCCGCCTTCCAAGGATACTACAAGGATCTCTTGGGGAAGAAGGTTGACTTTCGGATCCCACTCAGGAAGGACTTCTGGCAGTCTTACCAGACCGAGCCTGCGCCATCGCTGTCAGACCTGGAATCGCCTTTCTCGGAGGAGGAAGTTAAGAAGGCCATTAGCCATATGGGAGCAGACAAGTCTCCAGGGCCAGATGGCTTCCCAATGATGTTCTTCCAAATTTTCTGGGAAGAGATTAAAGGTGACTATATGGCTCTTTTGGATGATTTTTTCAACCACAAACTCAGATTGAGTATGTTTAATTTTGCGGAGGTTGTCCTGATTCCCAAGCGGGAAGAGGCGTCGAAGGTGGGGGATTTTAGACCGATCAGCCTCATCAACTGCTCGGCGAAGATTATTACAAAGCTCCTGGCGATACGCTTGGGGAATATTATGGACAGCCTTATCAACAAATCTCAATCGGGCTTTATTAAGGGAAGAAATATCCTCGATTGTGTGGCAACGGCTGAACAAGTTATCCACCGCTGCCATACGACCAATTCGAAGAGCTTTCTACTTAAGCTGGACTTCGAGAAAGCCTATGATTCGGTCGATTGGGAGTGTTTGCTAGAAGCTCTCAGGGGCAGGGGATTCGGCCATAAATGGATCTGTTGGATCAGGCAGTGCCTGCAGTCTAGCAAAACGGCCATTTCAGTGAATGGCAGGTCAGGGCAACCGTTCCCCTGCAGGAAGGGCCTCAGGCAAGGTGACCCGCTGTCACCGCTACTGTTTACTATCGTAGCGGATGTTCTGAGAGTGATGCTGGAGAATTGCCAGGATAAAGGTTGGATTACGCCAGTAGCCTGCTCCGCGTCTTCTAAAGGATGTACGATCTTGCAGTACGCAGATGATACCCTACTCTTTGGTAATGGATCTAGACGAGAAACAACATGCTTTAAAGGGTCACTATACTGTTTTGAGGCCTGGTCAGGCCTTAGAATTAACTTTAACAAAAGTGCGCTGACTCCAATTTCACTTTCCGAGGAGGAAGCTGGGGAACACGCCACCTTCTTCAACTGTTCCACGAGCGGCTTCCCTATCAAATACCTGGGGCTACCACTTAGACCAGGAAAATTAACTAAAGCAGACTGGTTACCTATCATTGACAGGGTGGAGGATAAACTGGCACGCTGGAAAGGTCAGTCGCTGTCTCTCGGGGGCAGAGTGGTGCTCATCAATTCGGTATTGTCGAACCTGCCAATTTACTACATGTCCTTTTTCGAGCTTCCAAGATGGGTAATCCAGAGGATTGATCGAATTTGAAAGCGATTCCTTTGGAAGGGGGCAGATTCGAATAAAGGAGGGTACCACCTCATCAAATGGAACATTGCTTGCATGAAGAAGATCCACAGAGGGCTAGGCATCATCGACCTCAGAGATATGAACCTTGCCCTGCTAGGGAAGTGGTGGTGGAAGGTGTTCCACAACAGCGGAGAAGGGTGGCAGGATTTCATTCAACCTTACCTTAGGGGTAAAGGCACTAGATCGCTTGGCTTCCGTGTTGGAACTAAGGCCTCGCGATTCTGGAAAGGAATCTCCAAGGCTAGCGGCCCTTTCAACTCGGTAGTCACGTCGACTATCGGCAATGGCCGGTCCACCAGATTTTGGTGGGACAGATGGTGCGGGGCACAAACCCTGAAGGAGGCATTCCCGGATCTGTACGAGAGGTCGAGTCGCCCGAATATGACCGTTGCTGAAGGATGGAAAAGGGGAGGCTGGAAGCCGGCATTGAGAGGAACGCTCGCCCCAAGCCTACAGCAGCAAGTCATCGACATGCAAGCACACATCGCCCGGGCAGGCATAAGGTGCACACAAGGCCCTGACTAGAAGCGCTGGGGACTCGAGTGCAATGGCGCTTTCTCGGTGAGATCTATGTATCATTGGATCCACTTTCGCGGTTGCAGTCCTAGCTGGGCTCAGGTGTTGTGGAAGGCGAAAACTCCCCTTAAAATCAGAGTGTTCTTATGGTTAGTGCTCAATAATACTATCCTCACGAGACAAAACCTTGCCAAAAGACAACCGCAGGTGGCGACTAACTGTGGTTTCTGTGATGTGCATATGGAAGATCTTAACCACCTTTTCATCCACTGCCCCAGAAGTAAGGCGACTATGGTGGAGGTTCTCCGAGCCTTAGGAACTAGTGACTACCCTGGGGTTTACGAAGATTTGTGGATTGGGCCCAAATTTGCATCGAGTTGTCATGATATGAAGGACGCGTGGTACATCGCAATTGCAGCAACAACTTGGGTGTTATGGCTTGATAGAAATAATTTTTATTTTCGTGCTTCATGTAATAGTATTTCTGGTAACCTGTCTCATATCATGCATCTTATATCTTTTTGGGCTACATCTGCGGCCACAGGGGCGAGAGGAAGGATTGCCAAGGTCTTCCAGGTAGAGGAGTTCGATGATGAGGAGATAGAGATCGGTCCGACGCTGGACTGAGGGACTGGCTACACCAGTCACGACAGTAGTTTTGCTACCTGATGTTTTTTGTCTCCACCCATGGTACTTTTGGGTGGATTGATGTTTGTGTCGTTGGACCCATCCCCCAGGGCTTGTTGGGGGTGTATGTTTGCTTTCTGTCAGTTTCTTTCTGCTTTATATTCTTGTACTGTTGTATCCTCCCGGTACGCCGGGGTTGTTTTATTAACTGCTTATTAATGAAACAGGGTGGCCTTATTCCACCTTTTCCTCAAAAAAAAAAAAACAGATACAATATTGCAGTGGATGTAGCTTGATGAATTAGGGATCAATATGCGCCCTAGTTCTCCACTAAGAGGATCTATAGTGTAATTGACCAAGTTCTTGGGTCGATATCCGAAGCCTAAATTGCAATTGCGATATATTAGGAAACGTTCAGAATTTATAACTAGACATGTCAGGCGATCAGATATGCAACTTCTGATTCAACTTGGCATCCCCAAAAATGCATTGGTTTTTCCAATTGACATGACAAATATTGGTGACGGCGACCCTTCAAAACTGAGTTTATGATATATGGATATCTGAACTCTCAGGTCGGTCGACCGCACCCCCAAGGTCGGTCGACCGCAATTCTCCAGGCTGCATTCTTCTACTCGCTGCTTGTCTTCTGTTGCTTCTTTGTCTCATCCTCTTCTTCTTCAACTTCAAGTACTCAGCACCTACGTGTATTTGAAGCCAAACCCTAACAATCGTGACATAGAACTCTTCCCCCTCAAAACTCCTAATAGCCAGCAATTCTCTCGTGATCTCATCCGTTTTGCAATAAATCATAAGAACATCCTCCTTCACCTTTTGCACTTCCCAACTCAATCTCGAAGTTGGCCTAACGCATTCATAAAGCAGCACCTTGATGGAGTCGATCGATGGGTTCCCTGTATAAACCTTGAGCATGATAGAATTTGACAACCGACTCTCCAAGTTTTCCATAGTCGGCGTAGGAGTAATCACCATCATAACTTTCCTCCGACTTGACTGGATTGAGCTTGCTATCTCCCCCAACATTAGGCTCGATTGAAGGGGTAGCTTTGGACTGAGCACTTCCCGTCGCAATGCTTTTAGGACAGCTCTTCGAAATATGGCCGATTTTTTTACACGCATAGCAGAACCAGTCATTCGGGCAATCGTGGATAGTATGGCCCCTCCCCGCACACTTGTGGCACTGTGCAAGCTTTTTCGCAGTCGCCGGCCCTGACGATGCTGAAGAAGTCATCATCTCCGCCTTCTTCACACGCTTTGGCTTGTAAAGAATCTATTCCCCCTCATCGTCCTCCTTCTTCACCACTGTCTCCCTTTCCGGCGAGAGTCCTCCCCTCCGAAGCTCTTCCCTACCGGGTTCCCCTAGGAATCTCGTAGACGCTTCCAAGTATAACCTTCTATAGGTCGTAGTTGGATGTCTTACTCCTCTATCCATCTCCGGCGAAGCTCGCCGTCCACTCTTCGTCGGAGCTCTATGCTTGTCTCACCCTAAACCCTTGTGCGCCAGGCTTCTATGGGCTGGACGCAACTCTCTTGGGGGCGAGCGACGTCTTCCTCTGGACGCTTCTCTTGCGATGACATCTAGGTTGCTTCCATGCTCCATGCATCGGTCGTCTTCTTCATCTCTACCTCTCTTGGCAATGGGACGGTGGGTTATGTCGATGGCTTGGTGGCTTCTGTGGGAGTGTACTTTAGAACTTCTATGCTCCATATTCTCCTTATTGGTTTGTGTTGCTTGACCTTTTGTTAATTAGAAGCTAATAGTTTTTTTAAGTTTTGGTTGATTTTGATGGCTTTTTTTTTTCTTGGCATATAGCATATCCTTTCATTGAATGCACACTCTCTCCAGCTCACTGAAAGCTAAGTTGAGTTGTATCGTCTAGTTGGTCAGTTTCCTATATTTTTCATATTTCTTAAGCTGGTTTTTTCTAGCTGCTCATATCCTTTTATTCTCCCTTCTTTTATTTTTTCCTATTTTTTTGATGTATTCTGTTTCTTATTATGTTTTAAATTTATCTAGTAATTTCCTTAGCTTGTTTGATGTCAACGATAGTGTTTATGATTTTTTTCCCAAACCGACCTACTTTTTGAAAGTTTTTCCCAAACTGACCTACTTTTTTTTTAATTCCCAAAGCGACCCACTCGGTCTTTGAAAGACCGAGTCTAGTATAAACTAGCGCGGTCTTTCAAAGACCGAGTCTTGCACTTCGAAAAATCAAAGAGCAAGACTCGGTCTTAGAAAGACCGCGCTAGTTTATACTAGACTCGGTCTTTCAAAGACCGAGTCTTGCACTTTAGGGGTTTTAATTGCGCAGATCTCCTTTCTTCTTCTTCTCGACTTTATTTACTTTTCGTATTTTTTTCTTCTTCTCTCTATCCCTCAACGAATTTGGATTTGGTAGGTGTTGTAATATTTTTAGTTAGTTTGATTTTGTAGTTTTTTAATGTTCTGTCTCGAGTTTAGAGTAGTATGTTATTAATGTCTCTAGTTTTTTCAAGGTTCTGTTGGGCATATGTTGAGATGATATTGTGGAGATGTTATTGAAATTGTTGATGTGGTTGTGGATATGATATTAACAATATTGTGGAAATGTTATTGAAATTGTGGAGATGTTAATGAGATTGTTGATGTGGTTGTGGAGATGTTGGAGATGATGTGGTTGTGGAGATGTTAATGAGATTTTTGATATTGTGGAGATGTTGGACATATGGAGATATTAATGAGTTTGTTGATATTGTGGAGATGTTAATGAGTTTCTGGAATTGTGGAGATACTGTGGAATTGATTGAACTCAAGACTCGGTCTTTCAAAGACCGTTTTAAATATAACTAGACCCGGTCTTTGAAAGACCGAGTCTTACGTCTGTAAGTGATATTTTACAATCAGACCGAGTCTTGTTAAAATGACAACGGTCTTTGAAAGACCGAGCCTTGAAGCTGATTGAATTTTTTTGCGAAAAACTTCAAGACATTTTGATTCGAATATATTTGAAACTTATTGATTCCAAAATACTCTTTTTGGCCAATATTTAAACCTCAATCAATCATACATTTTCGAAAATTAAACACATCCAAACTTACTAGCTTCACGACGACTATCAATCAAATCATGTACATTTTTAGCAAAAATCTCCCCTTCACATAAAAGCTTACTAGCTTCCTGTCGACGAGTAGTAAAGTAAGAGTTGAGACGTAAGAAGATCGTCTCAACAATCGCAGTTACTAGTAAACTACGGACTCCTTTCCAGACTGAATTGAAGCATTCTGACAAGTTCGTAGTCATTATTCCATATCTTCGACCTTCATCTGCATAAAGTGCCCATTACCGTCATACTTGCATGAGTTGATTATACCAAGTAATTCTATGAACCTGAGTTTATAGAATTTCTTTTGGTTTTTCTATCGGAGGTGGAGTGCTATTTGGTTTTTCCATATCTTCGATCCTCATACTTGTATGAGTTGATTATACCAAGTAATTCTATGAACCTGAGTTTATAGAATTTCTTTGGTTTTTCTATCATCTCAGCAAAATACTTGTATGAGTCAATCTTCTGAAATTGATCTTTCTTCCCGATGACGTGGACATGCTACCTCCGATGAGTTGGAGAAATAGAATAGAGTAAAGTAGAGAGAGAGAAGAAGAAGAAAGGAGATCTACGTAGTTAAAACCCCTAAAATGCAAGACTCGGTCTTTGAAAGACCGAGTCTAGTATAAACTAGCGCGGTCTTTCAAAGACCGAGTCTTGCTCTTCGATTTTTCGAAGTGCAAGACTCGGTCTTTGAAAGACCGCGCTAGTTTATACTAGACTCAGTCTTTCAAAGACCGAGTGGGTCGCTTTGGGAATTAAAAAAAAAAGTAGGTCGGTTTGAGAAAAACTTTCAAAAAGTAGGTCGGTTTGGGAAAAAATTCAGTGTTTATTAGAACATTCCCAAAATGGCGGAGTTTATTTCCTTGTGGCTGTATCTTTTGCGTCTCTGTTGACTTATCAAGACTCATTTATAGTTAGTTTGTTCATACTGGTAATGCCTGGCAATGTTTACGATGACATGCTAATTGCAAAAACTGGAAAATGTCTATACTGGTACTAGTAATATCGGGTCATCAGCTGCAAGTTCCTTATTCTTCAAGTATACTTGCTAGTAATTCAGTAACAGATCTTCCATTTTGTTATGCTTATCTAATGTACATGCAATTATCATTATGCAGTTTGCATTCTATATGGAGCAAGTCCTGCTTTTGCCGATTTTTTTTCTTTTTTTTTCTTTGTTTTTTTTTGAAGAAAGTGTGACCAACTAGTCACCAGTTTCATTAATGAAACATTAAGGAAACAACATGAACTAAAATATTAAATACCCCTGTTTCTTCTACCCCATAGTCCAACTAGACCACCCCGGTCTAGACACAAAATACATCAAAATACATTAAAATACATCAAGATAAGGTACCACGAAGTACATCAAAATAACACCCCCTCATACATAATAGATAGACCTTCTTCGACTGCCTGCACTGTCCAGCAGCCCTAGAGGCAATTCCGAAATGGCTAGTCATGAAGATCCGGTTGCAACCTCCTCCTGGCACCTGTCCTGCTTGACCAAGCAGAAATATGACTCAGAATAATGTACAGCATACTATTACAAGAACATCTAGTGTTACGAAAGCAAGCATTGTTCCTATCTAGCCATAGATAAGGGTTAGACGAGTCCTGCTTGACTCTATTGAGGTTTTGCGGTAATAATACTATCCTACTCTACTATAACATGATACTTGTCATATTATCGTGAATTTGTCATTGTATCAATGTATTCAGATTGTGGAACATGAACTTTATGTTTGCTTCTGTCTCGTGTATGTTATTTTCGTGTATTTTATTTGTGTACCAGTTGTAAAAGTGAGGGGACTGTACAGGTTGATAGAATTATAAAAATTCTCCCCTGTAAGACTTAAAATTTGCATGCAATTTAAAGTTCTACGATTACATGAAATTCATAAAAATTAAAGTTATACGACATAACTAAATTATTCAATCACAATGCACACATAGTAAATGTTGCATACATAACGGAGATGTTTAACTTTACAAGTTTATAACATGGATTACTTGGCCAGGTTAATATAAATTTGGGTAAAAGGGATATGAGCAACTTGCTCATTTAGTAAATAAGCAATTGATGATGTGGCATGCATGTGAATGGAAAATTCTTAAAAGGGTTAGTTGTCCAATGTATCACATGCATGCCACATAATCAATTGCTCATTTACTAAATGAGCAAGATGCTCATATCCCTTTTACCCTATAAATATTTGGTTTTAGAGAAGTAGAATTAATAAACTTGAAGACCAAAAAATGAGCCATTTTCAAGTAGTACGACATAATACAGAGGAATAGAGAGGATGGAACTCCCTTTTCTTAGTATTTCTTTTTGTTATTTTCTTTCTTTGTCTTTTTTTTTAATCATAAACGATGAGTCCGAAGACTCCCCGCGCTTCATTAAAAAAATTTTAAGAAAACATACAACCATAGTAAGGAAAATGATGTTCATGAATCCCCATACGTGGGCCATGAGCCACATTCCCCAACAAAATAGAGAACCCATCCCATACAAGATAGCTTCCGCCCCAAAAAATTGTAATATAAGTAGTTACAATAATTGTTGTTCTGGCCTAACAACAACAGGATCCCCAAAAAGTGGCATTGTCACAGGCCCGCACAAAAGGCGCGCGCCATCCCACTTCCACATGCCAATCACTCTTCCTCAGTGGTTCCGTCCCTTTCCTCGGTCTCTGCCTCGTAGATCGTCGTGTTGGCCTCTGTGTACAATTCCTTGACTCTCTTTGTTGATTCCCACCAGCCGTTATAGACCAGAAGATGATATTAGCAATAATCTTGAATAGCAGTTGATGATGCATGATATATTTTCTTTCTTTGTAGTTACAAGTAGTTACAATATTTTCTTTCTTTGTCATTTGGGAAGACATAAAACAGACAGGGATATGGCAAAGAAAAGGAAAAAAGAAAAGAAGTACTGGAGTAAAAAAGGATACAATATTGCAGTTGATGTAGCTTGATGAATTAGGGATCATTATGAGCCCTAGTTCTCCACTAAGAGGATCTATAGTGCAATTGACTAACTTATTGGGTCCGATATCCGAAGCCTAAATTGCAATTGCCATATATTAGGAAACGTTCAGAATTTATAACTAGGACATGTCAGGCGATCAGTTACGCAACTTCTGATTCAACTTGGCATCCCCAAAAAATGCATTGGTTTTTCCAATTGACATGACAAATATTGGTGACGGCGACCCTTCAAAGCTAACATGTTTTGGTGACATTTAAACAGTACATGAACGAAACTGAGTTTATGATATATGGATATCTGAATTACTGGAGATGATAGTGTGCCCAAAGAGCATTCAGAATAGTAAATTTATCAGATATCGATTAGCTTTTCCAGTAAAATAAGAATGCCTACAAATTAGAATGCTTAAAAAAAAAAAAAAAAAAATTGAGTTTTTCACACAGTTTGTAGAGAAAGGGACGTCATAAAACTCGTTATAACATAATGATGATATATGGCATCGGAAGTACAGGATGATGTCGAAGAACAAGAGTATGGAAGCTTTGGACCAAACCACGACAAAAAACTTGGAAGGAAAATTCAATACTGCATTGAGATCATGAGACTTACCACTCTGAAAGAATCAGAAGAGCATTGTTCGCATCATGTTGGTTAGCATTACTCAACATGATCTAATAGTGAGATTGAGAAGTAGATATTGGTTCAAGATATTTGGGAAGACTTAAAAGAAGGAGATCTGATCCTTAGAAGAAAGCTAAATAGTAAGGTCACACTGCGGATTCTTTTACGAAGTTGAAAGAATGGCGGATGCAAAAGAAATCATATGGTCATCAAAGTGATGAAAAAAAACATTGTGTTGTGAATGGGAAATAGTATCATTTTTGTCATAACTGCATTGACTTGAAAGAGGTACAACATTATTCCAATTGTATTAGTTTTTTTTTCGCGTGCGCGTTCTTTAGTAATGTTAATGCATATGATTACTGAAATTTATCTTTGGTGGATTGTATACTTAATACAAATAGACCATTCAGCTAGAATATATAATAGTTGTGGAGTATATCACATATCAGGAAGTAGCTGATGGATACATAAAGAGAATAACTCAAAGGACATATAATGAAACTAACTTGGTGCTTGAAGTAAGGGTGTAAGCACATGCGAGATATGACTACATGATGATCAAATACATATATATCATACAAAATTTAGTACAGATTTAATACTAGCTGGATAGGTTATGGATTCAATCTCTGTAGTAGAGTAGTTGTGTAGGCCATACACTTATTTTATGACTCTAAAATAGTTACTTGTAGATTTTGAGAAATGATATATCTCTCTGAATGTGGAACAACATTATGGTGTTAATAAAAAAAAATGATATATGTTTTTTTCTTTAATTGCTTCTACTGATCATAAATGCACTTTTTTTTTTTGATTGAAACTGATTATAAATTACTTTTTTTTATTAACACTAATTATACATACATAGATATGCATATACGGCAAATTAGGCTACTACTCATTACACATGATAGCACTGATAAGCTTACCATAGTGAATGTGCTGGAGCCTGGACCCACTTCCAAATGTAAACTTGTTTTTATGAAAACTGTCTGAAGCCAAAATAAGATAGCTGGAGAACATTCAAAAAAATAGTAGTTCAGGAAAAAACAATGGCAGTAAATCCCTTCAGGTGAATGTGACATAACCAGTGTGACGGAAAGACAGAGAGCATATCATTTGAAAAATACTCAGTCTGGTTATGTTTATGTGAAGTCTCTTAAGGTAAAAGCATATGACAAAATTGTCCTGGTCAAATTGTATTGAGGGTTACAATAGTTCTCCATAAATTGTACTTTTCTCACTGTTATACTGGATTTCCTCTAGTGGGCTTTCTCTATATCTCCGTGATTGAACTTTGATTTTGGTTCTGATTTATCGTTCTTTGTTATTTCTCTTTTAACCCAAATCGCCAGATGACCTGGTCTTTTCCGTTATGTACCAAAGAAGCGTCTTTCGGTTTTCTTACCTCCCAATCTGCATATCTGGATACATTTTGCGGTACACATGAACCGAGCATTCTTCTTAAAGGATTCGAGATGCTTTGGAGCATCTAGGATAATAATCTAGGGAATAGCGAGACAAATTTAGGGCATGGCATGTTAAAGTCTACTTCTAGTCTTTGCTAGATTAAGTATATTCCTGTCACGCTTCCTGAACCATTGTTGGTCTTTGTTATTCATATCCAAATCATCTCAATTGGTTTTCCTTGAGCTACTCTAATTTGTTAAAAATACTGTCATTCCTGATCTTTTTTCAGTGTAGTTGCCAGGATCCATCTCAACATGCTCACGTGCTCATTTTCTGCACATGTTGTTCCTTAATTGCGAACATTTTAACCATAAAGCATAGTTTGTTATATAGTTTGATTATAAGAAAATTTCCTTTAATATCATAGGTATTTCTGTTACCAGTATATACAAAAATGAAAATGGAAAAGAATTCAAATGTGTGATTACTTCTAGCTTATGGTCAAGTAACAAAAATAACCTAAAGATTCTAAACTTGGTTTCAGTACTGTGTCATGTTCGTGTCTCAAAATTAAATCTATATCTTGTAAGTCTTCAAATGTTATTTCAACTGAAACTAATGTATAAATATTTATCTCTATGTCAATTATGTGTATGTTGCTTCATCTGAGCCATTTGAAACTTTTCCATACTTGTGTCATATCTCATAGCAATAGCTACGCTCATATATATCTTCTGTGGAAACTTCTGATCTGTTAAAATAACTGTGCTAGCTATTTCGCTGCCTGATTGAGTAAAAACTCTTCATCCTTCTCTTGAGTACACGTGGTCACCTCCATTTCTATGTTTTATTACATATCAGGTGGTTATGTGGTGGGAATTTATTCTGCTCGAGGAGTATTGTTACTGAGGGGACCAACTCTGTTTGGTGGTTATGAATAAGGTGCAGTGGGCTCCTGCTCATATTTTGTTTGCTGTGGGAAATCTCTTTTTGCATGGTAGGGGTTTAGTTTGTTCTTTCCTTTACTGACAAAAATTAATAAATGTAATAAACTCTTTGCCTGACATTACTTTCTGTTCTGGCGTACAATTCACACAAATGGAATTTCTTTGTCCTGCATGGAAGTAATGAGCTTCCATGCATCAGTTCATCTTACTGGAAGTTACATGTTATTATTACTATATCTACTCTGCTTTTATATTCACCTCCGTAAGTTTGTTTTGCCTTGAATTAAAACTTCTGCACCCTGGTTTTTGCAGCTAACATTACCTTTGTCTATTTTCATGTGTGCATTCATCTAGGAATCTTCATTCTCATGCAGCTAACACTAATCCAAATGCACATGAACCATAATCAGGATTAAACACAACGAGCACACGTACAAACGAAAGTTTTTTCATGTAAAAATACATGATTAATTGCTTTCTCTTTCCAAATTCTTGACCTTTTCTGAAGTAGCTGATCCATCCTATAATTTGTGCCTTTTTCTTGTACTAAATTGGAGTTCTACTAGTGGTATCCTTACACATTTCAGTATTGATAGGAAAAAAATTGACTTGTTGTGAGGACAAGCCTTTTATAGTTCGGCAGTCTCTAGTGCAAGACACGGCACTGATTTTGAAACTGTTGATTATTGAATAGTTTTTAGTGATTGTCTTGTGGCGATTTTCAAATATAGTTTCTTGTGTTGCTTGTTTCTTATACTTGAAGGCTTTTTTGGTTGTGTAACTGCCAATCATAGTGATGAAGAATGTGCTCTTGTAACCCCACTCTTAACGTTTCCTTAGACTTTTTTCCAAAGTTAAATGTTGTTGAGTGTATGTCTTGCATACTTGGGTTTGATGAAATGAGAAGATGGTGAAGCGAGAGAAAAAACGAAGCGTCGTTGTGAGAAGAATAAGCAGCAACATCAGCAAGAGTAAAAGAAAACAATTGACGGTCGACTGCCCCTAGGACAGTGGACCACACAAACTCCCTGGTTGGATTTGAGAGTAGTGCAGTCCACTGCTCCCTAGGACAGTCGACTGCCAATGGCGGGCTGGCTATTATTGAGCCTATATATGAGTGTTCTTTTAGGCTCGTCTTCTACTCCAAGATGGATCGTACGTCTCCTATCGTGTGACTTCTTTTTCAGGATATATCGGATGGTTATTGTATTAAGACTAAACCTAGGGTTTCTCTAGATCTCTATATATTGTAATAGTTTCTGTTAAAATTAAGGATAAGAAAAATATTCTTTTATTGATTGGATAAACTGAGTACAATATGTCTCATATATATAGGTGAGAAGAGAATACTAAACCAATATATTATTCAATGTGGGACTAAACTAATCTATCATCTAACACCCCCTCTCAAACTCAAGTTGGTTCAAACAACAAGAGTTTGAAATACTGACGATGTTGATATGGAAGAAACGGCAAACTGTGATGCAGAAACGGCGCTTGATGGCGCATGTGATAGAAACTGAGAAGTAGACTGATGGAATCTCACCCATGACTTGAGACATAGTTGATGCTGGGATCTCACCTCTGAACTGAGAAATAGACTGATGGGATCTCATCCCTGACTTGAGATATAGTCGATGATGGGATCTCACCCCTGACTTGAGACATAGTCGATGATGGGATATTATCCCTGAAATGAGAACTGGATGCTGATAACACCCCCTCTAAAACTTACGATCAATCAACTGGAGTAAGTTGACGATCTGGATGTAGCACACAAGAAACGATCGATCAACCGGAGTGAGTTGAAGACCCTTTTTTTTTTTTGAAATCAAATCAAAAGATCTCTTGACAATTACATTCAACAATCAAATCGCTATCTCTACCACAAAATTTCCAAATTGCCCCATAGAAGAATATCCAGAACAAGAACACCACAAACAGTGGCTGAAGGCTTCCAGATCTAAGACGAGGGAGGGGACGACGGAGGCGGCAAGGGCGGAAACGGCAGTGAAGCGGTGCTGGTTGGTGTTGACGTGGCGGTGGCAGCGGTGCCATATCTTGGTGGGGGCAAACATGCGGCCACCGCGGCACATGTTGCCGCCTGGCCAGCGCGATGGGTCCCGCCTCAGGGGACGGGGGGGATACGGGAGACAGCGTGGCCAGTACCCCGGTGGTTCTTGGAGAGGTTGGCGTGGACGAAGCGAACGACGTTGGGGCGGATCAGGCTTTGAGGACGTCAGGGAGGGGGAGGGAGATGGTGGTGGACTTGTCGGTGTTCATGACACCACCGAGGGGTTTGAGGGTGACGAGAAGGCGGACGGCGGCCATTAGGGCTCAGGTTTGGGAGAAATAGGGGGAGGCTACAGTAAGAAGAAGAATGGGTTCAAAATTGAACGGGGAGAGAGAAAGTTGGAGGAGTGAGAAAGAGGATCTTGTTGTTTGATGACGGTTAGGGTTTTGAAGATTTAGGGTTTTGGGGGAGATAGTTGATGACAGCTAGAGTTTTGGAGATTTAGGGTTTTGAGGGAGATTAGGTGATGAGGACATCAATTCTATTTAATTTAGTATTTTTATTTCAGTACCATATTTGTTCTTGACAATTATAGCCATATGTAATCTTTTTTATATTTTTTAGATTTTGAGAATATTTTGAGATTTGTATCTTGATTTGTTTTGAGCCTATATATAGGCCTTGAGATTAATGAGAAAGATATGCTATTCTTGATTAAAAAAAATTGTGTTGAGATTTTGCTCTTCCTCTCTCTCTCTTTGTGTGATACAAGTGAGATCCAAATTTTAGGGTTTGTGATAAATCCTAATACAATTTTAGGATTTGTGATAAACTCTAAAAGCTACCCCCAAATTAAAATCCCCCAACTAAAATTACCCAAACCCTAATTTCCCAAATCCCCAAAACAAAACCCAAAATCCCAACTCCCCCAGCCGTCATCACCTTCGTCTTCTTCCTCTTCCCCAATCCCGACCAAAAGAAAACCCTAACTCTCCTTCAGAACCCATCCCGATCCCCTTCCTCACTTCGCACTCTCTCTCCGCCTACGCCCACCACTGCCATCAACTCTGTCGAGCATTCCCTTCACCGCCACCCCTACTCACCTCGTCTGCAACCCGCACCACCCCCATCACCAAATCAAGGCGCCCCACAGTCGTCCTTCCTTCCCTCACCCCGCCGTCGACTTCACTTCGAAACCTCCACCCCAACCTCCAATCCTCCTTCCTTCAGCGTCGACTTCTAGTTGCGACCCCACTTCCATCTCCGAAGTCCACCTCCGATCGAAACCCTAGTTGCGCCCATCACCCTTGCTGTCGCCATTGCTGACGTGGTGGCAGTTGTCTCTCATAATGTTGCTGCTGATTTGCTGTGTTCTGCGTACAGTTCAACCAAGATCTACATTGAGTTCTTCGTACCCTCGGTATATGTAACTCCTGTTTCCCGTGTCTGTAATTTTTCTACTGTATTTTTCATTCCTTATATTCTCGTATTCAAATGGTGATCCTGTATTTTGATTCTGTTCGAATAAAATCACTATTTTGTTTCGACTCAATTTTTGGTCCTTTTATATAATTCGATTGTATGTACTCTTTGTGTCGTTCTTCATGAAGAATGAGCTGTTCTATGTCATTCATCTCTTTATTCCCTATTTTAATACATTTTGACCAATTCTTCAGTTGGATCCCACTCAAAACGGATACTCTAATACCCATTAAACTTGAAACCCTAACTATTTAACCCTACCTATAACCCTAGCCTACTGTTGAAACCCAGAGCTGCCAACCCTTTTCTTCCCTACTGTTCATCGTCTCCCATCTATCCCTTCCCCACTCCATCACCTTCCGCCCTCGTAAACCCCCGTACACGCTCCTCTCCTCGCCGCGCCGCGCTGCACGAGTGCAGTGCCGACAGCAACCAGACCACCCTGTCTCCCTCCCGCTGTGCTGCACCCACGCGACCAGTCGCGACCCCCAGCCTGCGCCTGGTGTCCTCCGACTGCGATGCCATTGTCGGAGCCCCTCGCGGCCCCTGTCACGACGCCGCTCGCCTGCACTGTGCCTAGCCTGCGCCTTCCCCCGCTCCCCTATTTTCGAACCCAAACAGGGCATCGCCCCATCGCTACGTTGCTCCTCACGTCGTGCCGCCTGTAGCCGCCACGTCGAGCTTCCCTCGACGTAGTCGCCACCCGCCACCGGTCGCCACCGCGACCACCCTTCCACCGCCGTGCCGTGGTCGCCATCGGAGGTTCCCCCCTCTCTGTTGCAGTAAACAAGAAGGAGGGAAAGTGAAGAAGGGGATTGAGTTGATCTGGACCGTCGGATTCGATCAAGATCTGATTTGATCAGATCTGATCTCCTACATCAGATCAGATCTAAGCCGTCCATCTGATCTTAATCTTCAACTCGGATTGAAGCAGATCCGGTCGTCCGATTGTTTTGATCTTGATCTTCCATCGAGATCCGCTCCGGATCCGATCTTGTGTGGGTGTTTGTACGTGTCTCGTTCATGCATGTGTCCGTGCTAGTGCCTCGTCTCTCGGGATTCTCATCCCGTATTGGTTCGTGTTCGGATTCACCGTCGTTAAGGCAAGTATTCATCTTGTACATATTTTTGTTCTAGGACAAACGTTCATTTGAAAATACTGCAAATAGTTAGAAATTATGACTCCTCTTTGATTCGTCGTCATTGATCTATTAAACCTCCTCAATTTCATAATCTTTTGATGATACAGATAGAGTCAACCGACTCCAGTCAACGAATAGAGACTCAATTTCATAATCTTAAGAGTCACAATAAATTCATTGTATTATATTACAACTACTTGGACTCATTTTACCCCCTGAACACAAACACATGAATTAAGGAACCCTAGATTTGTAGACATATGTTATATCTCGTATTTGATAAACTTGCAACCATTTGGCTTGAAAAAAATTTATTACTTGCTGTTTTGACAACCATTATCCTGTATTTATATCACACATTAACCTAGATGCCTAATAACCAATTTTCATGTAACCTATACTAGTAAGATATTTCCACATGTTGCTGTCCTGGATCTTATTATGCTGTTTTGACCCCTTTAACATCAGAATCTGAACCCGAGCCCTGAACAGAAAATGTATCTCTAGATGTCTAGATATCGATAGCCTCCGAAAATTTTGAATTCCGAGTTACGGTCTAGGAGTTATTGCAGTTTTACTGCAGCTGTGTCGGTAGACGCAGATTCGCAAAACTGCTGCACATCTTCAGTTTGCGTATTAATTTAACCATGTTAACAGCAAGCGTTTGACTTGAAATTTTATACGCGGTTGCTAGACACCCTAGAGGACATCCCCAATTTTTCTTAGAATTAATTAACAATATTTCGACCCTGTTTCACATGTTTAAATACAAATACACAAATTCTGCCCGAGTATGCTATATAAATATCTCCAACTTGTTCCATGTCCATGATTACGATTCTTGACTTGTTTCACACATTTGCATGCTTGCTTGATAAAAATTAATAAAAGTAACAAGCCGGGGTTTAAGGGTAGACCATAGTAGTGGACAATATAGGTAAGTGTACTCGGAAGGGAGTCCGTGTTTCCCATAAATTTATGTTAAATGGAACTAAGTACCACGTAGAACTAAGTGCCACGTCATGGTGACGGGGGCCACCTCTAGAGCCCATTATATGATTACATGATATATTTGAGATCACATGGAACTAAGTGCCACGTAGAACTAAGTGCCACGTCATGGTGACGGGGGCCACCTCTAGAGCCCATTATATAATTACATGATATATTTGAGATCACACGGAACTGAGTGCCACGTAGAATTAAGTGCCACGTCATGGTGACGGGAGCCACCTCTAGAGCCTACGGAGGCCATTTCTAGAGTCCATGGTTGATCACCTGCTTGATACTTGATACCTGAGCACGCCGCCCTATTGACTCCATTACTAGGCCTAAACAAAATTGTTTTGACTGTAGCAACCATGTAGTAAAAGTATGGATGCATGAAGTGCTACCTACATAGTAATAACTGCAAGACTTGAACATGATACTTGTTTACTCGATACTTGATTACATGATACATGAAACTTGATACATGAAACCTGATACATGAAACCCGAACTTGATACATGTTTACTTGAAGCTTGATGACTTGTTACATGAGACTTGATACTTGAGTAATAACACTTGACATTTATAATTTGATACTTGTGACCTGATAACTTGACACTAGACTTGAGACTTGTTACCTGACACTTGTACTTGATATCTGTCACTTGAGGTTAGATACCCTATGTGTTCACTTGTCACTTGTTTCGTCACTAGTATTTGTTATCCAGCCTGTTTACTAAGATGTCCCTCTTGCTAGCTAGTTCTTGGATTTCCACTACTTGTTGTATCCCTGTTACATTCTTGATTCCAATTTTTGTTTCCCATTACTTGTACTCGTTTTTACTATTAGTGGCCCTAACTTGCACTAAAGGCATTTTCTCTTGTCTTCTCTACTTTTTCCATTTTATATTTATTAAGCAAACTTGGGAGACGTGCTACCTGTTGGAATCGGTGAGCAGACGTTCTAGGCCTTGCTTGGAAAAAGCTTTCTTTAATCATTTCGTTTTGTAATTGAGTTATTTCATTTGTTGTTGCTTAAGACTTGTAACGGACTTATGTTCCCGAGTTTTACACTTGATCCAGACTTGAAAACTATTAGATATTATTATTTGTTTTCAATTGTTTTCTGTTGCTTAATGAATTATTTATGTATGCTTGGTTATATATAAATTTTGTTATATTCTTGTTATGATGCTGAGTCGATCTTACAGCTTATGGATGATGTTAAAATCATTCGCTGGCTTCGTCACGCGCTCGTATTCCATA